>JAPTHN010000010.1:48489408-48947657 GCA_026936325.1 Platynereis dumerilii | reverse complement strand
GTAGCATTAGGCTTTTTATAAAGTCACTTTATTCATGGGTGTCCAAAGAGTTCATTTGGCCTATCCTTAACTGTATTTGCAAATTGTTCATATCATAATACAGTGAGTTATTCAGGATACGGTCATATATCTCAATGGACAGACCTGTACGCAACATAAATACAACTTTGCCAGTTGGTGAAAGGCTTATAAATGTTTCGTGACATAGAAATGTATAATTTTTTCACAACATTGTGACAATGTTGCCACCACTTGTCCAGTGTCCACATCTCAAGCTATAGCGTCATACATTAATGTATTGTGACAACATCACGTCTACCATACGATTCAACGTATAATTTTCACAAAGTGATGCTGTCGTGATACTGTCGTGATACTGTCGTGATGCTGTCGTGATGCTGTCGTGATGCTGTCGTGATGCTGTCGTGATGCTGTCGTGATGCTGTCGTGATGCTGTCGTGATGCTGTCGTGAAGCTGTCCTGATGCTGTCACAATGTCGATGCAACGTAAACGTGCTAATAGTAATTTGGATGATCAAAATTTAAGGCACGCTTATTCCAAAAGTAAAAAATTAAACAAACAAATCAATGAATATAGTTAATTACATCTTTTTATTTTCTCTTTTCAGTCACTGCTGCTGCAAATACTTCATTTCTCAGTCTCTCGGTGGTTCTCTTTGGCGCCTTGATGCACCTCGCGAACAGATTGTGATTGGATTTCCTTTTTAAATTTTTAAAACCTGCCTCCATCGAATCAACATTGCAAAGGAACCCAAATAACTCTAAACCCTTACTGCTCATGTAAACTTAAATGTGCACCGGATGGCATATTTGATCAACCAATGAAAACAATATCAGTGTTTGTTTTGGCCTGGGCTACAGAGTGGGTTAATTAGTGAAGCAACTCCGACTCCTGACTCCTTTGCCATTCTAAAGATGACTACGACTCTTACTCCTTGGGTCTCCAACTCCTACTCCTTCATTATTTTCACACTATTTTTCTGTGGTCAGCAAAGAAGAAAGACTGTATTATAATCTTTTACATTAAAAGTAGTTTAAACGTTTTTTGTGATTGGTCTTTAAAACTTTAATAACTTTAACGTTGTTTTATAATGTTTATGTCAATTACTCAAATAATTTTAAGGTGTCAGGAGTCACCGGATAATTTTTTGCTCCGACTCCTATACTACAATTCAACCTAAAAAAAAGTTTGACTCTGATTCTACCTGAAGGCCTCTTGACTCCGACTCGCCTTACTCCGACTTCAACTCCAAAGCCCAGGTTTTCACTTCTACTCACCAGGAGGCAGCATATGTATTGCTCAACGCCATTGTGTCACAAAATTCATCGAGCTCTTAACTTGAGTTGAGGAAAGGCAGCTACTCATTTGACAATTCAAGAGTAAAAATCGTCAACAAAGAATTTCTTTTGGCTGGTCCTTGATCTTCTTCTTGTATATATGTAACTGTATATAATTCCGTTTATTTTTCTTACTCCAATATTATTTATTCAGGTTCCATTGACTGGTCCTCAGTGCCAAATTCTTACCAAACATTCAACTTAAATTATCTAAAATCGTGATAATTGAAGTATGTTTTATAAGCAGAGTTAGAACGCATAATGTAGAATATATCATACAACTTTTTTGTGATTTTTTCGATGTACATATATTGTCTCTTTGTGATAAGTCTCGGTTCAGTGTAGAAATAAAGTGATGCGGTGTACAAACAACACAGAATAAAGTTTCTAAAAAATACAATGGATTGATTTAATTAAACTACAATACATGTTTAACTGAGATTGAACCCCAGCTCAAATTACAAAATTACCTATAACAAGAAAGATAGTCTCAGTCTCTTCAACAATGAAGGTGAATATATAACACTTTCCCCTTGAAAGTCTGTGAAGCACTGTAACCTTGAACCGATACCTACGTGGTTACTACTGGAATCCGTAGATGAATTTCTTCCTTTCATAGCTAAAATAGTCAATACATCACTTAGAGAAGGGAAAATGGCGAGTGAACTGAAACATCCTCTAGTAAAACCGCTCCTTAAGAAAAATGGTCTTGATCATCTCGTCAAGAAGAATTACAGACCAGTTTCAAATCTGTTCTTCATGAGTAAAGTCATAGAGGTGGCTGTGATCAAAAGTCTAACTCAACATAAACAGACTACTCACAACAGTGCCCCTACTGTCGATTTTAGGCTGGATTTTCATCGGTCAGCCCACTGTTAAAGGGTTGGATCTTTGTCAAAATTCACAATAACGTAAGTGAGTTATTGCAAGTGACCTGTGGCTCAAACATGCAGATACAGATACACTGTACAGATATGCATCCAAAAGGATTGGGTCTTTGTCAAAATTCATAATAGTCCGAGTAATATAGTGTCGATATTTAAAATCTGCATAGAGCATAGACATGTCATATTCAAACAAATAGAAGAAAATACCAAAAAAATCATTAAGTAATTTTTTTGCAACAGCCCCATGACTGTGCCGCTGTCCGCCTACATAAATAATCGTTAAAAATGGCCTCTGCATGTTGTGTTACTGCTCCCTGTAGACTAGTTCGAATGAAATAGATTTAGAAATTATTTTAACTTGTACAAGATAGGCCTACCACCAGGGCTGCCACCTCCAATAAGTTCCGGCACCCTGGTGGTTAATGGGGTGAATTTTGAAAAGAAACTGTCCTGGTCCTTTAATACCAATGTCAATTGATAAAAGGCAGAGAGCTCTGGCTTGTGCAACAACAATATCAGAGCAATACTTTCCCAATATTTGTTTTTTTCAAGCAACAGAGTCAAAACTTTTTGTGATCTATATGATAAAAAAAGGATAAAAGAGCAATATGCTGCCAGTTTTTATTAAAAATCTAAATATAATCATGTACATTTTCATATTCATCACAGGACATGCACATATAACATTCATAAATATATTATGCACTCAGTAGTCAGTATATATATATGTGTGTACATTGTAATTCAATTCATATTTCACCATTAGAAATATTTATTCGATACCACATTGTTTTTGTCAAATTTATTTATTCTCGATGCAAGTAGTAAAATCAATCTCAAATGAAAATTATTCAATGATTTGACACTTTGTATCATAGGCGTACGGCGCGGGCAATTTTTGGGGGGGGCGAGCAACATTTGCCCGAATTTCAAGATCTAGATTTGATACCATTTTAAATGAAAGTGCGTGGAAATCATTAATTTTCAATTGTGATCATTTAATCATCTGCCCAAATCTTTTAGGCGTTTTGCCTGAATCTTTCTGTTTCCCAAACTTTTGGGGGGCGATCGCCCCCCCTGCCCCCCCCCTCCAATACGCCTATGCTTTGTATACAGTAAACTGTCTAGACAACAAGAAAGCTTGACAACCAACTACTAGATTGATGCAATCTTTAATACAGAGGCCTACTGTAAATTTTGAATTTTGAGTTAGCTTAATTGATTGAGTGAGATGGTTGCACAAATCCTTTGAGCCAAGATAGCTTGTTGTTTGAAGTTATAACAACATAAAGATTATCATAACTCAAAACGGCAAGATATCATGGCTCAAACAAATTGTGCAACCATCTCACTCAATCATTTGAGCTAACTCAAAATTGCAAATTTTACAGTGCAGATTAACAACTTTTCTAAACTACAACGACATAAGTGATGAACAGCCTGTTCCACAGACCAACTAAAATAAGTGAATTTTCTCTAATTTACCATTTTATAGGCTGCTTAGGGAATATACATAAGAATTTCACATATTTCTAGATGCAACACTTCATGAATATTTTTTTCATTTTATCCAGTGGTATTGTGCATGTAGTAAATTGAATCTTCAGGAGATGTAGTGTTAATAATAGTGTCAGCTTCGTCTTCATGAGAAATGCTGTTGTGGAGAGGAAACAGGAACACCACTGATGAAGAGACTGAGATGCTGTCAGAAATTCTAGCGAATACACTACATCTCCTGAAGGTAAAACTCAACTCATACACTCTAAAAAATGTCGGGACAAAATTGGTTTTTTAGATTCAAAATGGTTTTTTGAAAAACCAAATTTCAATGCAAAACCAACATGGATTTTTAAAAAAATCCATGTTTGTTTTTTGCATTGAAATTTGGTTTTTCAAAAAACCATTTTGAATCTAAAAAACCAATTTTGTCTGAATTTTTTTAGAGTGTACAAGAATGCTCATACATTTTAGCCAGGTCAGGAGATAAAGTGTCTATCCTCAAGAAAACGGTCCGAGATAAGCAATATGGCCGAAACTGATGTACTTCCGGAAGATGAACTGGAAACTCAAGGCCAAAATGAAGAGGAGGAGACTCAACTGGGCCACGCTGGAGCCTGTAAAAGAAAAACAATAAAATTAAAATTATGAAAATTATGGAGCGGTAAGCTAGAGCAATTTGCCGCCTTCGGACAAAATTAGTATTTCCAACGAGTCTCGCTTGTGACTCTCGAAAATGGTCATGGTCACCTCATATACAACGGGACTGTCAACCGATATTTAAAATAAACAATGGTGCAAAAGTTTACAGAAAAATAATAATATCTATCAAAGCAAAACAACAACCCAGTGGTCTGTAACTGTTACAAACAATAAACACATGTACACCATGTCAAACAATGATCAAAAATCAAGGTGCTAATCAATGGAAACAAAATTCTCAAGAATTGTCGATCGAACGAGAAAATGCTGAGTCATTGCTGATCTTGAGACTTCTCGAGAATTCTCGGTCTCATTGGGAACACTACTAGGCAGATTCCCAGCCACTGTATTTTTAATGCCAAAATTTTAATGGCAAGAATTTTTATGTAAATGTAATCAAGTACAAGACTTTTACAAAATGCATACTGTCAAAAGGTTTATAGCAAACAAACCGCAATAGGTTTATGATTGCCATTGAACAAGTTCAAGGCAAGAATTACTAAATGCCATGAAGTGCAACGTTGAATTAACACCAAAAAGGGCAACATCTTTATAAAATACTTACCGTTAAAGATGTTAATGCCAAGAAGTGCAACGTTTTTATTTTTTATTCCAAGAAGTGCAACATTTTTATGCAAATGCCAAGAATTTTAACACTTTTTAAAAATACTTGCCGCTAAAAATGTTAATTCCGACAGCTATGACTTGGCAGCCAAAGGGAAGGAAGAGGACGGCCGCTCGCAGATAGTTGACAGTGAGGGTGAGCCAATCGACTTGTACGAAGATGAAAGTGATATTCCTCACACATATATCAGCTGCTACCATGGCACAGGCAGCACCCCTCTCTATATCCCTACGAAAACATAAATGGATTAGATACACACTTCCATAAAATATATTTTAGCTCATACCTATTTCACCTCAAGTCAGAAGTGATAACATTTTCTGAATAAAATTACAGTTAGATCTGAATTTGACAAGAAACCATTTGATGTGGATTGGATCCTGATTAGGTCAATCATATGCTGCTTATTATAGTGTTGCGGGCCAGACCAGACCGCAGCACCTGGTATACCGGTACCTATATGCCGGTTTTGGATTTATTCCCAATTTTTGCCGACAATCATGGGAAACGATCAGAAAATAAAGGTATGACAAATTAAAACTTCTTTCTTCTCTTTTTTTGTGTGTTTTTTCACCGTACAGTACCGGAACAGAGAACCTCTGTTCTGGTTTTTTGGAGTGGTGGGTAGTCCAGTAATGAAAAGGTAGTGGTACTTAACCGCATCAGTCCAAAGTGGTCCGGTCCGCTACACTATTCATAAATGAAACCTTTTTGTCATAAGAGCATAATTATTATGATAAAATTTGGAAATTGACAGTCGTGAAAAAGGCCTAAGTCCATGAAAAAGGCTATAAAAAACTTTACCCCAAAAAAAAGCAACGCCAACTTCAATACATTTTAAGAACTTTCTTAACCTGACCAATAAACATTAATTGAGGAATGTGGAAAAAAACAGTGAGCCGGTTAATTTTTGTAAATGAAATAGAACAAGATACCGATCGAGTACTTACACACAGATAGCACTTCCAAGAATATTTGAGGAACAGTTGTAAATTTTTGTTGCACATTCACCTGCAGGGTGTAAAAGTAAAATAAAATTATATTTCCATAAAAAAGTAAAATTTATGCTCCTCTCAGTTCCATATTTATGTCACGTGGACCTGATCTGTTTTCCAAGACTATGGTCAATTTTGTCATTCATCCCAATGCAATGATTATTATCTTTTGTTGTATTTTGTTATTTTAAATATTTGCTATTATTCTATACTTGTAACAAACCTTTGTTCATTATTAGTTATTTGTTACTATCTTATGTTCTTATATCTTATGTTACACCACTATGCAATGTACAATGAAAAAACAGCTTTGCTGATTGGGTCTAACCCATCTTTGTAAATTATGTTTCAATGATATTTTAAAACAACAGTAATAATGTTCCCCAGGTGGAAATTATTTCTTCGGCTGATCCATCACTCACATCCTTTGGACTGCATTTCTTCAGCGTAATTTACAAATTGTTCGATGGTCGGAAGGGCGTTTCGCACGTTCTCGTCGCTGGCTGCAGCGCAATTGATGACAAAATTCTTACAAGTCTGGATTTCCGTTCGGACAGAGTCCAAAAAGCTGTAAAAAATTAGAATTACTTGCTAAATTTTTTTTAATGAAGTTATCTGTAGGATACAGTGGGACCTGCATTGGAAGACCCCCTGTTGTAAGACCGACTTGCCTTATTTGACCGTCTCACTCCCGCTCTATGTAGTATTTTTAGCATTTTGCACCCTGACAAGAGACCGCACCCCCACGAGAAACTGCTCCATGACCGTAGAAGGGGCGGTCTTATAACACAGCGACCAGTGTACTTGACTAGAGGGCAGACATATTTGATTTCTAGTTTCTCCGATCGACCGACCCTACAGATTTTCTGCCCAAGGCAAAAAAATGTGGCTAACCAAGAATAATTATTAAATTAATAAAAAATTGAGATAAAAGCATTTTCTTTTTTTTTTGTTATACAGACCAACCCTTGAAAAAATAGCTCGAAAAGATCCGATATGTCTGGCCTGTAACCTTGATGGCCTCTGTACATGGCCGGAGTGAGGTTCGAACCCACATTCTTATGTGTACAAGGCCAGCATGCTGACCACTTACCACTGGCACTGGGCCACATTTAGGTATACTTGCTGAGTTTATGATCAGTGCAGCAGGAGGACAAAGCATTATCTTTTTTTTCTTTTTTTTGCAGATGGCAGAATCTAAACTGACACTTAATCAATTGGAAATATGCAGCTGATGTGTAAAACGTAAACTTTGGCACAGACAATTTTTTAAGTAGGCCTAAAAAGGATGGGGGATTTGACCTATCAGCCCTGAAAAATCCCCACCACTGACAGAGATTTGCCACACCAGTAAGTGCCCCTTGATTTTAAATTAACAACAAATCCGTGGAATTTATATCTATAATTCAGTTTGAATTATTTATTTGTGAGATACTTCAATATGAAATGTTTGTTAATATAAATGCCCTCTTCGGGCAAAATCCCGGCCACTAAAACTTGCTTTAAAAATGCTCGGTTAAGTTTGGCCAATTATTAGATGCTTCATACTAGGGCCATTCTCAAATTTCGGGACAAAATGCCCTGGAAAATGTGATAACGGAGCGGAATTTTCGATACAAAAAACCTGCTTTTTTAGCAATTTAAAAATAGAAAAATTATGTAGGTATTATTTTCAGAAGCATTTCACCTCAGATCAATCGTTTTTTAAATTAAATATCAGTTTTTTGTGGTAACGGAGTGGACAGGAACGGGTAACGGAGTGGACAGGAATGGTTTGGTTTTCTATTAATAGTGCATTCTATTAAGGTGATACTAAGTTATGATTGCCTTCTATTGAATCCTGTCACCCTTCGCAATATATACATAAAATTTCTTTGAAAAAGGATCACTGGTAAGCTCGGAATTGGAGGGCATGGAGTGGACATTTTGGGGGGACCAAAAAAGTTCCAACGAAAATTATGTCTTAATTTGTTGAATACCTGTTTAATGAAAATCTGTAAAGCTGTGGTAGTGTGGCGCATGTGCATCTTACAACATTTAGTGGAAATTGCTCATTAAAAACAATAGCAGGCCGAGCTATGCCAAGTAACGGAGTGGACAAAAAAATTAACATAAACTAGTGACACATTTTTACATCAATTAATTCAATATAATGAAACAAGAAAAAAGTTAAATATGATCTATATATTAATTCAAGTCTATATTCTCATGAATCGTGCATAGAAACTTTGGAAATTATGGTACTTTAGGAGGAAAATTAATACTTGATTTCGTCGTGTCAGGTCCAGTGAGAGGGAAAAATCATTGATTTGGCGCGGATTACTGGACACAATACACCAAAAAAAGGTCTATTAAATGACTTTTCGTTCCAAATGCAGTGGTTCTAAATAGAAATATGAATAACAGATGTAGGGTGATGCTTCAGTTGTTAATTGCATTCAAATTGATGTCAGGGAACTGGAGTGACGCAAATTGTCCCAAATTTGAGAATGACCCACTAACGGACAGGCTGATGTAATTTGAACATCATATAAAAGTAAGGCACGATATAGTAGAACATTAGGCATACCTAAATTTCAAAAATGTTTTAAAAGTCCAGCTCCAAACTTTAAAATGACAATAATACAATTTTTTGCAAATATTACCAAAAATATCAGATTTAGCCCCTTAGTATGTATGAAAGTTGAATATAAATATGGACATTTCGCATCTTTTGGTACAATTCTCAAGTCTCTATCTGCATTAGTTGCTTAGATATTGCATTATTTTCGAAAACGTTGGGTTACAAAATCGCCTTGGGCCCTGGGTTTTTTTCATCAAATTTGGAAAAAAATGTCATTTTTGTGATCCATACCACCAACTTCCCCCAAAAAGCTCTTTAAAACATTTTTGAAATTTGGGTAGGCCTAGTAGAACATTCATTAACCATATTTTAAGTTTCGAATGTAGATCTATGCTTATGGCAGGCTGACATCTAAAAGTTGAATTTGCCAATAACATAATAGTATGAAGGCCTATGCAAAGATATTTACATTCATGCAGGTGAAGAAGTATAAATATTGGATAAATAGGCAATCTCGTCTGTGAATTACATTCAACAAACACTTTTTTTAACTTAAAGACAAAAAAAAGAATTTAAGAGGGAGAGGTTACCTACCTACATAAGGTAAACACATTGAGTAATGTAACTGGAGGTTTAAAAGATAAAACAAAATGAATTTATTAAATTAAGAGGGAAAGATTACTTACCTACATAATGTAAACACATTGAGTAATGTAACTGGGGGTATGGCTTGTATTCTGTTGTACGTAGACACACAATTTGCTGCATCCGCAAAAGCGCAACCATCTAAAAAATTGAAAGCAAATCTTTTAATCCCAAAATAAAGAAGTTAACGTATAATCTGTAACAAGGGGAAAAGTTGGTACAGGTTATATGAAATGATAAATTATACTATTTCATGATAATTAGGCAAATATTTCTTATAAAAGAGGCTAGACATGGCAGCCTTCGCCATTCTTTTATTTTTATTTTCTTGTTCTGGATGGCTCAGAATTTTAGGCATAAATTAGTGATGGAAACAAGAATACTTACTCCGGCCAGTCCGTTGCACACTAGGTTGTGAGCAAGTAATCCTTTTCTCCGCCACCTTATTTTGAAAGCGGTTGAGATATGGGCGGATGTACTCATAAGCCGGCTCCTGGCATTCTTTCAGTTCTTCTGGCAGTGTTGTGCACTCGTCTACCATGAGCTGTATTTGATCGATATTTCTGGTAATCAAACAAAGGGTTTTTGTTAATTGCTAAAATATTCCACAAAGTAGCTATTATATCAAAATAAAAAACCTATGCAAAAAGATTAAACTCTTTTATTGGGCCAAATTTTCAAAAACGAACAGAACTTGCATTAATATACAATGTATTATGTATTCTCTTGGCGCTTGTCACTGCCATTTTTGCTGAAAACAGCTTGAGTGACACTAACGTTTTATAATAAAACCCCATGACAGTGTAGTTCATAGCTATGAACATCATGAGTGTCAGGTCTGCTCTGAATTAACACGAGTCCGAAGGACAAGTGTTTATTCAGAAGGCACACCTGACAGTATAGTGTAGCTGTGAACTACACTGTTATGGGGTTTTATTTATATCCCGCAATGACTTTATCAGTGTTTTTTAGTCTGATAACTTCAAATTCTCCCAAGTTGGGAGCAGCAATTTGTTGTGACGTCACCAGCCGCCCATTGTGACGTCAAGACATAACAATCGCTGCCCATTGTTTGCATAACAACGTAAGATAATTTATTTCATTGAGTTCACAAGGATGAACTCAATGGTGTGAACTCAATGGTTTTTTCATGGTGTTTACTCGCAATTGCGGGATATTCCATAAATATCGTAAAAGATACAGGGATTGAAGTTAGAAGGCCGAAATTAAGGGAAATCCATGATGCCAGTTCATGTGACGTCATATATCCCAGGTTCCATATTAATATATTAGATAAAGGTCAATGCTGAGGTGGGGGGGGGGTAGCAACCCCCTAACCCCCTCCCTCTTTGCCACTTGAAATTTCCTCCTTATCGAATGCACAAGGCAATCAGAGACTCAGCTTGCTTTACCATGTATAACAGGTCTTCAAAACAGTTAACAACAGTAACAAACAGGCTTAAGTCCAAAGAATCATGCTAACAGCTGTCCAGTCTCTCTTGCTTTCAGACTGGTGTTCAAAAAGTTGGTGAAATGTGTTTGGACTCGAGTCTCTTCCAGCTGTCTAATTGAGACTCGTCCCAAGTAGGATTATATGCATTTTGACCATGAAGGTAGGTGAAAATAAATAAGGGATTATTTTTCCCATATCTGCAGCTTTCAAATGGAAGTCGTGCAGCAATTTCCATTTGGAATATTGAAACTTAATTTTTAATTATAATTTTTTGTTAGTTGTATTTTTACACATTTCTACTGACTGAGAGTAGAAATTACCTATTCACTCAATGTATAGCAGTTGAAACTAAACTACCTTCATTTATTGTGTCTTTCAGCTCTTTAAAGTTTGTACAACTCAGATGTTGGTGAAATTTTTTTGCACTTGAGACTGGTCTCTAACAGTTGGGACCAGTCCAAACATGTTGAAATCGGGTCCATGAGTCCCTCTCGCATCTTTTTATGATGACACGGGGTGTCAGAGGGACTCCTGAAATTAGACGTTTGGATTTTCCAAAAACGTTAATTGATAGGTCACATAATTTTTCCTAAACAAAAGTCATTTTCTAATAATTGTGACTAATTGGTTATGTTAAGTTTTTTCATAAAAATTGGTTTTTGTTTACGCCAAAAACACCTCTTGCGATTAATTCTCGAAACTTGTTATGTCACTTTCTTCTGTTGAGCACTCCCATTATCACTTTATAACTAACAGAAGTCTACACTGATAACTTAAAAAGTATATATACATTCACTTTGTTATCCAATATTATTGTAATTAATTTATGATGATTCGAAGATTCCCACGTGTATGAAAGAAAACAACTTTGTTTCACGTTCTCTCTGCCATATCTTGCTCTGAGTTGCTCATTTGCATGCTGCTTGTGTGCATTTGCATGCTGCTTGTGCTCATTTGCATGGCCAGTTCCTGGAGACTGGGTTTCTACAGTGTTTTCACATGTTCAGGCTTTTCAAGCAGCGGGACATAACAAGGATTGGTGAGCAGAGGACGACTACATAAAAATTGAAGAAAGGAAAAGTGATTTGTGTCATGAAAGCAAAATAATTATGTTGCACTAGCAATATACGTAATTAATTATCCATGTATACTTATATCACCTAAATAAGTTGCTGTTTTTAAACCTAGTTTCATTAATCAGTGTCCTGAGAAGGAACCGAAAACATGAATATGAGTATAACAAATCACTGAACCAAGTGTCCAGATTAGTGATGGATTAAGGTGCCCCAGAATAGGACACTACTGCTGAAGATTGAAATATCATTTAATCACAAAATTGGTATTGGGGTACCCATTTTCTGACCCAATCAGTGGCGTAGCTAGGAAATTTTCGAGGGGGGGCAAAATATTCAAGTCAGCGATGGAAATGGAACATTTTTGTCGTGGGAGCTATTATCGCTGTCGCGGCAGAGGCACGCCATCAGTAAAATGCAACCTTTGATGACAATGTAATAATTTCTTTCCTGGTCAGGATGGAGCCAGGGGGGGGCAACCAGCCCCCCCCCCGCCCCCCTGTAGCTACGCCACTGGGCCCAATATTTAGTACAACTTCACCTTTTCTTGATAATTTTAATTATTTGGGAGTAGCCTGTATATATATATACATATATATAGGTTAATTTATGATGACAGCATAATGTTACATCATAATTTTTCTAGAAAGTATTTTTTTTAACCATTCCATCAACCGTGCAATACTTTGACGTGGGTGTCACGACTCTCTTTTTCCCACGCATTTGTATCTTTGTAACTTGTGTATCGACATTTAGCAGGTAAAGCACTGTATTTATCGGAGTCATGTGAGTGGGCAATAAATTATATTTTTGCAAAGGGTGCAGCATGAAGACAGCACATCCAAGGTGTCAAGTAGTGGATCCAGAGGGGGGGGGGGTTACCATAGGGGTTTTTTGCACCTGTTATTGTTCTGCATATAAATATGATGATATGCTACATAAACTGCAAACATTTTTGGTGCAAAAACCCCTGATGGGTTTACGGGGTTCGACTCCCCCCCCCCTTGGGCCAGTAGACATTTTCTGGATCCGCCCCTGGTCTCTTTTCCCTTAAAGGTGTTGTTGTAAAGACACACAATATCATGAGAAGTGTGAGCACCAGGGAAGAATGTTTAAAATTTTAATTTTGAGGAATTCAATTTCAGATTAAAATAGAATGTACACATTTTTTGTTAAACACAGACCTGGAGCACCCATATTTTTGCTTTTAGTGTTGTTTTGGTGTTGTTTGTTTGGCACCACAAATGGCACTTCTGTGTTGCAACAACATTGTGACAATGTCAAGAAAACATCGTAATTTTGATGTAAATTACATAGAACTGTATGGTACATATGACGTTGCCACAACGTTGTGGAGCAATGTTAAGACTCAAGAATCAAGATATAACATTAGCATGCAACACTGTGGCAACATTGACAAAATGTTTTGAAAATCTCAACATTGTGTTCACGTTGTGGCAACTTAATTAACACCATACATTCCCATGTGAGAACAGATGAGCCCTCCACCAATTAGCAACGTTGTGTTTACATTGTGCGCACCATGAGGTATAAGTAACATAATGTTTGGGGCACAGCTGCACCCGCTGACAAAGAAGACCAGGGAGGGTGTTAACAGATAATGATTTTATTCTGTTTTGAAAATGTTATTTCTCTACATGAGGATATATATTTGCATTTTGTAATGACCGACAGTTTGTTTTCATGCTATTTCTGGTGCAGAGAAAATCAAATCTTAATTTGCACTGATTTTGATGATGACTGGTGATTTCCTTTTTTGTGGCCGAGGGACCTCGGGCCCCTTGTCGTCATCAATGGTTTCTTATGTCAACAATTGGCAACAGGAAATGGAAATATCAAATTGTTGTGGGGACAAAAACGTTTTATGGATAAAATGGCACACCAAAGTGATGATCCCAAATGATAACACAACTGTTTAACATTTGCACTTTGAGACTCAATCCACCTGCTGTTTACTAATTACACTATAATCAATGAAATACTTAAATCCTACGAAGCAACGTTGCTCACTTACCTCGCTAAAAACGACTCCTCGCGCATGCGCAGGTGAGCACGCTGTAAACAATGTCATAGCAGAGGCAGGCGAGCGCACTGTAAAACCCTTGGCAAATCTGGCAATTTAGTATGCAGTTACTTGGTGGTTTGTGGTCACAAAAGGTGCAAAGTTTGGGTGACTAGATATGATTAACTATTTGTATATTCATACAGTTCTTCATGTCAGTGTACATAACAGAGATTATCCTAAGTCTTCACATTTGTTTGGTAAGCATAAATCGTTTCTAATACACAAAAATTAAAGAAAACATAATGTCTTGTGCTCAGGTATGTTATAGATGGCGCTGCATGTTCTTTCCCTGGCAGATCCATGCACAATAGTAATAGTGCATTTTAATGATTTTATCTTCGACCTAACAATCACAGTTAAGTTCAGTTGGTACTCGAGTTTACAAATTAAAATAGATATAGATGGACAGATGGGGGGGGGGGTAAAACTGAATTGCCCGAGGCCACGGTGCATGCATTGCATGCTATTTTTTAAAGAGTGAAAGTGCATGAAAATAACATCTCATCAATCAAATCTTGTGACTAGCTGAAGATGATTAGTATTTTTGCCAGGGTCTCAGAGAGCAGCACAAAGCTCGAATCAGGCAACTCAGTGTAAGTGGTACGCTCAGATTATCTAGGTTCAAAAATTTGGTACACTAGTCTTTTTTTTTTTCTTGTGCTGCAACAACTAAATTGCGGAGAAGCTTTCTTTTTGTAACAGTTTTCCTCAAAATGTCACGTCTTACTAAAACTACTAACTGGCGCCCAGAGTCCCGGTGGCTCCCAGGCCATTGATACACTCATTTTAGACATATTTGCAATGTCATGTTATGAAAGTGATTGCTTTTGTATGACTTGACAACATTCAAGTGATGTCAACATAAGGCATGTCTGTCACAGAATTCTGTGGGAACTTTAAATAAACCGCAAAGGATGCCTTCGGATATTATGCATGCTTCAGAAAAAAGTATATGAAGACTTCAAAAATGATAAATATCATGTTCAGATGGCATTGTCAAAACTTGCAAAGGCAATGTAGTATTTCTTTTTGACAGTATTTTGTAAAGAGTATGAGTAGCAAGAGTAAGGCGAGATAAAATTGATCTTTAGCGTGGCACAAAATGACTCACACTATGAATACCCTTTTCAGCATTCTCACAATTTTCGAAAACGTTCGCCTGCATAGGTTACAGATGGTTTCATATCTGTAGACATTTCTCAAATAACAAAATATTTTGCAAAATTTCTGGTCTGACATCGGAAAATCCTGCCATGCGATTGGTGAAGTTGCCCATTGCATGTCACTTTTTTTCAGCTTGTTTTAGGCAAGTGATGTTTGCTGGAAAATTGATGTCATAGTTTTGACCAATAGTATACTGCAAAGGCCAACTTGGTATTGTGGCAGCGTTCACACAAGTCGAACTGCAATCCACATGAACTCTTTCACTTCTTCATGAACAGTTGTATTTCACACTCCAGTGTACAACTGTTGATTGTTTTGATTGATATTGCATCAGTTTCAAGCTGACTCTGAAAGGCTTCACATCTATTTACACTAAATTATCATGCCTTGACCAAAAGCCGCCAGCATTGTCTATGACATCAGTAAGGGACTATTCAGAATTTATGACTGGGTTGAGGGGGAGACAGGAGTTTTACCTGAGTGCGATTGGTAGCCCATTGTCCTGCTGCCTGAGCTGAGCCCCTCTTCTGAGAAAATGTTACACTAACAATAAAATATACATCTTTATTTTCTGTATAAACAGTCATTACATCGATAACCTGATCCTTATCGACTGAATGCACAGTATTGGACTTGCAGAATGTATGTGCTGAAAATGTGTGAAACACAAACTGAAAGTCTCACTTGAAACTGCTAAAGTCAGATCAATGGGCTTAAAATATGCCATGGTCACCCATGTAAAACATGTCACTTTTCAGGAGAGAGTGGTGTCATACCTTCTCTCGACCAATGAAAATTGCAAGAAAAATGATACATTTTCTACCTCAAATGTCTACAAATATGAAATCATCTGTAAAACCCCGGGTGGGAAACGCAGAAATATGTTCATATATGACCTTCAAGAGTAAAATTCAACACTCTTAACAAAAAGGTTTTATATGGAACCTTTAAGGTTTCTATAAGCTGGTGTAGATAAGGAACCCTAATAGGTTCAGCACTAAACTACAGTAACTTTTTTTTTTAATTTGACTCAAACCGAAGTTTTTTTTCTTGGGAACCAAAAGTTTGTGTTTGAACAAAGATTTTTGCTATTTGAATCAACAATTTTTTGGTTTGAACCAAATTCTTTTCACTTGGAAATTTTTTTCTAATTCAAACGCCTTTTTTTCCGTTTAGCACCAAAATGTTTTCAGTTCAAACGAAGAATATTTTACATTTGATAGTTTTAATTTAAAGAAAAGACTTATTCTAGCATGCAGTCTATATAAATAATCTTCAGAATCCCATCATAACAAGTAATAATATATAATTATATATGCCGTGAGATCAAATGGTGACTTACTGACAGGCGTTGTCCGCTGATAAAATTTTCTCGATCCTGGTGATGCAACCCCATTTTTCTCTAAAAAATTCTTCGTTGCCCTTTCCCTGGCACAGTGACGCGCAGCACCCGGAAGAAATGAACACTGGAAGAGGAAGACGATAACTCCATCATTTTCTTTGTCAATTATCAGTGGTGTCCCTATTGGGCGGGGCATAGGGGGCTAGTGCCCCCCTCCATATTGGACCTGTGCCCCCCAGGGGCCCCCCATATATGAACTTTCCAACTCTGGCTAAAATATACAGTTAGTATAGAAGGTGCCCCCCCCCAGGGGTGCCGGAAGGAATCGCGGGCGGCAGGGGCGGTCGGACTTAAAAGAGCAACTCATATTCACGCCAATTTCACGTGAGAAAATTTAGGTAGGGAGTTAATAATAATTTCAATATATACTTACTAATTTGTGCCTATAATTGATAAAATAAGGCCAAATAATATTTTTTTCTTCAAGATCAAAAGGGCAACCTTGCCCCCCCCTGCCCCCCCTGGGAAAGGGCGGGAGGGGCAATTGCCCCTCCTGCCCCCCCGTTCCGGCACCCCTGCCCCCCCCGGAGAAATGCGTGTCCCCCCCCCCCGCTCGAGACCACCCAGTTCCGCCACCTTCATCATTTTCTTTGTCAGTTATTGGTCTTGGAGGTTTTGGAAAGTCACCTCTAGGGGAGAGCGGGCCACGCTCCCGATTCAGATTCAGATTTAGATTCGGATTGTTTATTTCACTTGGGGCAATACAACAGACTGTATCTGTCCCTCTACATATTAAACCTCCACCATTGCACAGCTCGCACAATATTCTGGAGGAGCTTCTTCTTCTTCTCATTGGACTTCCCTTTTGTGTTAGGAGCACCACAAACGATGGATCCTTATGATGTGGTGATTTTTTTTTCAAGCAAGGGGGGGGGGGGGGAAGGAAACAGTCTGGTCTCAGACTGGCAATACAAGATGTACATATATGTATATACACATAAGAAATTAAAATAACCAAATATAAATGACAAATTATTGCTTCAAGATGGACGCCCCTTTGATACATCCTTGATGTTGCTGTCTATTATTATTCTAAGTTATATTTTTCATTTTTAGTTCAGAAGAAAAAACAGTTTTCAGTCCCCTGCTTTGTGACCACTTTGTGACAAATTTGAGAAAACTATCGAATATGATTATTTTGCTCTTTTGTGAAAAATGATGAGGTTACGTGTCATGTAATCTGCAAATATAATGTTCAAAACTCTTTTTTCCTTCGGAATCTCAGCGGAATATTTGGACAAAGATTCAACATCACCACCTTATAAATATTATTTTGCAAACAAGATGTGAACTGATATGATTCATAATTGTTTACACCATTATTGAATAATCCTAGCACTCATCCATGCACTCCTGCTTAATAATACGATTTTATAGCTATATTTATTGAAAATGAAAATAATTACCTGTTAGCAGAGTAAATGTCAATTTCAGTCCCTTCATCTTCTTGTCAGAGCAGCCCTGAAAAGTGCAATTAAAGTCATAACGTACCCCATATGGTGTATATATACGTGACTAAGTATATAGATAAGTGTATACATTGTCCATTTCTCCGACAGGGTAGCAAATTTTGGGTCAGAATATTTTCTCACGCTTCTACCGGTATCATGTAAGGGAGGAACCATTTATTCGTGTTAAGTATAGGCCCTTTATGTCATTGACTTCGCATGGAATAGTTCACAATGACTATCAGCCTGGAACAGACCCACAGTATGACACTGAACATGTACATTTGTGCATTATTTTGTTGATGCACTGATTTTAATGAACGTCACAAAGCCTTTGACCGAGTGTGCTGATGACTTCATTGCATGTATTCGAATGCTTGTTAGGGTCAACAACATATATTTTACAGATATTGGATTTTGTCTATATATCTGGTGTGTATAGAATATAAAGCATATCATGACTGATATAAATAGGAGCGTATCATATTTCTATATTTTTTTTGTATGATATTGATAATTATCCATGCCTTATTTTTCAAAAGCATGAACTCAGTTTGTTGTATCACTTAAAATGCCGTTTACCAAAGTATAAAGAGTGTAAAGGACCGCAATGGAAAAAAAATCGGTGTTTGTTGTGTCATTCTGCTTTTCATTGGCTTTATGATTAGTAGAAGAAAATTAAATCAAAAAGGTTTCAGACCGCCAGTGGTCAATTTGATTTTAAATCAGAAAAGTCAATTCAGATTTGTTTATTCAATTAATTTGACGATACATGGATCCTTATTTTCACAAAATACAATTTTCAGTGATATTTATGAAAAACTTTGTCAGGCATTATCCAATCACAATTGGAAGGCTTTTCTTAAGAAATCATTGAAATATAAAATGCAAAAAAAAAAGTCAGAAATAATTAAGACTCACCTTATCATTCAATGTCGTTCTCAAAAGTTAAGGAGGTTAAGTTTAACAAGAATCAGTTTTAGTAAGCGTGAGATGTTTATGTATTTTGAGCTGTTATTTTTATAGCAGATATAAGATCCTAGTCGACAGCAAATAAATAAACGATAAAAACTAACGGAGAAAGGCGCATGGTGGCTGAACGTCGTTCAAGCGTCAAAAATAAGCTGTGAAACCGCAGTGGCTAGCCATCAGGCCACACCTAGTTTGAAAGGTAGGCCTATCTGAATATGAATCAAAAGGGATTTTTTGAAAAATGTGCACAATGACAGAATAATATTGATATACATGCCCATTTTCCCAAGGCTGAAAAGTTCATAAAGGTCATTTTGTGTGTTTTCATGCCTGTAGACTCTCAAAAGCTGTCAAAGTGTCATTCAGTGTAATTAGTTGTGAGAGCATAGTTAGTGGTCGTTATGTTTTCAGCTTTCTTGACTATTGGAGTATGGGATAGTCAAACAAGTATGTAACTGGTAAAGTTGGTAGTTAAATTTTTTTAAGTGTCCTGGGGAAGCACTTGAGTGAAAATGGACACAATCAACATGTTGACACGGCCCTCCTTGAAAGTGACAAAGTACTTATTAGTGATGAGACACAGATCACTAAATTCTGGTCTCAAGCGTAATTCAAGATTAACTTCTTAAAAAGTGTCATGGTACATAAAAAATGTTTCTTTAACGTTCATGTTTGCATAAAAGGACATCAGTTCACAGAACTTCTTCTTTTAATTCAGTAAATTGATATATATTTTAAAAATATTTCTTTGTCAATTTTTGTGACCCATGCTCTCTTGCCTTGCCAAGCTAAGGTCTTTTGACTTTGTTACAAGACTTCCGGGTAGGAAATGTTCATTTCATAAGCAATCAACCTCCCCAGCCTACGACGGGAGGATGATTGTGGCTTTACCACCTTTATTTATGCATTTGTTTGGACAAGGTGAGGAGATTACATTGTATAGAGCAATGTGAGACTAAGGATGATTGAAACTTCAGTCCAAGAAAGTCAAGCATTGGTCCTGGTGACCTGGCCAGAGCTGGAGTCGAACCCAGGACCCAGCAATCAGCAACCCACAACATTACCAACTCAGTGTTAACCCCTGTCCCCCACTAACACATGCAGCTCTCTGGGATTAAATGCATTTTCATTGGCTTGACAACTCAGCTACCTAAGTGCCACCTGGCGTATTCCAATACATTCCACAAATCAATAGTGATTAATAATTAACCAACCTGTAGATTCGAGTTATAGGCCATTGTAGACAACAGCCCTCTATCCTAGCAACTGCTAAACATGGACCAATTAATGATTGAATAGAATAGACACTTAATAACAAATATGGAATACCTTGGCTGAAAATCAATGTCACTCCACCAAGTGCATGCTGCATTTATATAAGATAAGGTCTATTCATGGAATAGTACTAAGGTAAGTAGAAATAATCTTATTTTAAAAAGCATTTAAATTCATAAGCTAGTATTCCACATGAGATGAATATTATGATGTTAAATTGTTAGTACAATGTATCATGTGGTAATTGTGGTTATAGAATGTATATCAATCCAATGCTGATGTTGCAATTTATACATTTCTCATGCACGATGATGAAGTTCTCGCAGTCCGCAAAGTGACTGTGTCAATTTGAGGAAAATGTTTGTCTTCTTGCACTTGATGATATCTTACGATTAAAGCCACATTTCATTGCAAAAATATTTCAAAATCAAAAGCTGCAGATCTATATCTTACAAACGACATCTTACATGGTATCTTTATTTGCAAAGGGCAATTGATATCTTCTTGTGAACAAAAAGTTTGAAGTTATGATTCGTACTGACAATGGATATTATATAATGTGTTTATATCTCATCTATCAATCAGCATTCACCCCATTGCTGTGTCCTCCTCTTTTCTTATTAGCCTACCAAGTGCATAACACAGGACGTAAAGCTCAAATCATCCATTATCCATTTATCAGTTCAGAAACTGCCCAGATGTTGTTGTTTTTTTTGTCTCTCTCTACAAAATCTTGCTCTTTAGACCTAAATTGTGATCTGTCTATCTATCTATCTATCTATCTATCTATCTATCTATCTATCTATCTATCTATCTATCTATCTATCTGTCTGTCTGTCTATCTATCCATCTGTATCTATCTATCTGTATCTATCTATCTATCTATCTATTTTTCTATCTATTTTTCTATCTATCTATCTATCTATCTATCTATCTATCTATCTATCTATCTATCTATCTATCTATCTATCTATCTATCTATCTATCATGCAATGCTCATAGCTTAATAAATCTAATCTTGTAGAGACTGTGTGTGTCCACCGTTTGTCTAGCATCTATGTCTATTTTGCAGATTTACAACTGTGATGATATTCTGTACCGATGAACAGTTGTGATTCACACCATTAATTTCACAACCTCTGCCAAGTTCCTTTTCCAACTTGTTGCACAACATTGCTCTGCATCTCTATGGAAAAATCAATACGTTTGACAACAATTTAAAATGTTTTGTGTGAATGTACTTCACAGTCCCTCAATGCAAATTAGACTTAGTTAGAAACTGTATATTTAGTCAATATTTTATGGAAATTACATGGAATAATTCATGTGTTCGTTCCCTAATTGCCACAAACTTGAAAAAATTCAAAAATTAAATTTTAAAATCATTTTGCATAAGTCCAATGCATGGAAACATCCATAATGTTTATAACAATTATATTATAACTGTTCCCTTGTACTGTAGTCGTGAACAGGTAGACGTGCTTCAGGTATCATTGAAGAACACATAGAGGACATATATTGTATTGTATACATCTCCCTTCCACAGATCTTTAGGATCAATTAATAACAGATACATTCCTTAATTTTCATGATGATTTCATCTCATGCATGCATACCTGGATGAAAAAAATATCAAAATTATTTCAATTAGATTATATTATCGGAGACTACCAAAAGAAACATATTTGAGTGAACCTTTAACCAATCTGGGACAAGAGCCTCCCGGAAGGGAACTTAAGCTTGATAGAAAATAAAAAGAGAACTATCTGATTACATTACTCAAAAGTTAAAATTATCAAGATTATTTTATTTCAAACTGGAATAAATTCTTAAAAGTTGTGCAATGCACCTCAAACTTATCAGAATATGATGCACATGCATTTAACAAAATATACGGACAATGAGCATTTACAGTATGATTTACTATTACAGGAATCTACAACACAAATCATGACTGAACAGGTCAACACAGATGAATTTATTCAAGAAAAGCTAGGTCCCGCATTAATCGCTGGCATCGTTGAAGTTTGCAACACTCAACCAACTGACCCAATTGAATACTTGGGAAGATTCCTCCATGACTACAGGACAAAGGAAATGAATTTGCAAGTGGTAAGCAAAACGATTGTCTTTGTTTCCTCTTTTTATGATCTTTAATATTTATCTACACCTATACACTGAGCACTTGGGGCATAAACATGAAATAAGTCTGTCTACTAGCATTGAATAGAAATTATAGAATTATTCATTGCGAGAGACAAAATATGATAAATCATTATGACTATTTATGAGCATTAGTATCTACGTTGTGATTAACAATACTAGTATGTACAGGGTGATAAAATATAACAAGTATGCACAGTGTGAATAATCATTTCAATTAGGTGCAGTGTGATACATCATTACAAGTGTGGTAGTGTGATAAACCAGTACAAGTATGCACAGTGTGACAATCATTACAAGTATGTGCAGTGTGATAAATCATAATGAGTTTGTTAAGTGTGATAAATGAATGCACATACCTGAAAAATCATTACAAGAGTCCACATTGTAATAAATCATTATGAGTTAGTTCAGTGTGATAAATCATTGCAAGTATGCACAGTGTGATAATCCTTACAAGTAAGCACAGTGTGATAAATCATTATAAGTAAGCGCAGTGTGATAAATCATTACAAGTATGCACAGTGTGATAAATCATAACAATTAAGTATGCACAGTTTGATTAATCATTACAAGTAGGTGCAATGTGATAAACCATTACAAATTATAAGTAGCTGCAGTGTGATAAACAATTACAAGTCTGCACAGTGTGATAAATCATATCATTTAAGTATGCATGGTGTGATAAATCATAGTATGCGTAGTGTGATACATCATTACAAGTAGATGTATTGTGATAAACCAAATGTTATAAGTAGGTGCAGCGTGATAAACCATTATAAGTAGGTGCAGTATGTTAAACCATTATAAGTAGGTGCAGTGTGATAAACCATTATAAGTAGGTGCAGTATGTTAAACCATTATAAGTAGGTGCAGTATGTTAAACCATTATAAGTAGGTGCAGTATGTTAAACCATTATAAGTAGGTGCAGTGTGATAAACCATTATAAGTAGGTGCAGTATGTTAAACCATTATAAGTAGGTGCAGTATGTTAAACCATTATAAGTAGGTGCAGTATGTTAAACCATTATAAGTAGGTGCAGTGTGATAAATCATTACAAGTATGCATAGCGTGATAAATAATTACAAGTACCATGCAATGTGATAAACCATAACAAGTATGTTAATTGTGCAGTGTGATAAATCATTACTAGCATTTGAAATGTGATAATTCATTACAAGTATGTGCAGTGTGATAAATCATTACCCGGGTCCACAGTGGGATAAATCATTGTTAGTAGGTGCACCGCAGTGTGATAAATCATAACAATAATTAAGTATGCGTAGTGTGATACATCATTACAAGTAGATGCATTGTGATAAACCAAATGTTATAAGTAGGTGCAGTGTGATAAACCATTATAAGTAGGTGCAGTATGTTAAACCATTATAAGTAGGTGCAGTGTGATAAATAATTACAAGTATCATGCAATGTGATAAACCATAACAAGTTTGTTAATTGTGCAGTGTGATAAATCATTACTGGCATTTGAAGTGTGATAATTCATTACAAGTATGTGCAGTGTGATAAATCATTTCCTGGGTTCACAGTGGGCTAAATCATTGTTAGTAGGTGCAGTGTGATACATCGTAACAAGTATGCACTGTATGATATATCATTACAAGTAGGTACAGTGTGACAAATCAATACAAATACGCATTGGAGGGTTCTTGAATGTTCCTTCTTTCCAGTAGTAAGCTTTTGAATAAATTTGTTGTTTCCTTTTTTAAAAAGGTTGGCAATTAATCACTCATGACATATATACGCATGACAGACTTAACTGATTATGAATTGGTGTGTGCCTAAACTTGCTTTCATAATTCCTGTTTTTTTAGTGAAATAACAGATCTCCCTGCTTGTTCACTTTCAGCTCTGCTAATTAACCTGCTTGGTCCCAACTAACCATGGGTTGCAGTCCCTCTAAATCTAAGTCAGTGGCAGACAGTAAAGGGCTCCTATCTCCAGAGGAGTCTGTGCTGACAAAGTACTCTAAATCCCGGGCTGAGGTGAGACACATTGTTTTGTGACCCATAATCATAAATTTCTTCTTGCTTAACATTTTCTTACTTACAGCACCTTGACACAAGTTTACAGTATCAAAGTTTGAAGTTTGGTCTGGTTGCAAAATTTAAACAATTTTAATGCTCTCGTTAACCTTTTTTTCATTAACGTTTTACATCTGGTCAGGATTAGGTTGTCTTTTATTAATGTTTTACTCTCACAAGTAAATGTTTTGCCTCATTTCGATCATTTTAGATTTTAACAATCACATTTTATGGTCACATGGACTCCAGATGCATACCTGCCTCACTCGAATACTAGCTCTCTAATTTTAATCAAGTTTGAATACAATTTACTTTAATTCTATTCTTCTTATTCTTACTCATATGTTCAACATTATGACGACAACAGGTCATTTATGTTGCCTTACTTTACTCAAACAGACTCCAGCTGGGGATGAATTGATGGCAGATTTGATAGAAGAATCCAAAGGTCTGACTGAAGCGGAGATTGTCAAAAATGTATACTCTGATAGACAACTACCCGAACTGTCGTTGCCTGAGGGACCAGGTATGTTATTCTTGTGATTCTCTCCATTGTTTTGCTACCTTTCACAACCACTCATACAGGCTAGTGAAGTGGTGTTGACAAACATACATTGCAGTGTAAAATTAAGTGGTGAATATTTCAAATCAAATAAATCAATTTTTTTCGGTATTCGAGGCTTGTTTTGGACTCAGAGTAAAACATCGAACTTACTTGAGATTGTATACCTTTTGATACACACAACGTGGAATCATTCATCCATACATATGAAATACATTGTCATATATCTTCATTGTTTGGTTATCTCTATTTCAGCTTCGGTTGCCTGTTCAAGAGGAAGGTCGTCCAGCAAGTGGCCAATCAGATGCTTCATGAAACTAGCGCCCCCTGTGAATGTCAATGCTGGCCCAGGTGGTAGAGCATGTCTTGTGCTGGGTAGCGACACTTACGGAGGTCCTGGGTCGGACACCACTGCAGCTCTCGGGTTGTTATGCTGCGGCGTAGAGGGCTCTCACTTCTCATACACACAAATAGGGGCGTGTCATTCCGGACATTTTGGACCGGATTTTCAATACAACACAGATGAAGATGGGTATCTTTTGCCTAATCTACTTTTTGGGACCAATCATATAGCCCTCGTCGCAAATGACTGTCGTAATACAAATGGCCGATTTGGGTTCTATGTAAAGGGACCTGACCAACCCGTCATGGTGTCTTTACCAGTGAACGTGAATGGAGAATATAACCCTGTAAGTACTTCGCTTTTTCACACATTCAATATTACACATAAAGGCGGCTAAAGATTGAATGCCACTCAAGTGAATAAGTATATATGGCCTTGCAGTAAATTGTTGGGAAGTGGCCACTGATCAATACAAAATAATTAGCCATATCTGGTGATGAACCACATGGTTTATGTTGTAGTTTCTTGTCCATGTGGAAAAACTATACTTTGCACATGTTTGCCATACTTTTTTTTACAAAAAAATTGCATGAATAATGGAAAAAGGTTAGATGTACATGTTTAATCTTAAAAATACACAATATAATACTTGTATGTCATAATTGTTTACGGACTATGTCTAGGCTGATATATTTGATTAAATCTTTATTTCTATTTCTTCAAGGAAAAAGGTTCAGGGGGTGGATTAACCCTAATCTTATGCAGCGCCTATGAAAACAACCAATTCTATGCTGCGTCTTACATCATACGTTTGGGAAGGAAGGATAACCATCTGGAAAAACGGTTGATTTACGGCGATGACAAATGGAAGTGGTCTTGTGGGCCGTATGATTTATTGACTGTAACTGGTCCTCCGAAAAGTTGTTACGGAGGATTCCACAACAGAGATAACCTGGTAGAGTCAGACCAGGATTATACGAGAACTTACTACACGCAGACGGTTTCTGGAGATGACCCTACATTGTTAATAAGTAACATAAGTGAAGTTTCTGCTATTCTGTATGTCCTCTGTTCAAATTCACAAGGCTCGGAAGACTGTGCAGCGGGAGCAGCATATGCTGTAAAAATAAGCGAAGGAAATGTCGAAAGTCATTTGTTGAAGGGGTCAGTCTTAAGTGGCCACCCTTCAAATGATGCAGAATCAATTTGGAAGTTTGAAGCGATTGAAAATAATTTAATGGTTATCGGCCCCAAAGGACCTTGTCGCTACAGTTTCCTTTCCAACTTACCAGAAGTAGATAGAGAGCAGACCTACAACCAGACTTCATGCCTTGCAACAGGTATGTAAAAGACAATAGTAATCCATAGATATTTCCATTTATTATAATTACGTCTTCCCAATTGTTGCTCAGACAACCAGATGTCTGATGTTGAATATTGGCCCACATTTGATCAAATGAAACCTTTTAAAAAACAGCTGATGGTGTAATTTAAATTGTATTACAAAAACTTGATGATAGTGACTTATATCTAAGAATATTGTGAAGAGAGGTTGGATAGCATTAGATTTCTCTGCCATATCATTTAAAAGATCCGTATCGGGATCTTTAATATGTCATTACATCTAAAATACTTCCAAATCTCAGAGGCACATCCCTTCGAACTGCAAGTTCCCTAACAATGTTCTGTATTATGAAGTATTTCTTGATTTTCAACAGACAAAGCAATTTTATTATAACTGGCATAAAGATAGCCCAATTATTCATTATCTCTTCAGGAAATCAAATGATGACGCGAGGAGCCATATCAGTTGATCAAAATGGAGTCGTAGGATGGGTCAGTAAGGGATTGGATGTCTTGATAACTCTTCAATCCTCCCCACGATTTCTCATCAACCAAAGCAGCCTGAAACAAGTGGACGACAAGTTTGCATTTGAAGCAAAATGGACGAATGAAGACACAACTCATGGATTGCATCATGCCAGGGTTTTCGCTCTGTGCACTAATCGTGAAAGTAAGTTTTCCTTGCTTCATGCTTATCTGTTCGATTCTGTCCTTCACTATGCCTTATCTTCTGTGCATGGGAAATGATGAACTGAATATATTATAAATGAGTAAAGTGCTGCACAATCCAGTTGTTAAAATTTAAAATGCACTTCGTTGTGGACTCGATCGAACCTGTCACAGAGATTAAGATGTCTGTTTAAAACAGACAAACCAACATTACCCTTTGGCGTTTGTGTAACATCAGACAAAAGCTATGCTCATTTTTTACATATAACTTTGATCAAATAACACATTGCTTTGATCAGGAGCAAAACATCTTAGGGCAATTTTGTCATGATATGCGCAAAAATATGTCCAGATGCCAGCTAATGCTATTTTGTCTCCTTTAAACTTGTGTTTTCATAGGGTTTACCTTTGGCTTCAGACTATCGATTACTGACAATTATTTATTTGCTGTTGTTTTTATTTTTCATAAAAGGTGGGGAAGAGGTGCAGATAGAACTGGACGGTTCCCCTTCTCAGTTTGTCATTCAGCCACCAGGAGTCCTATTGGCCTACAACTGCTGTGGCCCCACCTACCAGGCAACAAATGATGTTGTCTATCTAGCAGAGCATAGTCACTTTGTTAACTTTGATCATGCTGTCAACTTTGGTAATTCAATTTATTCACCTTTGCTTCCGTATAAATGTTATGTTGAGAAATCGATCTTCAGTATAAAGAATTCAGGTTCTTCGAAAAGATGCGTATGGTCTCAGAGTAAATTTTCTTTTGAATGTACATGTATAAAGTTATAATTAAATAAAATAAGTCCTGTCAATTAAATTGTTTCATTATCACATTTAATGTACTGCAGAGCCTAACAATCTTATCTTCATAATTAATGCCAGCAATGTCATAGGCCTATGCAATGAAAGAAAAATTGTTTGTAAATTTTTTCTAAGACAATGTAGTGTATTTTTTTGCGAATGAACTTATGAGTAATTCTCAATTGTTCATTTTTAGGTTCTCAATATACCAGCTTAGGAGGAGCCAAGCGTGCTGCCCAAATCCCACACCTCATTAGCGGAACAAACGATGGCTTCCTGTTTGTCACTGAGAGGTCCACTGGAGTGGAGGCGCTTGATGAGCAGAAGATATCTTATCAGGTCCATTCATATCCACAGTCATAAATATAGATTTAAGTGTATTAAAAAAATGTATAAGTAATATAGATGAGTATTGCCTAAATCAGGTCACAAGACAACTGACCCTAATGTAAAAGTTGTGTAAAGCAGACAAAACAAACATTAGCTGGTATCCGCACCACGTATTTGTGTATATCGTGCACCCATAAATGACAAAATGTTTGTATGAAACAGCTCAGGATATGTGGTTGAAAATTGAACGAAGGAATGAGCCTAGGGCCCTAGGTTTCCTCTGATTTTACAGAAGGAGGTTGTAAAGAGGTCTGTTGATATTTGGATGTTTATTCCACACCAACATTTGCAGTGCAGTCTATATAATTATGATGCCACAGGCAATGTCGATTATAATTTTTAAATATTATACGTGCTTCTTCTCTCTTATTCAAGCTGGAAAACCTGAAGAGTGGGAAGTACACATTAAGACTTCACTTTGTGCCAAGGGCGGTCGGAGGAATTCGCATCAACAATAAGAATGTTTCTGAACAGGTAATTCAATTTTAAGATCAGAATTATATTAGTATGAACTCAGCCAAGCAAATTCAAAATTAAATAATGCTTTACAGACTACATGCCCCTTTGGAAAATCTTGCATTGAGCAATATTGATGTTCCAGTTTCAAATTCGACAGAGTTATTTCTCTGAAGAACCTCAAAAATACTGTCAATCTATCATGACACTCCTGCCTATTATTGAAATAAAATGAAACTAACTTAATTTCTAGATCAGAGAAGTGATAGATGACTACAGAGATGTCTTGGATGGCCACCATGCCCACACCATCAACCTCCCTGTCGAAGTCGTCAAAGGGAAATTGAGCATCTACATGACGTCTCACAGGATCAGCGCCTTCTGTTTGTTCGACCCAAAATCATATGAGGAGAAGGTGGAGTCTAAATCGCAAATGAAGAGAGACTCCGAAAGAAAACAAAAGGTATTTAACCTTTATAGGCCAAATCTATAGTCTGCTTAACTCGACACATACTTTGTATATAGCACTCACTTCTGCCCGATTTCTTTTCTGGTGCGCCAAACGGATAAGAAGAGAAAATGTTCTTAGTCAATTTCAACTCTTCTTTTTGTTAGATTTTATCAGTTTAGATTTCACTGAATAGTTCTACATGCTAATTATTTCATTCATGACAGTTGGCAGACACCGCTGAGCCATTAACTAGAACCATGTCGCGCAAGGAGAGGAAGATTGTTGGGTGGTCACCAAACTTGTTGGTCAACTCATCTGGGGAAGTAAGTGCTACCCTGAAGGCCTGAACATTGTTGTTTCAACGACTTCAGGAATGAGTCCATGTAAAAATTTACAAATAAAAATTACTTTACTTTAAATAGCTTCATGTTGCACATCTACAATGTAGTGGTCTTATAATTATCCGTAGATTGTGGCTGGTTATTCTATCTACTGATTGTAATGAACTAGTAGGCCTAGAAGTCTTATTATTTTTCATTTACTCCTCAACAGAAGGGAAACCTGACTGGCTGGAACTGTTCTGGTGACTGGAACGTCCAAGATGGTGGCCATGGAACTGAAAAGATGTTTGTGACGTCATTTATGGAATGTTGGAAGAGACAGGAAGTTGATCTGACTCAGCATTTCAGTGAGAAATACCTGGACACCCAACCTGACATCCAGGTAAATTAGCAATCTTGCATGGTAGACTAAATACTCAAAATTTTGTATGATAATTATCTAAAAAATATAATTTTCTCTCTTTTAGGTATATGAATGGCACAGGGAAGGCTGTTGCGGAGGTGGACAGTACGAATTTGAGGTTACTTTGCTGGATAGTAATAGTCAGGTAAGTGCTTCATATCAGTTCCTGGCGCTGCACAATGTCATGACTAACATTTCATCATTCGCCATAAGTTTCAGTCTGAACTGATTTTGATAATTTATGAACGTCGCCCCTTCTTCAGGAACTGAAGTCTTTCCAATTTCCACGGACTGGAAACATCTATCGCAACTCCACATGGGAAGAAGTTGGCACGACATTCAAGAAATACGGAAAGGGAGCCAGGAAGGTTCTGCTTCAATCGATGGGTACGTTTCAGTGGGGGTTTCTCATTTCAATTTCGACCAACCATTTTGTTCTCAAACCTTGTTTCCCAACATTCAATGTGATGAGAGAGTTTGGGTAAGGAAGCTTTGTACACCTGAAGATCTGATATTTTCAGACACAATGGCATTTATAAGCAAGTAGAACCAACAAAGGATGCAGGCCTACTTGCAAAGAACCGCACTGTGTTTACTGGAGTTGTTTTATTGAAACTGATTTGAGTCAATTGAAATTAAATCATTTTTCCTTTCTCCTCAAACAGGCAAAGATGACAAGTACTGGGGCGGTCACTACGGAGTCATGATGTCTGATGCGGCCGTAAGAGTCATGCGGGAAACTACACCTCCTGAAAATGATGACTTTGCTGATATATTTGAGGTGAATAAATTAACAGAAAGATTCGAAAGATCTTACATACGTTTCTATTCACAAATTGATTTTCACGAGACGTGTTGAGACTGAAGATTTGTCCATTTATTGTCCACATACAAAACAGAGTGCTGTCAACTCTTCAGCATTCTTATATTGTTATTGTGTAGTTAAAAGTCTAATGTGTTTTTTGTTTTAGGAAAATGACAGAAATACCAAAGCGAGGACATCAGCACGAGAAAAGCTAGTCGCCAAAATACTCTCTGACAATGAGCAGCTGTTGGATGAGTTGATCGCTGAAGAGTGTAAGTAGAACTGTACTTGTCACTTTTGATGTAGCTACAAGTTGTTACAATTGCACGGAGGAATGATAACTTTCAGAATATATAGCATCAATCACAGGGTAGCATAGATAAGAAGTTATGAATGAAATAACTATAAGTCAGACAACAAACACACAAACATCATCATGAGCAAATGTCTATTTGTAGTACTCCCTCCTGTCGATGGCAGCGAACAACCCCAAAGGATCATCAGAAAGAGACGGAAACAAAAGAAAAGGGAAGTGAGGGTGTTCATGTCCAGCACATTCAGGGACTTCAAGCAGGAGAGGGAATACTTGATTAAGAAAACATTTACTGAGGTACAGATCTTTTAAACATCCTCTGAGATCATACTGTCAATTCATTGCATTAACAAAGTGCTAAGTAGAAATGTTCATGTGTACTAATTTTCTTCATCCATGCAAACAATATAAGTTCACTATATGTTTAATAGTTTCTCAAACTATTGGTGTGAAGCTAACAAAAGTATATCAAGCAAGAGTTTTTTTAACCCTGTTTCATATATATCTCTTATTCCAGATCAACAGACTTTGCTCGGAACGAGGCGTCTTTTTCAATTACGTCGACCTGAGGTGGGGAATTACCGAAGAACAAACGGAGCATGGGAAAACCATTGCTATTTGCTTGCAAGAGGTAAAGTGTCTAATTGAAGCACACTCAAATGACATGCAACTGTTCCTGACAATTAAACTGGTCTGTCTTGTTTTCCTGACATATAAAATATCCATATCCATTACAAGTTGTTCATCTTTCATTATTCCCTCACAGATTGACCGATGTCGTCCGTACTTCCTCTGTATGATGGGTGAGCGATTTGGTTGGGCTCAACAGGAAGACAACCCCGATAACCTTCTCAACCAGAGCTTTGATTACGCCATCGATAACTTCCCTGCTCAGCTGGGATGGCTGGAGAGGCATCGGTTCAACACAAGTGTTACACAGGTAGCTACAAGTTGTTACAATTGCACGGAGGAATGATAACTTTCAGAATATATAGCACCAATCACAGGGTAGCATAGATAAGAAGTTATGAATACATAGGGCTTTAATGAAATTGTCAAATGATGACATCATGTTCTTTCCGGAAAGCACGACAACATCTTCTGAAAAGATACGATGCACCATAGCAAATGGGATCCTCATTTTCTCACTTATTGGTAATACTATTATTTCCCTAGAATGTTACATGCTGTAATTGTCTAACTTATCTCGCATTATTCCAGTTGGAAATTCTTCACGGTGTGCTAAACGACGTCGACGAAAGAAAAGACAGAAGTTTCTTTTACTTGAGGGAAGCAGCAAAAGAACATGAACATTCTCCTGGCCAGCTGAAGGTAAGACTATCAACCAAGGCCAAGATGGCTAACAAAACCATAACCCTATCCTGACAAACAAAGAAGTATCCCTAGTCTCCTATCTTTCAGATAATGAGAGCTGAAAATGAATGGGCAGGTGAACAGCAGAAGAAACTAAGGACCCGGATAAAAGAAACCCCTGGACTTAATATTAGGACTTACAAAATTACTCATGAAGTTTGTGACAGGATAAAACAGGTGTGTGGTTAAAAAAATAATTCAAATTGAGAACTTATGTTCAATTTTGAAGTTTTAGGTCATAGATACTTTGGCTTTGTACTAGTACGTTTGTAGTTGTAAATATGATCACCTATTTAATGATTGTATAACCTCTACTTCTAATAAAGGATTTGGAATGGTGCATAGACAAAGACTTCCCAAAAGGAACTGAATTAACACCTCTCGAAAGAGAACAAGAAGCACATACGGCATTCGCAGAAGCGAGGAGACGCGTCTACGTCGGGAGAGAAGAATATTTTGAGGAGATCAATAAACACATGGAGGAATTCACTGGGGTGCCTTTGGTTGTGCTGGGAGAGTCAGGTGAGAAATTATACAATAAAGTGGATGCCATGATCAACAAGCTTATGTCTTCCAGATATTATTCATCATTCAACTCACTAAAACTGTTGAATACAAGACTTGTGGTGAATGAGTTGTTGAGTACAAGGGAAATAATTTTGTGGAATTTCAGACATACAGTTTTTTCTTTTTTTTCTTTGCAGGATCTGGGAAATCAGCACTTGTGGCCAACTGGGCAGGAAGAGCAGAGGAGGCTGAGCAGGAGACTTTCTTCTTCGTACACTTCATTGGAAGCAGTGCCGAGAGTGCTTCTTACACTAAACTTCTCAGGCGGTAATTACCAACTCCTTTCTCTATGCAAAATTGTAAACTATTGTCATATGTTCTACTAACATCCAAAACCTAAGACAATTCACCTAAAGATTGCAACCTCCAGCCAAGGGCCAAGATGTTGTGCTGCTTCAAACAGCTGGGATCAGTGAGGGAGTGCAGGGTAGTGAGTTATTTATAGACACACAGCACAACAGTGTCACACAAAGCCTGTGGTGTAATCTCTACAGAATCTGAAAATAAGAGTCCCATGCACACAAGACCGTTCTTCAATCTCCATATACACGACATTACACGTGTTATTCATTAAGTAATAGATTTGTGTTGTTGTCTTCTTTTTAGGTTATTTGAAGAAATGAAGCAGCATTTTGAGATTGATCTGGCAGTTCCTTCATCAGATAGTAATTTGGTGAGAGATTTCCCAACATGGCTGAGGATCGTTGGTTCCCAGGGGAAGTGTGTGATTGTTCTGGACGCCATGAACCAGATGGATGATGGATCAGGCAGTGCAGGTTTGTGATTGATATGTTGACTCAGCAATGGAAATATTTGAAAAATCAAAATCTCAATGTCAAGTGATATCAGAATTCAACATGATCTTTCAAGAATTATAACTGATTTCAGTGATTTGAATAACAAACTTTCAAGAATTGTAACTGATTTCAGTGATTTGAATAATGGTAAAGACATTATATATTTCTACTTTTTAGATTTCGTTGGGCTTGTCAATTGTGTATATAAGCCCCTAAAATAAGTTTTAAAAGTTTGTGTAATAGCCTGAATTCCGGTTTGGCTTTCACTCCAAAATAGATGGCCCTGAACATGACTTGATGTGGATCCCCAATGAACTACCCGATGGCATCTACATGCTACTCTCGACACTCCCTGGCAGGGTAGGTTCTTCTGGCTATCAATATTCTGAATATTATTACGTCCATCAAGTTTTACTTAAACAAAGGTATGCTAACATTTTGAAGCCTTTTTTTACACAATCCATTAATGATTAAAAAGATATTGTTAATATAATATTCTTCAGTGTTTTAGAGATTTCTGCATGAATATGTAAACTGATTTTCTCAGAATGAGGCTCAATGGCTATCTCAAAATGAGGCGCAAAGCTAATTCCACAATGAGGCTTAATAGATATACAACAGCTTTGATGTCATATACTTTCATATACTTTCAGGCCATGAATGCTATAAAGTCCAGGAAGTGGCCAGTCATGCAGGTGAACCCTTTGCAAAGAGAAGAAAAGAGTGACATAGTCACCGGATACTTTGAGAAAATCTACGGCAAGACTTTGAATGAGGAACAAAGAGATATGTTGGTCAACACCCCACAGACTGATAATCCTCTCTACCTGAAAGCCCTGCTTGATGAGGTTGGTTTCTTGTACATCGATAAATGAAAAGGAAAATGTGATATAACCTGAGAAGAGCTAGTTCTTGTCGGTAAAAATCTTGTGTTTATTGTCACCACCGACATTAAATAAAGTTCTAGCTCTCCTTACCTTTAAAATTCGAATGTTCGAAGTGCCATTTGATAAAGATAAAAGCTGTTCCTCAAACCAGTTATCATAATTATAATGTTTGGTTTATTACAGATCCGGATGTTTGGAAACTTCCGGCAACTGTCTGAGAAAATATCGGAATATCTGACGGCTGATGATCCTGGTCACCTGTTCGCCAAAATATTAGAGAGACTTGAAGGGGACTTTGAAAAGGGAGAAAATGCCAAGTGAGTGGACTGCATTACCAGAGTTCCTTCCTTTTCAATCAAGCCTAAGGCAAAACATAATAGAACTTTAGCTTCTTCTTCTCAAGATACTTTTTCCGGTTGGTAGTTTAAAAAAGGTGAAATCTCAATTATTTAAGAAGTCAATTTAATAAAAAAATGTGAATGGCTCAATTTTGTTTGGGTAGGCAAGAGATTTGTTTTGCCGCTCGATCCGAGAAACTAAAATAGAATATATCAGGCCGAATCAGTGAAATACGACGCCAATCTAAATTATTAAGTCCTATGAATAGCGGTATAGTCCTATAGCCCTGAAAATTGATTATCCCTTCAAAAACAGTTTGAAAGTACCTGCATCATTTTTTGCGTCTTCTTAACATCTTCAGAGCGGAACTCGTCAAGCAGACAACTACTGCCATCTGGTGTTCGCAAAGAGGAATGTCGGAGTCGGAACTTTTGGAATTATTGGATGTAAGTTATTTTCTTCTTCTGGATCTTTTAATTGGGTATGAAACACAACTACAAGAAAAATGTAAAAGCAGAAGTTACATTCCACATACTTGTACTTGTTTCACTAAAGAATGTAAAATTTCATTGCAATTTTTCTGTGCTTGGAGGTTCAAATCAAATAAAGTAAGAAATCTTCATTTAAAAAATAGAATAAATTTTGTCACAAACACTTTAATAATGAAACAAAATCATTTTGATTTACAGATACCAAGTGCCGTATGGTCTCCTTTTTACCTATCCCTGGTGGAAAATCTTGTAAATCGAAATGGAATTGTCAATTTTTTCCACGACCATTTGCGTCAAGCTGTGGAAAGAAAATATCTACCAAAAGACAAAGATAAAAAGTCAGGCTACATCTGGCTTGCAGAATACTTTTCTTCTAAACAAGTGGATGACAGAGTGGTAGGTGTTTTGTATGATGATATTGTCTTATTTTTGTTGTTGTTGAATCTTACTTGGCTCTAGGCAGTGATGGCGATTGTAGAGTGACTTAGCATTGTGTGCGCTGGAAACGGCTGCCTGGCTCTATACTCCCCGGGGAGTTGAGAAAGGCTCATGCTTGAACAGGCCTGCCAAGGGTGTAATTGTAAAGTCTGTTGAGACTGACTTTGTCGGTGTAATGGACTATAAAAAAGTCTACATTTACATTTACATTTATCATCAATAAATGAATACGTACCACACCAATTAACTAATTTTGTCACACAATTTTTTATTGAATGACTTCATATTTGCAGGCTGAAGAATTGCCTTTCTTACTTGGAAAAGCTGGAGACTTGAGCAAGCTTCGTTCAACCATCATCGATCTAGAAGTGTTTCGAAGACTGGTAAGAAACCAAGATGGCCGTTTCCAGTTGATCAGATCTTGGAAACAGGTGAGATGAATTGTTTTAATGCAATATGATTACCTTCCATTTAACCTCTTATGGGATTGCAAAATCATTTGGAATCCGTGCACCATTGCGTCTCTAATTTATTCAAGAGACCGCATATATACCGTGCATGAGCTTCTTGGAAGATATTATCAAAGTCATGATGTCGTTAATGTTTTTTGTAATTTGCTACAGCTCGGTGGATTTGAAGAGGTTGAAAAGGCTTATGTCACTGAAATAGAACGTCTAAGTCCTGAAGAGGCTGTTTTACCATCTTCCATCCAGCTTCAACAAGATTTGGCCGAATTCTTCATGGAGCTGGGTTTATATTCTGCAGCTCAGTAAGTTATAGTCACTAGTCCATATTATAAAGAAGTAAAAAGCCTTTACTAAAGAAAGAGACTCAACACTGGTGCAAGAAGTCAAGAACTGTATGATCAGTTACGATATTCAAATAAATTCCTTCAGCAAATTCTGTGTTTGAATATTTACAAAAGTAATTGAGAGTGTCCCCTTCTGTGAAAAATAGAAGTCAAAGTGTGAAAAAAAAGTCAGAGGAACAATATTTTATGTTTTGATTTGAAAGTATGTGGAGCTGTTCTACCTTGGCTGTTTGCAGAGGTCATATTTGGTCTAAGATCAATTTAAATTTGAATAGTTCAATTTTTATGTTTCATACCTTCTGATTGTATAAAGTATCTATATAAATCCATTACCCATGCTTTGCCTTCATCTGTGTGTATTTTAATGAAACATTTATTGTTTAGTGAATGTTCCTCTAACTGAACTTTTAATTAAACATTTTCAGAAACATCAATGAAAAACTACTACATCTCTTAGAAAAACATTATGGGAAATCTCACAAAGGAATTCTGTATGACCCCTTCAACTTCTCATACAAACACAGGTGCCAACATCCAACTGTGGTGGATGTAAGTGGTCGTTTTACTTAATTAATTGGAGATATTAGATCTGTACAGTGCATTCACCTTTGTATCAGTTCCATAAATCAGTCTGTTACATTTTCTAATTTTCAAATACAAAAAAAAATGTTTAGTTAGACAGTTCTATGATGTCCAGTTGGATGTGTCCTTTTTCGGTTCACAGATGCATAAACCCAATCAGCTTATCGCTTCCCCTGGTGCTGTAATAAAATAACATACGTGTACAAACATAACAAACATGATTTTTCTGTCAGATCCTTCCCCTCTGGGTTGGAACACAACCTTCAAAATGATATATTATGTGTCCAACTACTGCGCACTACAAACTAATTCAAATCAATTCTATCAAGATGACTACGTGGACACAGTAAATATATGTATTTTTTATGTCATTTCATTACGCATAGTTGTTACACACGCTTGGAACAGTGTGCGGTCAGCAAAAGAAGTTTGACGAAAGCCTCCGTTATTACAAGGAAGCCCTTTCCAGGCAGACAAGGTCCCAAACCTGGGACCAGAAATTACAGGTAAGCTTCATCAGCCGTTTTCTATCAGTCCATTGAGAAGTAAAGTAGGCAGAGCAAACACACCCATTCAAGACATTTTCTGCATATGGCATCCACAACAGGATTATAAGGATACCTGAATGTCACTTGCGTCACAAATATATCTCTTCTGGTACCCATAGTCTCAGAAATAATATCAAATTTTATTTCCAAAAATCCGTTCAGCACAATCATTTACTTACAATTCTTGCATAATTTCTTGATAACAGCTAGCGAAAAGCCTCCTCGGGCAGGCGACAGTCCTTTACCAAAAAGAAGACATGAAGGAAGCAAAGAAGTTCCTCGTAAGAGCACGAGAGGTCGCCACTGCTGTCCTTGGCGCACGCCATCATTATGTTGCTGCTATTATTAACAAGGTACAAATGTGATTTTGTGTTAATATTAATTTTTTCAGTAACCGTCCCCTTGCAAAGAGATGTCTATGAAACAATTGCAAGCTTTCACAAAAGAAAATGGTACAAATAATTAACCTGCATAGACTGCACTCCTAGTCCCAGGTATAACCTATAATGAGCAAAATGATTCAAAGGACAACTGAATGAGAGAAATCATTTGACTTACTTCCTTTGTCCTTTTACAGGTCAGGTTGTGGGATCTCAACACTGTGCAATGCACCAGATAATTTTTTATATTGTGTCTTTTCTCTTGTAATTTTATATGTAATATAGAGAAGAAAATAAATCCATGACAAAAGATTTAACTCTTGTATATCTTCCAGCTCGGCCAGCTGTGTTACAGACAAGCTCGGGTGGACGAGGCTTTCCGATACTTCATACAAGACTTGATGCTAACAAGAGCGGAAGTTGGTTTGACCCATCCCCGTACTGCTAACGTCCTCAATGACCTTGCGCTAGTTTATGACGACCGCAATGATGACCTTGCAGGGGAACTTTACGAAGCAGCTCTTGCGATTTTGCTTGACACTTACGGTAACAACCACCTGGATGTGGCTGTAGTAAGGTAGGTCAATGAGCAATCTTATTTAGACTGGTGTTATCTATCTTGCATTGATGTTAGGTTAACCATGCAGAATCATAAATATTGTGTTTTTGTCAGCATTTATTAAGTGCAATTGATTCTATATGGTCGGACAAAAGTGGAACACTCTTTTTTCAATTCAGATACAACTTGGGTGCATTCTACCTGGCCAACGACTCCAAACAAAGAGCCAAGTTCCAGTTTACGCAGTCACAAAAAATTTACCAAATGTTCTTAGGAGACGACCATTCCGACACGAAGGAAGCTGCTAAAGCCATCGATGATTGCTAAAAGACATCAGATACGTAAACTTTAAGTAAAGATGGAGCTACCTGTTAACAAACTTTTGGAAGTATAGATGGTGCCACAAGTAGGTAATATTTTCAAAGTGGCCAAATGCTAAGTTATGGAAATGCACTGATGCAATGGCATAATTACACGGAAAACCTTTGGTTTGGAGTGTCCTTATCTTATAGATATTACTGTGATATTGTGAAGCTGATTATTTCAAAAAGTGATCTATTTATTGCTATGACATCTGCTCCATAAACAGGAATGTGCATGTATATATAATTGGTGATCTCAATAATTGAAGTAGTTCTATTATTATTAGTTTAATTGTAATCAAATAGTTTAAACTTTTCTTCTCAGGAGGAGAAACACTGGTATATCTATTAAATCAATCCTTTATTTTTTCTTATATCTAATGATTATTTAGATGTGACATGAACTTTCAGATAAATTGTATTTCATCTTCTTACCTACATAATAAGTGCCTTGAATCATAATGTGACTAAAAATAATCATGAAACTGTACTATGTTCACATGGATGTAAACTACAGATTATTTTTTGATCTCGACAATTTCAATCGATTATGCCTCAATGCTATAATGATATTATTATTTTGAGTCAACTAGACTTCTCTTTGTGATAATAAATTCCTGGATCCTTCCTACAGAAAAATGTATATTTAACGATTTCAAATGTCAGTGCCTTCAGCCTTTTCTATCAATAAAATAACTGGCAGATTTTCAACTTTTAACTTAATTTTTCAAAGAACAATCACAGTCACTTTTTGTATCAGATTAACCTGTTTTACCTTAGTCAAGAATTGAACTTGGATTCCGATTGAACCTTTTATTTTCAAGCGTTAATGTGACTATAAACATCTTTTCATTTCCTTGTTGGGTGCCTATGGGTGGCAGAAACTTCTTCAGTTAGGCAGTCTTGTGCTGACGTTTGGGGAACAATAAGAAATCTTTTTCTGGGGATCTTCTTGCTCTCCCCACTTCTGACCACGAAATTCTGTGACGCCGCCTTCTGGCAAAAAATAATCAAAATAATTATGACTTTATTGAACAACTTCTTTTTTTTTTAAAAGAGGCAATTTTAAAGCAAATTCACCTTGTTCCTCAAATAAGACCCCATCCTCATTTTATGACCTCTGACGCAGTTTCAGTCTGATTTTCCAATTTTATAACAAAAAATTATATTATGAAGGTAGCCCTGGTTGAGTATGTTCATGCAGTTAAAATACCAAAAACACATGGAAATGAATAAAATAAATACAATAGGCCTACCCGGCTGGAGGGACAAGAGCGGATGAGTCTTGAGCTTCGAAGGCCAGAAGCAAAACTCCAAGGAGCAAGAACACGCGGATGCCCTTTTGGCCAGCCATGATTACACTGGACTTCCAGAGGAACTTCCCTTGAGAAATGTGATGTATTCAATGCAGTCGAGTGTCGATCGCACAAGTGAATATTCTGTCCAACTGGCAAAGGCAACGATGCGTTGTGTGTATTTATAATTGAAAACAGAAGTAGGGAAGTCAGGTGAGAAGAAGAATAGGGGGGTTGTTGCAGAAATTTTAAAATTTGCAATAAGAAATATTCAAAAGGCATTTTTTTAGTACACATATACATGTTCTGCAATGTTGTATTTGTTTTTCTTTATACTTTCCTACGCCATCAATGAGTAAAAGAAATATCCACAGAAGGAGTGACACGCTGGCCCACCATCTCCTAATTATTTTTATTACTAAATCCTCTTACAAAAAATCCCAGGTTCACTTGAAGAAAGAAGATTCCCATTTTCAGGCGAATTGTGCAGAAGCAATACAATTCAATGGTTAGTTATTGAATTGGTATTTTCTTTTTGAAATGCACAACTCTCTTTTTTATATCCTTTTGTAATTTAATTTGCAATTATTATCGTCGCAATACCCGGCTTCCTGTAATAGTTTGGAGGGAGGAGTCATTCGATATCAAATCAACCAAATTTTAGAAAATTTTCCAACCTGACCATCTCACAAATTTCGTTGTTTAATTAAATCAAATCAAATATTTTATCACCGAAGGCCAATATGGAAACATGAGACTGCGTGCAATTTGACGGTTCTGTGTCGAGGTACCAAAATAATGCCTTTGTATTGCAGGTGTTAGTGCTTCACAAAACTGAAAAGATGTGCCATCAACACAGTACATTTAAATTTCTTCCTGCAATTCTGCAATTCTGCAATAAATTCTGCAGTTTGGAAGGAAACTGCAGAATTCTGCAATTCTGCAATAAATTCTGCAGTTTGGGAGTGAAACTGCAGAATTCTGCAATTCTGCAATAAATTCTGCAGTTTGGGAGTGAAACTGCAGAATTCTGCAATTCTGCAATAAATTCTGCAGTTTTGGAGGAAACTGCAGAATTCTGCAATTCTGCAATAAATTCTGCAGTTCTGCAGCTCCATGCAGTATTTGTGAACCTCTGGTATTTAATCCAGCTTATCAATTGCAATGCATCTGTTAAGTTCAGACCTCTTCAACAAGGGTCTTGCCATTACCCTGGAAATGTTGGTTGGGGGGGGGGGAGAGGAGTAGCGGTTCGGGGGTCGTTTGGGAGGTCTGGGGTTCTGATGCTCACCTATCCCAGCAGCTTTCTGAAAAGTTTCTGTAGCAGAATCTGTAGGATTTCTGCAGCCTGGGAGGTTTTATGCTCTTCTGCAGGTAGGTAGCTGCATATTCTGCAGTTTCAAATAAACCTGCAGAATTCTGCAATTCTGCAATAAATTCTGCAGTTTGGAAGGAAATTGCAGAATTCTGCAATTCTGCAATAAATTCTGCAGTTTGGGAGTGAAACTGCAGAATTCTGCAATAAATTCTGCAGTTTTGGAGGAAACTGCAGAATTCTGCAATTCTGCAATAAATTCTGCAGTTCTGCAGCTCCATGCAGTATTTGTGAACCTCTGGTATTTAATCCAGCTTATCAATTGCAATGCATCTGTTAAGTTCAGACCTCTTCAACAAGGGTCTTGCCATTACCCTGGAAATGTTGGTTGGGGGGGGGGAGAGGAGTAGCGGTTCGGGGGTCGGTTGGGAGGTCTGGGGTTCTGATGCTCACCTATCCCAGCAGCTTTCTGAAAAGTTTCTGTAGCAGAATCTGTAGGATTTCTGCAGCCTGGGAGGTTTTATGCTCTTCTGCAGGTAGGTAGCTGCATATTCTGCAGTTTCAAATAAACCTGCAGCATTCTGCAATTCTGCAATGAATTCTGCAGTTAGGGAGTGAAACTGCAGAATTCTGCAATTCTGCAATAAATTCTGCAGTTTGGGAGTGAAACTGCAGAATTCTGCAATCCTGCAATAAATTCTGCAGTTTGGGAGTGAAACTGCAGAATTCTGCAATTCTGCAATAAATTCTGCAGTTTTGGAGGAAACTGCAGAATTCTGCAATTCTGCAATAAATTCTGCAGTTCTGCAGCTCCATGCAGTATTTGTGAACCTCTGGTATTTAATCCAGCTTATCAATTGCAATGCATCTGTTAAGTTCAGACCTCTTCAACAAGGGTCTTGCCATTACCCTGGAAATGTTGGTTGGGGGGGGGAGAGGAGTAGCGGTTCGGGGGTCGTTTGGGAGGTCTGGGGTTCTGATGCTCACCTATCCCAGCAGCTTTCTGAAAAGTTTCTGTAGCAGAATCTGTAGGATTTCTGCAGCCTGGGAGGTTTTATGCTCTTCTGCAGGTAGGTAGCTGCATATTCTGCAGTTTCAAATAAACCTGCAGAATTCTGCAATTCTGCAATAAATTCTGCAGTTTGGAAGGAAATTGCAGAATTCTGCAATTCTGCAATAAATTCTGCAGTTTGGGAGTGAAACTGCAGAATTCTGCAATAAATTCTGCAGTTTTGGAGGAAACTGCAGAATTCTGCAATTCTGCAATAAATTCTGCAGTTCTGCAGCTCCATGCAGTATTTGTGAACCTCTGGTATTTAATCCAGCTTATCAATTGCAATGCATCTGTTAAGTTCAGACCTCTTCAACAAGGGTCTTAATTGCCATTACCCTGGAAATGTTGGTTGGGGGGGGGGGGGAGAGGAGTAGCGGTTCGGGGGTCGGTTGGGAGGTCTGGGGTTCTGATGCTCACCTATCCCAGCAGCTTTCTGAAAAGTTTCTGTAGCAGAATCTGTAGGATTTCTGCAGCCTGGGAGGTTTTATGCTCTTCTGCAGGTAGGTAGCTGCATATTCTGCAGTTTCAAATAAACCTGCAGCATTCTGCAATTCTGCAATGAATTCTGCAGTTAGGGAGTGAAACTGCAGAATTCTGCAATTCTGCAATAAATTCTGCAGTTTGGGTGGAAACTGCAGAATTCTGCAATCCTGCAATAAATTCTGCAGTTTGGGAGGAAACTGCAGAATTCTGCAATTCTGCAATAAATTCTGCAGTTTGGGAGTGAAATTGCAGAATTCTGCAATTCTGCAATAAATTCTGCAGTTTGGCAGGAAACTGCAGAATTCTGCAATTCTGCAATAAATTCTGCAGTTCTGCAGCTCCATGCAGTATTTGTGAACCTCTGGTATTTAATCCAGCTTATCAATTGCAATGCATCTGCTAAGTTCAGACCTCTTCGACAAGGGTTTTGCCACTACCCAGGAAACGTTGGTGGGGGTGGGGGGTCAGGAGTAGCGGTTTGGGGGTCGGGTGGGAGGTCTTGGGTTTTGATGCTCGTAAGTCCCTGCAGCCTTTCTGAAGAGTTTCTGCAGCAGAATCTGTAGTTCTGTAGGAATTCTGCAGCCTGGGAGGTTTCATGCACTTCTGCACGTAGGAAGCTGCATATTCTGCAGTTTCAAATAAACCTGCAGAATTCTGCAATAAATTCTGCAGTTTGGAAGGAAATTGCAGAATTCTGCGATTCTGCAATAAATTCTGCAGTTTGGGAGAAAATTGCAGAATTCTGCAATTCTGCAATAAATTCTGCAGTTTGGAGTGAAATTGCAGAATTCTGCAACTCTGCAATAAAATTTCAACACAACAACAGCTGGAGTTCAAAGTGAACGGCTATGGACTTCTTCTTCTTCTTCTTCTTTTGGTGTCCTTTCTCCCAGGTCGCCACTCTTGTGGGGAGCAGCACTTGCATGTTTTGTTTTCTTGTGGATTAGTCATCTTTCTACCACTCTGCTCGGCCAATTCTCAATCAAATTTCACTCTGAAAAAAGTTGCGGGTACCCTGCAACCAGGTCTATTGACTGAAGTTGACAGTGTTTGTCTGTCGTTGTTTCTTTTTTCCGTACGACACATTTTTCGGCGATCGGTCAGCTCGCAAAAATGCATTTTGCGTGCTGACCGATTGCCGAAAAAAGTGCCGTACGGCAAAAAGAAACAACGACGGATAAAGACTGACAACTGTAGTAAATAGACCTGGTTGCAGGGTATCCACCATTTTTTTCAGAGTGAAATTTGGTTGAGAATTGGCCGAGCAGAGTGGCAAAATGTCCATAGAGGTTTATTTTGATGCAGCAGTTTGTAAAATGACATTTTTGCGAGCTTACCGATCGCCGAAAAAAGTGCCGTACGGCAAAAAGAAACAACGACAGACAAAGACTGACAATTGTAGTAAGTAGACCTGGTTGCAGGGTATCCACCACTTTTTTCAGAGTGAAATTTGGTTGAGAATTGGCCGAGCAGAGTGTCAAAACGTCCATAGAGGCATAGAGGTTTATTTTGAAGCAGCCCCCCCCCCAACTCAACCCCAGAACTGCTCCCCCCCCAACCAACGTTTCCTGGGTAATGACAAGTCCCTTGTACCAGAGGTTCACAAATACTGCATGAATTCCGCAATAAATTTGTTCTGCAGAATTTATTGCAGAATTGCAGAATTCTGCAGTTTCCTGCCAAACTGCAGAATTTATTGCAGAATTGCAGAATTCTGCAATTTCACTCCCAAACTGCAGAATTTATTGCAGAATTCTGCAGTTTCCTCCCAAACTGCAGAATTTATTGCAGAATTGCAGAATTCTTCAATTTCACTCCCAAACTGCAGAATTTATTGCAGAATTGCAGAATTCTGCAATTTCACTCCCAAACTGCAGAATTTATTGCAGAATATGCAGGTGGAGGAAGAAATGAAAGTGTACTGCTTTTTTGCAGAACTGCAGAATTCTGCAATTTTTTTTGCAGAACTGCAGAATTCTGCACTTTTTTTGAAAACTGCAGAATTCTGCAATTTTTTTGCAGAATTCTGCAATTCCTTTGGAAACTGCAGAATTCTGCAGTTTTTTTTGCAGAACTGCAGAATTCTGCAGTTTTTTTGCAGAACTGCAGAAGTCTGCACTTTTTTTGGAAACTGCAGAATTCTGCGGTTTTTTTCTGCAGAACTGCAGAACTGCAGAACTGCAGAAAGAAATTATACACTCCTCCATCAACAGCAAAAATTGTCTACTTTTATATACAAACACATAACATCAGTTATTCATGGAAAACTTGGCTACAGCCATTCTTAAACCCTTGTTGAAAATCTCAAGTTTTTCCAATGTAGTGACTCATGACCCACGCGCTAGCACACGTGGTTCTGCAGGGCTGGCAGCAGCGGCCCCTGCCTGAGTTTTTATAAAGAGGATTTTAGCAAGTTTTATCTCCATTCCATGCACTACACCAACAGAACAAGGATCTGTCCACAGAGGACATGTACGTTTCCTGTGTGCGTCCGGAAGAACGCACACTTATAAATATTAATTTAGAGTCATCTAGACTTGATAATGACAATGAATTCCTGCAAACATAACATTCCCCTTGACAATTTTACGTATACATTTTTAAAGGTTGCAGTTATGATCTTGGTGTGAGAAGCTCTTTCTATCAATAGAGATAGTTCATTAATAACAATGACAAAAAATGTGTGTTACAGAGTTATTTTATTTTCAGTTGTTTCTTGTGTACTGTTTCATCAATCAAACAATTCATTGAAAGCATATAATAGTTTAGGACAGTGAAGTTCATTGGATATTGGATATTGGATATTGGATATTCGGCGGGTGAAGTTCATTGGATATTGGATATTGGATATTCGGCGAGTGAAGTTCATTGGATATTGGATGTTGGATATTCAAATCCAAACTTCAAAATTTGCAGTTTTTTGTTTACCAAGGGTGTCAAATATCCAACAGCCATTTGACATTGGATGTTGGATATTCAAAGATACAAAATTTGCAGATTTTGAATATCCAACGGAGTGGTGAAGTTCATTGGATATTGGATATTGGATATTGGGCGAGTGAAGTTCATTGGATATTGGATATTGGATATTCGGCGAGTGAAGTTCATTGGATATTGGATATTGGATATTCGGCGAGTGAAGTTCATTGGATATTGGATGTTGGATATTCAAAGTTGCTGATTTTGTAAATTATGCAAGGTCTCAAGTCTAAAATAGTAAATTGGATGTATTACCTGGTATATTTATAGCCAAAGTTGTAAAATTAGCACATTTCTGTGCTCAAGGGGGGCCCTAGACGAATATCCAACAGAGAAGTGAAGTTCGTTGGATATTGGATATTGGATATTCAAAGTTGCTGATTTTGCAAATTATGCAAGGTCTCAAGTCTAAAAAGGTAAATTGGATGTATTACCTGGTGTATTGATAGCCAAAGTTGTAAAATAAGCATATTTCTGTGCTCAAGGGGGGCCCTTGCCGAATATCCAACGGTGAATCTAGTTCATTGGATATTGGATATTGGATATTCAAAGTTGCTGATTTTGCAAATTATGCAAGGTCTCAAGTCTAAAATAGTAAATTGGATGTATTACCTGGTATACTCAAAGCCAAAGTTGTAAAATAAGCATTTTTGTACATGAGACACCAACACAAATTGGGATTTAAAATTTTTAATTATTAAAAGTAAATGAACATTTGAAATGTTTGAAACAATATAATTGACAGTAATAGTAACAGATTAAAATTTAGTTAAAGATATAGCATGAAATTTAAGCTGAGTAATTTGAAAAGAATAGGTTAAGTTAGTTCGATCAGAGATTTGATAATTGTGATGGGAATTTGATATACAAATATAAGGTTAGTAAATTTACACAATAAATGAGATGGTAAACTTAGTATCAGATAATTGTAATAGTCCTGGAAGGAAAAAGAACATGTATCAGGTATTGTTACATAAAGATAATACATATCAGTGATGAAATAAATGTCCATAGTTCATGTGTATCGAGTTAGGCCATAAGCCCATAATTTGCCAACAAAGCAAAACATCTATGGAGGTGGATGGGGTTGGTGGTGGCTGCTTAGAGAAGAGTGTTGATCCAGTGAGTCTCAGAAGAAAATATGCTAGTTCCAGAAAATTCCACTAGGGTCTCTGCTGTCTCTGCACAAAAATGCAGCTGGTGCTGCGCCCAACTGCTATTTTTTGTACATGAGACACCAACACAAATTGGGATTTAAAATTTTTAATTATTAAAAGTAAATGAACATTTGAAATGTTTGAAACAATATAATTGACAGTAATAGTAACAGATTAAAATTTAGTTAAAGATATAGCATGAAATTTAAGCTGAGTAATTTGAAAAGAATAGGTTAAGTTAGTTCGATCAGAGATTTGATAATTGTGATGGGAATTTGATATACAAATATAAGGTTAGTAAATTTACACAATAAATGAGATGGTAAACTTAGTATCAGATAATTGTAATAGTCCTGGAAGGAAAAAGAACATGTATCAGGTATTGTTACATAAAGATAATACATATCAGTGATGAAATAAATGTCCATAGTTCATGTGTATCGAGTTAGGCCATAAGCCCATCGAGACGAAGACTCTCCTGACGAGGTGCACATGAACGAGGCAGTACGAAATCCCCAAAGAGAGTCAAGTGTACTCAGAGGCCCGAGGAGTACCAAAAGTGTCTACTCAGGAACCTGAAGTAGACAACTGTTGTCTGCGGTTGTAGCGTGGAGGCCCCACTCAGGAACCTGAAGTGGAGCTGATGGATCTTGAAGGCCCTACCCAGGAACCTGAAGTAGAGACTGAGCTGGATGATGATTCTTGGAGGCCCCACTCAGAAACCTGAAGTGGGGATTGATGCTTCCTGTAGATCCTATCCAGGAACCTGAAATAGGGGGATGGTCCTCTTGTATGTTCTGATTGAGACGACCTGCAAAGAGATATATTAAGCAGCAGTAAAATTCTTATGGTAAGCCCATTTAAGTTTAGGCTATCGCCGATAGCGTACATAGGTTTTGTCATCAGAAGTAGGACATATAACAGACACTGAGTGAGAGAGGGAGAAAGGTCAGGAAAACTGGGGCGCCAGAAGAGAGAAAGTGGAGATTTGAATGAGCGTTGAAGTGCATAAAGTTGATTCATGGAACGGTAAGGGTAATTGATGAAGTTTGGCATTGAGCTGGGTGCGGGTTATCGACGATAGGAGATTTATATAAAGACATTGAGTGAGAGAAGGAGCAATGTCAGGATACTGTAGAGTCAGAAGAGGGAGAATGGAAATATGAAAAGTGGTTAAGTGTATAGGGTCGATTCAGGAAACGATAAGGGTAATTGATATAAACATTCGATTGAGGTAGGTAGTAGTTTGGATTGTGATACTGGGGCGTCGGGGATGTTAGGCCAATTATGTCCTGGTGTAATATATGTATTGGGACTGTGGGGACAAGATGGTGCGCTGTTCCGTTACCCAGAAGAGGCATGAAGGAGGTTCGAGTCGATGAATTGTATTCTGCTGACCTGCTCAGAAGCAGAATGGCAAGGTGAGCCCAGCCAGGAACCTGAACTGGGCTGTCCTGGGTCTAGAGGCCGAAGAAGGTCGAGAAAAGGCAAGAATATCGGGGGTAATTTAACCTGGAATTGATACATTTAAAGACAGGTGAAGTATGAAAGTAAGAGAACGTGGCGGAGACAGAGTGTCGTGTGTGATGATTGTTATTTAAGTTGAAGTCAAATTGGATTGGTGGCAATGATGTGTCATCCTTCAGGGGAGAAAATGGCTGGATTGAGGGAGCTGCATGTTGACCTTGTACATATGATAAATATATATTGGCAGTAAAGTCATGAAGTTGGGTGGATAGTAAAGTCATGAAGTTGGGTGGACCGGTGAGAACACTGGTTGCATACTGGAGGTGCATCTTGACCTTGTACATATGCTGTAGATATGGGGGGGAGGGATTGAAGTAAGACAGCCCGGTGGGAGCATTCTGGATTGACAAGAAAGCAAGGGAGTGATAAAATAGAGACCACAGCGTGTGCCGCCGCCTAGGGAATGGTAGTACAGAAGGAGATCTGGGAAAGAATCAGGTGGAATCATGGAAATGAAGAGGCAAGGGTGTCTGAGATGTCCAGTTCGAGTGGTGATGGGAAAATCATGGCTGATTAGGAGGCCGTAGATTATGGTGACAGTTGAAATGATTGGAGTGGTTGAAGGTGGAGAAAAAGATTATGAGGATATTAACGGGAATGTCTTTGGAATTGAATGAGTGTAATGTCTGGAAGATCGAGGAAGGTTGAAAAGTCTGGTAATTGCAGTTGAATTGAAGGAAAATCTTTGAAGGTCGAAAGGTCGAGGCATATAGGAGTCTGGTAATTGGAAAATAAAGACAACACAGGGAGTAAGTGATAGTGGGAGATAAGAGTGAAATCAAGTGAAGAGCAGGATATATGTAATAAGAGAATGGAGGAATTGTAGTAAAGTTGGAGAATGGTAAGTGTCGGATTAGGCGAAAGTGAAGCCACACACAGACCGAGTGATACTGGGCAGAGAGAGATAGTGGAGTGAAAGATGTGTGATAAAAAGTCCACAAGCACGAATGAGCAATAGTGGAATATGTGTGATGAAATTGGTCTGCAGTTGAATAGAGGGAATGTCTTGAAGGTTGAGCGATGTAGGAGTCTGGTAATTGGAAAAAGAAAACACACACAGAGTAAGTGATACTGGGAGATAAGAGTGAAATAAAGGAAAGAGGAGGATTATATATATACATACATATAAAGTGAATAGAGCGAATTAAACGCATAAATTGTTCTAAAAATTCCACTTGCAAGAATGTGCAATACTGGAATAGATAAGGCGTAAGTGAACCCACACACAGATCGAGTGATACTGGGCAGATAAATATTCCACATGCAAGAATATGCAATACTGGAATAGATAAGGCGTAAGTGAACCCACACACAGATCAAGTGATACTGGGCAGAAATTGCGAATGCATGAATGAGCAAACTCGAATAAGTGTTGAGAAAAGTAGGAGGATGAAGAAAACTCACTTCGACAAAAATATGGCCCACACACTGGATAAGTGATACTGGGAAGTGTCTCGGAGTAGTGGAAGAAATTAAGAGTGAAAGTGATAAATTAAAATCTGGCCCACACACCGGATAAGTGATACTGGGAAGTGTCTCGGAGTAGTGGAAGAAATTAAAGAGTAAAAGTGATAAAATAAAATATGGCCCACACACTGGATAAGTGATACTGGGAAGTGTCTCGGAGTAGTGGAAGAAATTAAGAGTGAAGTGATAAAATACAATATGGCCCACACACTGCATAAGTGATACTGGGCAAAGGAGAAGTGACCATGTAACATGTAATATAAATGTCAAAAATGTGGAGGAAAAAAAAAAAATGTAAGTGTAAGAGAAATAAATAAACCCACACACTGAGGAAGTGATACTGGGCAGGAAATATTGACAAAGAATGAAGTGTAATTGTAAGTAGAATATTATGAATAAATGGAGTAGTCTTGAGTTGAGTGAAGTGATGTTCACGAATAATCATAGTGAATAAGTAATCAAGGGATATGTATGGAAACCCACACACCATAGGAGGTGATAGCTGGGCTGAGAAGAGATGTCGGGGGGGGGGGGGGGTCTTGAGTTGAATGAAGTGATGTTGAGAATAATCATAGTTAGTGGTTTTAGGAATATGTAAGGAAACCCACACACCATTGGAGGTGATAACTGGGCTGAGGAGTTTGATGGAGTAGGAAGATGATGTTCACATGGTTGGTTGATTCTTGAAGAAGGAGGATGAAGGCCAAATTGTTGTTTGATTGATGAAGTTTGGAAATGATTGAAGTCCACAGAGCACAATGAAGGTAGCGAGATGAAGTTGGCATGGTCGGTTGATTCACAAAGTAGGAAGGTGAAGGTACCACGATGAAATTGGCATGGTTGGTTGATTCATGAAGTAGGAAGGTGAAGTCCACTTAGGAAGATGAAGTTGTCACGGTTGCTTGATTGGTGAAGACGAAGATGGTGAAGTAGAAAGATGAATGAACGCAGTTGATGCATGAAGTAGGAAGATGAGGCCCTGATGGTTGTTTGATTGAGGAAACAGGAAAGTGAAATTGACAAAGTTGGCTGATGGAAGATGCAGATGGTTGATGGATGGGTAGGAGATGAGGTCCAAGGATTTGAGTGGATAGTTGGGACGAAATGGCCCGGATGGAAAGTCAATTGTCATGGTCAGGAGGTTCAGCGATGAAGTGAGGAGATGAAGTCCCCTGTCCACAGTAGCCGTTGACTGATGGATTAGGATGATGAAGTCCAGACAGTGAGTTGACTGTTGGGGAGCAAGTGGAGTCCACAGACTTGGGTGATTTAACGGTGGGGAGATAATAGTAAAGTGGATTGATTGAGAAGGAGGAAAGTTAAGTGACACAATTGAAGAAGTTTAGGATAAAGAAAAGGAGAACAGGAAGAAAGAGTGAAGTAAGTTCCACACACTTAAGAGAGTGATACTGGAATGTGTAGGAGGGAGGAGGAGGTAAATGGAGACTGAACTGATGTTAATCAGGGATAATAAACAGATAACTCGGGAGAGTTGGTAGACGAAGATAGTGGAGAAATGATTAGGAAAAGCAGCAAAATTGAAAGAGCAATGGACTTGAGCGCTGTGGAGGAGATGAGAAAGTGAAGAGTTATGAGTGACATGTGAGGAGTTCTGCACATGCTGTGTCAAGGATAGAGTGTAAGATTGAATATCAGAAGCAAGTACTAGTCAATTAAGTAGGGTAGAAGTAGAAATGCTGGTAATGGTGAAGAATGGGGGGGGGGTGAAGTAATGAATTTTTTGAAGTAACTTCCAGGGGGGGGGATGGGGCAATGAAGAATGGAGGGTTTGTAGGTCATGAGTCATGTCCCAGATGCAGAATCAGCAGAATAGGGTACTGGTATGTAGGTCAGTCTGTCTGGGTCAGTGTAGGCTGGGGCTAACCTTAGGGTGTAATGTATAGAAGAGATGAAGTGAAAGAATGGTATGAATATAAATATCCAAATATATGGCTCGTCATGTACAAAATTTTAAACAAACAAGCCTGAGGTGTACAATAGGTGGGTATATGAAAGCATGTATGGGTGCCCCAGTGAATTGAGGTCAATCATAGTGAAGGAATGTGTACAATAGATAAACATATATAGGCCTATATGCTGGAAAGAGGAGACAGACAGTATGTGGCCTGTGTCCTTAGGATTAGAAAATTCAATTTAGAGTTTTGGCCTTGAGCATTGTAACAGCAAGAGGACGATCCAAGGTAAGTGGAGTAAATGAGAGCACATGTATGGGCCCTGTGTCTGTGAATTAAACCAAGATCAAACTTAGTTAAGGAATGATGGAATATACAAATATGTTAGATGAGGCACCGGTGAGTAAAGAATATTCAATGAGTAGCCAAGGCCTGTATCATTATACTGATGAGAAAATTCAAACAGAGTTTGGCCTTTCTGTGAGAGGAGTGAGCTCTCCTGCAGGCAGCATGGTTCAATATGGCGGCCAGTATGCAAGGCATGGCCAGGAGGGTGCCCTCATTTGAGGTAGACAGAACTTTTGAAGACTCACTTTTAAGTTATGAGTAGAATCCTTCATCTGGAGCGTGTCTTCTTACGTCATCTGCGGTGGTAGAGACTCACTGGAGGTCACCAGGGAAGGAAATACACGCCAAAAGAGATGCTGCTTAGAGAAGAGTGTTGATCCAGTGAGTCTCAGAAGAAAATATGCTAGTTCCAGAAAATTCCACTAGGGTCTCTGCTGTCTCTGCACAAAAATGCAGCTGGTGCTGCGCCCAACTGCTATTATTTCTGTGCTCAAGGGGGGCTCGGGCCGAATATCCAACAGAGTAGTGAATTTCATTGGATATTGGATATTGGATATTCAAAGTTGCTGATTTGGCAAATTATGCAAGGTCTCAAGTCTAAAATAATAAATTGGATGTATTACCTGGTATATTCAAAGCCAAAGTTGTAAAATAAGCATATTTCTGTGCTCAAGGGGGGCCCTAGATGAATATCCAACAGAGTAGTGAAGTTCATTGGATATTCAAAGTTGCTGATTTGGCAAATTATGCAAGGTCTCAAGTCTAAAATAATAAATTGGATGTATTACCTGGTATATTCAAAGCCAAAGTTGTAAAATAAGCATATTTCTGTGCTCAAGGGGGGCCCTAGGCCGAATATCCAACAGTGAATCTAGTTCATTGGATATTGGATATTGGATATTCAAAGTTGCTGATTTTGCAAATTATGCAAGGTCTCAAGTCTGAAATAGTAAATTGGATGTATTACCTGGTATATTCAAAGCCAAAGTTGTAAAATTAGCATATTTCTGTGCTGAAGGGGGGCCCTAGACGAATATCCAACAGAGTAGTGAAGTTCATTGGATATTGGATATTGGATATTCAAAGTTGCTGATTTTGCAAATTATGCAAGGTCTCAAGTCTAAAAAGGTAAATTGGATGTATTACCTGGTATATTCAAAGCCAAAGTTGTAAAATTAGCATATTTCTGTACTGAAGGGAAGCCCTTGCCGAATATCCAACGGTGAATCCAGTTCATTGGATATTGGATATTGAATATTCAAAGTTGCTGATTTTGTAAATTATGCAAGGTCTCAAGTCTAAAATAGTAAATTGGATGTATTACCTGGTATACTCAAAGCTAAAGTTGTAAAATTAGCATATTTCTGTGCTGAAGGGGGGCTGAGGCCGAATATCCAACAGAGTAGTGAAGTTCATTGGATATTGGATGTTGGATATTCAAAGTTGCTGATTTTGCAAATCATGCAAGGTCTCAAGTCTAACATAGTAAATTGGATGTATTACCTGGTGTATTCAAAGCCAAAGTTGTAAAATTAGCATATTTCTGTGCTGAAGGGGGGCCCCAGACGAATATCCAATGGTGAATCCAGTTCATTGGATATTGGATATTGGATATTCAAAGTTGCTGATTTTGCAAATTATGCAAGGTCTCAAGTCTAAAAAGGTAAATTGGATGTATTACCTGGTGTATTGATAGCCAAAGTTGTAAAATAAGCATATTTCTGTGCTGAAGGGAAGCCCTTGCCGAATATCCAACGGTGAATCCAGTTCATTGGATATTGGATATTGAATATTCAAAGTTGCTGATTTTGTAAATTATGCAAGGTCTCAAGTCTAAAATAGTAAATTGGATGTATTACCTGGTATACTCAAAGCCAAAGTTGTAAAATTAGCATATTTCTGTGCTGAAGGGAAGCCCTTGCCGAATATCCAACGGTGAATCCAGTTCATTGGATATTGGATATTAAATATTCAAAGTTGCTGATTTTGTAAATTATGCAAGGTCTCAAGTCTAAAATAGTAAATTGGATGTATTACCTGGTATATTCAAAGCCAAAGTTGTAAAATTAGCATATTTCTGTGCTGAAGGGGGGCTGAGGCCGAATATCCAACAGAGTAGTGAAGTTCATTGGATATTGGATATTGGATATTCAAAGTTGCTGATTTTGCAAATTATGCAAGGTCTCAAGTCTAAAAAGGTAAATTGGATGTATTACCTGGTATATTCAAAGCCAAAGTTGTAAAATTAGCATATTTCTGTACTGAAGGGAAGCCCTTGCCGAATATCCAACGGTGAATCCAGTTCATTGGATATTGGATATTGAATATTCAAAGTTGCTGATTTTGTAAATTATGCAAGGTCTCAAGTCTAAAATAGTAAATTGGATGTATTACCTGGTATACTCAAAGCTAAAGTTGTAAAATTAGCATATTTCTGTGCTGAAGGGGGGCTGAGGCCGAATATCCAACAGAGTAGTGAAGTTCATTGGATATTGGATGTTGGATATTCAAAGTTGCTGATTTTGCAAATTATGCAAGGTCTCAAGTCTAACATAGTAAATTGGATGTATTACCTGGTGTATTCAAAGCCAAAGTTGTAAAATTAGCATATTTCTGTGCTGAAGGGGGGCCCCAGACGAATATCCAATGGTGAATCCAGTTCATTGGATATTGGATATTGGATATTCAAAGTTGCTGATTTTGCAAATTATGCAAGGTCTCAAGTCTAAAAAGGTAAATTGGATGTATTACCTGGTGTATTGATAGCCAAAGTTGTAAAATAAGCATATTTCTGTGCTGAAGGGAAGCCCTTGCCGAATATCCAACGGTGAATCCAGTTCATTGGATATTGGATATTGAATATTCAAAGTTGCTGATTTTGTAAATTATGCAAGGTCTCAAGTCTAAAATAGTAAATTGGATGTATTACCTGGTATACTCAAAGCCAAAGTTGTAAAATTAGCATATTTCTGTGCTGAAGGGAAGCCCTTGCCGAATATCCAACGGTGAATCCAGTTCATTGGATATTGGATATTGAATATTCAAAGTTGCTGATTTTGTAAATTATGCAAGGTCTCAAGTCTAAAATAGTAAATTGGATGTATTACCTGGTATACTCAAAGCCAAAGTTGTAAAATTAGCATATTTCTGTGCTGAAGGGGGGCTGAGGCCGAATATCCAACAGAGTAGTGAAGTTCATTGGATATTGGATGTTGGATATTCAAAGTTGCTGATTTTGCAAATTATGCAAGGTCTCAAGTCTAACATAGTAAATTGGATGTATTACCTGGTGTATTCAAAGACAGAGTTGTAAAATTAGCATATTTCTGTGCTGAAGGGGGGCCCCAGACGAATATCCAATGGTGAATCCAGTTCATTGGATATTGGATATTGGATATTCAAAGTTGCTGATTTTGCAAATTATGCAAGGTCTCAAGTCTAAAATAGTAAATTGGATATATTACCTGGTATATTCAAAGCCAAAGTTGTAAAATTTGCATATTTCTGTGCTCAAGGGGGGCCCTAGACGAATATCCAACAGAGTAGTGAAGTTCATTGGATATTGGATATTGGATATTCAAATTTGCTGATTTTGCAAATTATGCAAGGTCTCAAGTCTAAAAAGGTAAATTGGATGTATTACCTGGTATACTCAAAGCCAAAGTTGTAAAATTAGCATATTTCTGTGCTGAAGGGGGGCTCTGGCCGAATATCCAACAGAGTAGTGAAGTTCATTGGATATTGGATGTTGGATATTCAAAGTTGCTGATTTTGCAAATTATGCAAGGTCTCAAGTCTAACATAGTAAATTGGATGTATTACCTGGTATATTTATAGCCAAAGTTGTAAAATTAGCACATTTCTGTGCTCAAGGGGGGCCCTAGGTAGACGAATATCCAACAGAGAAGTGAAGTTCGTTGGATATTGGATATTGGATATTCAAAGTTGCTGATTTTGCAAATTATGCAAGGTCTCAAGTCTAAAAAGGTAAATTGGATGTATTACCTGGTGTATTGATAGCCAAAGTTGTAAAATAAGCATATTTCTGTGCTCAAGGGGGGCCCTTGCCAAATATCCAACGGTGAATCTAGTTCATTGGATATTGGATATTGGATATTCAAAGTTGCTGATTTTGCAAATTATGCAAGGTCTCAAGTCTAAAATAGTAAATTGGATGTATTACCTGGTATACTCAAAGCCAAAGTTGTAAAATAAGCATATTTCTGTGCTCAAGGGGCCCTTGAGCACAGAAATATGCTAATTTTACAACTTTGGCTTTGAATATACCAGGTAATACATCCAATTTACTATTTTAGACTTGAGACCTTGCATAATTTGCAAAATCAGCAACTTTGAATATCCAATATCCAATGAAATTCACTACTCTGTTGGATATTCGGCCAGAGCCGGGCCCTAGACGAATATCCAACAGAGTAGTGAAGTTCATTGGATATTGGATATTGGATATTCAAAGTTGCTGATTTGGCAAATTATGCAAGGTCTCAAGTCTAAAATAATAAATTGGATGTATTACCTGGTATATTCAAAGCCAAAGTTGTAAAATAAGCATATTTCTGTGCTCAAGGGGGGCCCTTGGCCGAATATCCAACAGTGAATCTAGTTCATTGGATATTGGATATTGGATATTCAAAGTTGCTGATTTTGCAAATTATGCAAGGTCTCAAGTCTGAAATAGTAAATTGGATGTATTACCTGGTATATTCAAAGCCAAAGTTGTAAAATTAGCACATTTCTGTGCTCAAGGGGGGCCCTAGACGAATATCCAACAGAGAAGTGAAGTTCGTTGGATATTGGATATTGGATATTCAAAGTTGCTGATTTTGCAAATTATGCAAGGTCTCAAGTCTAAAAAGGTAAATTGGATGTATTACCTGGTGTATTGATAGCCAAAGTTGTAAAATAAGCATATTTCTGTGCTCAAGGGGGGCCCTTGCCGAATATCCAACGGTGAATCTAGTTCATTGGATATTGGATATTGGATATTCAAAGTTGCTGATTTTGCAAATTATGCAAGGTCTCAAGTCTAAAATAGTAAATTGGATGTATTGCCTGGTATACTCAAAGCCAAAGTTGTAAAATAAGCATATTTCTGTGCTGAAGGGGGGCTCTGGCCGAATATCCAACAGAGTAGTGAATTTCATTGGATATTGGATATTGGATATTCAAAGTTGCTGATTTTGCAAATTATGCAAGGTCTCAAGTCTAAAATAGTAAATTGGATGTATTACCTGGTATATTCCAAGCCAAAGTTGTAAAATTAGCATATTTCTGTGCTCAAGGGGGTCCCTAGACGAATATCCAACAGAGTAGTGAAGTTCATTGGATATTGGATATTGGATATTCAAAGTTGCTGATTTGGCAAATTATGCAAGGTCTCAAGTCTAAAATAATAAATTGGATGTTTTACCTGGTATATTCAAAGCCAAAGTTGTAAAATAAGCATATTTCTGTGCTCAAGGGGGGCCTTTGGCCGAATATCCAACAGTGAATCTAGTTCATTGGATATTGGATATTGGATATTCAAAGTTGCTGATTTTGCAAATTATGCAAGGTCTCAAGTCTGAAATAGTAAATTGGATGTATTACCTGGTATATTCAAAGCCAAAGTTGTAAAATTAGCATATTTCTGTGCTGAAGGGGGGCCCTAGACGAATATCCAACAGAGTAGTGAAGTTCATTGGATATTGGATGTTGGATATTCAAAGTTGCTGATTTTGCAAATTATGCAAGGTCTCAAGTCTAAAAAGGTAAATTGGATGTATTACCTGGTATATTCAAAGCCAAAGTTGTAAAATTAGCATATTTCTGTGCTGAAGGGAAGCCCTTGCCGAATATCCAACAGTGAATCCAGTTCATTCAGGGCCGGCTCTACCATTAGGCCAATTAGGCGGTCGCCTAGGGCGCAGAGCAAGGAGGGGGCGCAGAGCAAGGAGACATACACATCGCCCCACTCACTTTAATGACTTTCTTAACACTGACATGAAAGCCAAGAGAAACGATGTGTACAGTATTTATTCAAGAAAATTAATAAGACTTGAATATTTGCAAAAAGTCATGCAGTTGTGTTCAGAAGTACCATGATGTCATTTTTGATTAAAACTTAACTTTCCTAGATATTTTAAGTATAAATCTCTTTTAATTCTTTTTTTTTTGTCTCTAATTACGACCCTCCTTACTCTGCGCCCCCTCCTTGCTCTGTACCCCCTCAATCCTTGCTCTGCGCCCCCTCCTTGTTCTGCGCCCCCTCCTTCCTCTGTACCCCTTGTTCTGCACCCCCTCCTTGCTATGTAACCTTCCTTGCTCTGCGTCCCTTCTTTGCTCTGCACCCCCTCCTTGTTCTGCACCCCCTCCTTGCTCTGCGCCCCCTCCTTGCTCTGCGCCCCCTCCTTGTTCTGCGCCCCTCCTTTGCTCTGCGCCCCTCCATATTCTGCGCCCCCTCCCTCCTTGCTCTGTACCCCCTCATTGCTCTGCGCCCCGCGCCCCCTCCTTGCTCTGCACCCCTCCTTGTTCTGCACCCCCTCCTTGTTCTGTGCCCCCTCCTTGCTCTGTACCCCGTACTTGATCTGCAACCCCTCCTGTCTCTGTACCCCCTCCTTTCTCTGTATCCCCTCGCTGCTCTTTGCAACCTGCTTGTTCTGTGCCCCTCCTTGCTCTGTGTGCCCTCGTTTCTTTGTGCAAACATCCTTGCTCCTTGATCTGTGCCCCGGGGGAGCGGGGGGAGGGGAACGCTGGATGGTTCAGGTAAAATGCTGTTGGTTTTTTGAGGCCCCCCCCCTGCGCTGATATATTCTTTGTGATTCTATTTGGCGCCATCGGCCATCCGCCTCTATATAGTTGAGCACAGGCCTCCCGACAGGAGGCTAGAGGCCAAATCTGGAAATTCAGACTGTGTTGAATCGCCATCAGATTGCGGGCATAGTAAAATGCGGACCAGGCAAATTTGCGGATTGGGTCAAGGGATCTCGTAATAAAACGTGGATGGGCGGGTGTGGAACAGGACGTTTTTTGCGGGTTTGGCGGTAATAAAATGCAGATGAGGCCAAATTTGGTGAACAAGCTGAATTTGCTTTTAAAAATCGCTTCAATTTTTTTGGGAAAAAATGTTCTTGTTAGGAATTCAGATTTATTTTGTTCCCGTTTCTGCCACTCAAACATGTTTGGTACCGTTTGAATCAGCTTGAAAAGACGATTACAATGGTATGAAGATTAAATTGGTCGTGGATATTTTTACTAAAAAAATGGTTCGTGGTTTTGGCGTTGGTTTCCGGATTAGAATGGCTCTGGTTTTCAAAATCGCCGGGGTGCATCCCTATGCAAAAGTCCGCGAAGTACCCCCCCCCCCCCAGCTCTGTGCCCTTTCCTTTCTCTGCGCCCTGGGCGAACCGGAGGGGGGGGGCGCATCGGCATGATGCTGCCTAGGGCGTATAATTGGCTGGAGCCGGCCCTGAGAAAAGAGCCATTTGATTAATTGGAATATTAGAAAAGAACCGTTTGATTAATTAGAATATAAGAAAAAAGAACCATTTGAATAATTGATAGTAGATAGAGCTGTCTAAATTTTGTTGATGTCAAGAGTTTTGAAACTTGTCATGATACTGGTAAGATAAGCTGGAAGGTTCTTTCTAGCTGTATTAGGCCATATCTGGAAATTGGGACACCAAACAATTCTATTCTACAATCTATTTTGTTCTTATGGTGGATATGGCTAGACTACTGATAAAATCATTATGATTTCCATTCATGAGGAAGCAACAAAAGTGGTGATAAACAATAAGAAAAGGCTACACAAACTTTAAGCTCCTTTCAACTTTCAAGTAATGACCTGATGATGGTAAATTCTTACATCTTTTCAGAGAAAATCACACATCACTTTAATACTGTATATTTAAAACACAAATACAAGACTTGTAAACATGTGGTTCAACTCAGCAGCAAAAAAACCAGAAAAAGCCAATGCAAAAAGTACTAAGTACAAGAGTGACAGATAGCTGCAATATCGACAAATGACAAGGTTAAGTAGCAACATTCAATTAAAGAGGCACCAATACATGTTTTTGTATGTATTTAAAGTATGTTTTTGCAGTTGTGGCCTTGAAAGATGAAAAAAAAAGTAAATAAGAAGAAAATTGAAAAAAAAAGAAAGGAAAACCTCCTTGAGATGTATTTGTAAACAAATAGTTGGCTAAGCTCAAGTAATGGCATTAGGGAGTTCTATATTGGCATCTGCAAATCAATAATCAATGAAGCAGTTGACTGATTGGTATTGTGACAATATTCTCACTAAAAATAGGCTACTTCATGTGTACAGAAAATACCATGTTGATTTATAAATGAATGAAACATTTGTTGTCATCACCATAGTAATTATATGCAACTTGTATAGTGGAAATAATATAACCAAATAGGCCTATTCAGAGAAACTTTCTTTAACAGCTTCAATCTGCTATTTGAAGGATCTGACGCGAGTTCAGATCACGGGTGGCCATACTAATCACTGACAGACAAAAGGTATCAGGGCATGCGAATGGCTTCAGTCCACCTACATACTAGCATATGACAAATCAAAGAAATTCCCAAGACGTGTGTTTTGATGTATTTGTCACAGATTCCATCCAATTTTACAGTTGATTATGAAAAACATTTTCTCAAAATTCACAGTTATTGTTGGGTGTTGTTGGTTCTACAAGTTGTAAATTTTTATCTACTTCTATCTTGTGTCTAACTGCTAAAAGCACAAATAGTAACAAACAATGTATAACAGTTTGTGATCACTACTGTTGATGTATGTTAATTAGAAATTGCCATGTGATTTTGACATAGGCTCCCACTAGTTATGCATTTCTTCAAAATACGCAAATACTATAAAGGAAAAAATTATTTGCATGCCACAACATTATCAAAATAAGTGAGATGTACCAGGTCAACTATTGTATTTCCACCATATCTGTACGTTATTTGCAAAATGACCCTGCTTCTGCAATCTCCAAATTCGAATTGCATACGCTTATATTGTCTTATAGGGGATTATTGGTATGCATGCGCGTGGTTCAGACTTACTAAATAATGATAAAACATTATAACAACATTCTGGAAAACCTATTGTAGTGGCCGCTATTCCAACTAAGTCATCTAAGTAGGATATTATGTTAATTCTTTTTATGGAATACATAATTATAATAAGATATGATATCACGTCTTTTCATGGAAAACATGATATATTATGGATGATTCATCCTGGCTCTTTGTGGTTTTTCATGTGCAATGATATAAATAACATAAATAATATACATGTAAAGATAAAAATTGCCAATGGGCCTCAAGTACAAATAAGTGCATGTCAATTACTTGGAGCAAATTTGCCAATCCTCCAATACCACAGCCAAACATATTTGCACATTTCTAAAAAGTTCTAAAAAAGGGGAAATACCTACAGCAAAATTGGTATTTTAAAAAACACCTATACATTCTACATGTATATATACATATATATATATATATATATGTGTTTTACATGCCAATGTTAAGATTTTTGCTCTTTGTCGAAAATAGGATAAGAAACCAGTAGCATAATGTGCTAAAAATGGCACCAAAAAGAGCCCAACCAAATAAACTTAGACATTTTCTCAGGATTAATGAGCAAGCAGTATATCATGGCCCAATGTGTTGAAGAAGAACAATAAATTAATCACAGTGACAACCCGACAACAAATATGCATAAACGATTGAATGAAATGACTAAACTTAATTTTTCAGACCACCGGCCCCGGAGGGCAGCATTTAAGTCAAATTGCATGAGAATATGTTCTTTCGAAACAGGAAGAAAATTGAAATAAACATATATCACACAACTACAATTTTTTAAGACAATGAACCGCGACGTATGTGCATGTGTGACGCTGAATACAATAGACTTACAGGCCAACCTTAAACTTTCAAATTATTAAAAATTTAGGTTTTAGACGAATCATAGCTCAATCGTTGGCAATTTCATACAATAATTAAATATTATTTCTCATTTTTCCAAAAGCACAACTCTAATAATAGTCCTTATAATCCAGTTTCAGCTCAATAAGCTGATGGGACCCAACTTGGTAAAACACATTTATAAATGATTAACCACGTTCAATTCTCTTCCAATGCAATTCTTCTCTAATTTTCTCTACTGGCAACTATACAAATACTTTCGATAAAGTCATAATATGCATTACAGTGAAAACAAAATCACCAGATGAGAAACTGGCTCATAGAAGATGCGCTGCTGGTGACAATTCTATCATTTCGAAGCAAAGAGCAGAAACTTACGTGAGCGGGAAATTGCAGACCTCCTGGCATTTTGCAATCTTGCTTGGCATCGAATGATTACCAACACTTGTAAGGCGGATTATATAGGCAATTTAGAGTGACTAGATGGCACCACAAGTACAATAATTTAACCCCCCTCCCCCTCTAAATGACGCTTTAAGTTTAATGTCCATGTTTTTATCGCCACGGTTCGGTGAACAAATGTAGCCAGTTTTCTTACAATCTAACCAAAAACGAGGTAAAGACAAGTGACGTAGAAATATGTAGACCTTCCCCTGGTAAATTATATCTTTGGGTTGTACAAAAGCAAGAACTCCTCACGTGATAAAAAATAAAGAAGCAACAAAATTGGAACTGTTAAAGCCACATGGCAAGGCTTTTTAAAATAGGAAAAAAAAAGAAGATCTATTTGAACCACAACTGAAGTTTAATACTATACACCATAAAACTATCACCCCTGAAATGACCAATATATAGATATTATAATCAAGTGGCCCTTTAATAAAATTAACTAAAACATAGCGTATATATATATGAAGATCTCAACATTTCAAATTTGGAATGGCCTTTTCATGTCTATTGTAAATTATAGTGAAAGCGTTACACATTTCATATGAATGATCACAAAACCAATTTCTCATATTTCCAACAGCTCAATCTGCATATTAATTAGCCTTATCCAGCTTTATCTGATGTGGACTATCTATCTGGTGAACATTGCTGCAAACTATTACATAATTTTTTAGAAAAAAAACCAGAAACTTACATGAGCGGGAAAATCGAAGACTCCAGTCATTTTGTGATCTTTGCCAACGATCGAATGATTACCAACCCTTGGAAGGTGGATTATATAGGCCCCCTTCCCTCATTATGACGCCTTCACAATTTGATGTTGCGAGCTACTGGCATGGTTAGATGAACAATTGTAGCCATTTTCTTTAAATCTGACCAAAATCGAGGTAAAAACATTGACTAACAAAATGAATAGACCTTCGATCCTTTGATAAATTATAGTACTGCGCATTGGGTTGTGTTATTTATACAAAAGTAAAACTCCTGGACAATGGTATTATGATAAAAATAAGATCCAAAACAATAGGAAAATCTTAACATGACGCCATTTTTTCTGTAGCAATATTATATGGTAAATTTTAAGGAGGACACAGCGATGAGGAGAAGATTAGCAATAAAATGTAAAACATAAAAAATATGTAAAAAAGATACAAGCAATGACAGCCAGTTATATAGGCCAAAGTATACATTATACAATACATGGGTGTTTTAATGTGTTTGCTGTGAAAAATGGAACGTTGTGGATATTTATAAATTCCTGGATAATAACTACAATTATCTTAAACATAGTATCAGTAGTACATTCAGTACATTGTCCTTAACGTTTTTGGTCAGTGAACCAAGTTGTTCCATTCTTGTCACTTGTGTTCTACATGAAGGTCATGGGAAGTCAAGGTCTTGGTTCTGAACCCATGACCAGCAGAGCAGTTACCTGGTTACTGAGTACTTTTTATTCTTCTCTTTTTTTGTCCTAATATATTTTGCTCAGTCACTGTCTTTGCTCATTGCCCCTGAACTTGCTGAAGATGAAGTGTAGGTATATGCACTGTATGTTAGTGCATATCACAAGGTTAAAAGTGTGACTCCACTGGCCAATTCTTTTGGTATTGAAGTGAGTCTTTAAGCCTTAAGTCCAGAATTCTCCATAGAGAGATGATTAAATTTACAGTATATATGTGGTTGCTTATTGGAATCGAACACAAAACTACTCGATATAAATGGCAGATCGGGAGACATTAAAATTGATAGACTCTTCCAACAAAAAGATAGTCTGTAACATAAAACGCCATACCATTCTGGGACATCCTGAATTTATTTCTTCAGGTGAACAGATTGTTTTTTATTTTCTTTAGACCAAGACATGCACTTATAAATTAGGGAGAACATAAAAATCAAGATAAAAGCTACATGTTGGCCCACAAAAGAGTTGCCCCCATTTTGAAAATAAAAAATTGCTTGAAAACAAGTTTCGACCTAAATTAAAAAAACCGCTAAAAAACCTGTAAAACCACAAATAAATGGTTGGTTTCTTCCTTTCATGAAGTTCCATAAATTAACACACTTACACAGCCTGGGACAACCAAACGGTGAAGGTCATTTAATGTAGATTTATCCGCAAATATCTACACGATGAAGATATAATATTGATTTCTTACTTTATTGAATCAAATGTAACAAGCTGCCAAGATAGATTGCCAAGGGCATCATGAATTACCACCAAGGCCTCTTGCCAAGAGAGCCATCATTGTCAACAAGGCTTTTGCATCACTTGTTTACCATTAGAGGGTATCATACTATCATAGTCATACTATTTATAGTATTTTATTGTTTGCCTATCCACACAATGTATACAATTTATGTCATTTTGTTCAATTAATTGCATTTGCATCATTTAACAAAAGTAACAAGTATTCAAGGCATGATGTTAATCATTGCAGCTGCTGTTGTCCTTGCATGTGAAATTCTGAATATATAAATGGATAACAAATGATTGCATTCATGAGATAAATTATCCATATAATAAATTATATTATGGATAGTTTTTGGTGAAGAGGGTTAGAGTAAAGTCATCTGAAGTGGCCTATTGATGACGGTACCAACACTCGGTGAGCAGTCTGATATTTTATCACCTTAGGACTAAAAATTTGAGGTAAACCAGGTGATAAAAACAAAACAGCCATGTGTCAGGTTACTTCGTACAATATCACTCGCTGTGGTGTGAAATAATATATCATTCTCGCCCTTCAGGCTCGAGTGATATTAATTCATACAACAGCTCGTGATATTGTTACTCAGTGACCCTGACTTGGGTTGTTTGTTATAGAGTTTTATTTGTCGAACCACTACTACTAATATTGGTCGATGCTGTCCAATGCTGTAATAATTTCTACTCCACAATTTTCACTCTTAAAAAGAGTGTAACCAAACAGTTTTTAATGTCGTGAACAACTCTAATTTCTTTAAGTTAGAATAAATTAGGCAATTCTGTACCAGTCAATAAAACCAAAGTTCCCTTGTCCACAAAATTCAAAGCAAAACATTAATATGATTTTCCTAATTTTAGTAACTACTTATTGCTATTGTTGATTGGGGATTGTTCTAGCTAGGAGAGTTCTTGCAGAAATTTCTAAAATCATAAAACGCAACATTCTCATTCTGACAATCCAACTTTTTTCCTGTTCTAAATAATATTTCCAGGTGTAGGTTTAACACAGCTGAAATATTTGGATGGAGAAAACATCCAGGTATCAACTTCCTTCAAATGTTTGTTACTTGGAACGATTGATGCAGGTAAAACGCTTTCAAGAAAAATTCTAATTTATAAAATTAATCATTACGTTGACAATAATGTTTAAATTTGTAAAATGCAACAGCGATTTTTGAATAATAACAAAACGTGAAAAGTAAAAAAAAAAAAAATGCAATTATTTACTTTTTAAAGTGATCAAGGATGAAGTTATTTAACATAATAATCACTGAGGAGCGCTATGAGTTGGCAGAGTAGCTATGAAATTAAAGGACACCAGTAAAAATAAATGAAAACCCCTCAAAACAACCCTAAATATTTTCAAAGAAAAAAAAACTCACTTTAGCAGGAAAAACTGAAGTCATGATGTCTGGTGAAGAAAGCTGTGTAGAATGAACTTAAGGGGCCTTGCAAATTACATTAAAAGTTCTTTGGCTATAAAACTGACCAATGAAACCCCATTCCATTGAAATGAAGCTTCTTAACTTTCAGCTTAATGATTTGGCCAAAGAGAGCTCGAATAAGTTTAAATGGATTAACCCAAGAGCACCACGTGAAGATCTTTTTGTGGACAACAAGTCATTATCTGACCAAGCTGTTGCGTTGTGGTCGACAACTATTAACTCAGAGATGATCATTCCCAAAGCTGGATTACCCGCTAGGGCTGCTAATACTGATTCCAACAAAGAGAGCGAAACTGAAATCGTCTCTCGAATTGTTCAAGTGCCAAATGAAGCGCTCGGCCCGATCATCGGAAAGAAAGGTTACAACATCAGAGATCTTACTACAGAATTTGGAGTAAAAATGTCAGTGGGAAAATGGTTTGAAAAAGGAAGAGGTGGACCACAAGACTACACTGAGAGATCAGACGCCATCGTAATTACGGGAGAATTAGGAAAAGTTCGTCGAGCTGCAGTCAAAATTCGCAAATTGGCTTTTGAGACCCCCAACCATCCTCCGAGGAACCTGATTTTAAGAAATTTAAATTTTGAAATTTTTGGCCACAGAGGCTCAAAGACAACTGTGATGTATGGACGCCGACAATACTCAATCCAAATATAAAAATTGTAAATAAAAGAGCTCTAGCATACAATAGCTTTCAGTTGGGTTCTTACTCTTGTAATTTAAAATCAGAAATCAAATGTTATAGGCCTAATGAGTATGTGAAGAATACTGCCTCTGTGGCGAGTTTGAAGCAAAATCTAAAAAATGGCACTCTATTCAGGTGCAAAGATTACAGGGTGCAAAGTTTATTTGATAAAAATGGGAATAGATTAGACTTCAATTTCATTCAATCATCAGCCAAACTATTGCTTCCTTACGACATCAAACCCAAAGTCAGCTACTACACTAATTCAGCTATAAAGTTGATTGATAGTTGTGGTAAAACTATCAAACATAAAATTGCAACTAAGCCCACAGTCTTTTGCAGAAATAACTTTGAGTCTCTAGCTAAGCATGACGATGCTGTTCTCTCGGTGCAACCTATTACTGAAAATCATTCCAAGAAACAACTCAATATATGCTTCTGGAATGCCCAGAGTCTGAGGCAGAAAACCCAACTTGTCAAAGACTATAGGGATGACCATAATTTGGACATCTTTCTATTTGCTGAAACATGGCTTAAACCCAATGACACAGTTGCCATTGGCGAGCTTGAAAGAGAGGGAGAATGCCAGTTCCTACATGCCCCCCGTAATGATAGAACAGGAGGGGGTGTCGGCTGTCTGATAAAATCAGGTTTAACAGCTAAGAAAATAGACAATTTTAAATGTACAACATTTGAACACTTGGAGATCGAAGTACTATCAAATGGGCAGAAATTAACAATTGCTGTAGTTTACCGTCCTGAACCTTCAAGGAAAAACAAATATTGTATGGAGGACTTCTTTAATGAGTTCACAAAACTATTGGCTCACTATCAGACGTATACCCACGAAGTTATCATAACAGGTGATTTTAACTTTCATATGAATAAACTGAGTGATTCCAAGGTAAAACAATTCAATGGTATCTTGGATATGTTCGATCTTATGCAACATGTTGGTGCACCAACTCACAAAGCAGGGAACATACTTGACCTAATCATCACCAATAAGAGCACAAGACCTCAAGATTGTTACGTGGGAGATATGAACTCAGATCACAACTGCATTAATTTCAACTATCAATGGCGCAAGGCAGGCACAAAGACTAAGCAAGTCACTATAAGAAAAACTCGTAACATTGACATGAATAGCTTTAAGTCCGATCTCAGGAATCACTTCTTACAACTAAAACCAGAATCCGATTCCACAAACTACTTGGAACAACTTGTTGCTACCTTTAATAACACAGCAAAAATATTTGACAAGCACGCCCCTGCAAAATGTGTCACGGTAAGGATGCGGAAACCCACCCCATGGACGAATGCAGATATAAAAGACCTCAAGGTCGAAAAAAGACGGGCTGAGAAAAAATGGAAACGGACTAAACTCCATACTGATTGGGAGTCATTCAAAGACAAAAGAAATGCTTATAACAATAGGCTGAATCAATTTAAGTCGCAGGACCTAAAAAACAAAATTGAAAAAAACAAAAGTAACACCAAGGCCTTGTTCAAGGTACTCAATGCAAGTCTGAACAGGAAACAAGAAATGCCACTACCTGAACACACTAATGCAAAGGACCTGGCTAATAATTTCAATGAATTCTTTGACGAAAAGATTGATAAAATCAGATCCAAGCTCCCTAAAACAGTTGATGTGGATGAACCGATGACATCAGATTATACTGGACCAAAACTAAATGAATTTCAATCTCTCTCTGAACAAGACGTGAAAAAACTCATTAAAGATATGCCTGTAAAACATTGCCAACTTGATCCTATTCCAACCTGGCTCATCATAGACTGTCTAGAAGAAGTTCTGCCGACTATCACCAAAATAGTAAACTTATCACTAAAATTAGGACATATGCCACTCCAACTTAAACATGCCCTGGTCAAGCCAACACTGAAGAAACAAGGCTTAGAACAAGTGAACAAAAACTATAGGCCTGTCTCCAACCTATCGTTCCTTGGGAAGATAATTGAAAGTGCGGTCATAAAACAATATGTGGACCACCTAACTGTCAACAACCTTGATGACAAAAAACAATCAGCCTACAAGAAATTCCACAGCACCGAAACGCTTCTGACAAAAATCCATAATGATATAATGGTAAGTCTAGGAAAAGGGGAGCTCAATATGTTGGTATTACTAGATCTGTCTGCGGCATTTGACACTATTGATCATGACATACTCATAAGTAGACTGAAAGTTCATCATGGGATTGAAGGAAAAGCCTTGGACTGGTTTAGATCTTACATCTCAAACAGAACACAAGCTGTTGTAATAAATGATGTCACCTCTGATAAACTAGCCCTGAAGTATGGCGTGCCACAAGGATCAAAGCTTGGTCCTATTCTGTTCAACTCCTACATTGCACCTGTAAGTGAAATGGCAGCAAAGAACCATATTAACGATGAAAAATATGCAGATGATCAACAACTAATACTCTCCTTCAAACCAACTCTGGTCTCTCAAGAAGATGCAAAAAGTAAAATGGAGAAATGTATATCAGATATCAGACATTTCCTAAGCAACAACATGCTCTGCAATAATGGCAAAAAAACAGAACTAATAATCATTGGAACCCAACAACAATTAAATAAACTGCACATCTCATCTATTTCAGTTGAAAATGCTAATATCACCGCATCAGGCCAGGCCAGGAACCTGGGTGTAATTTTTGATAAGAACATGTCAATGGAAGGTCATGTAAATAAAATGTGTAGGAATGCATTTTTCAATATAAAGAACATTGCGAAAATCAGGAAGAGTCTAGATAAGGCTACTGTGAAAACTATTGTTAATGCCCTGGTCACCCCTCACTTGGACTATGGCAACAGCCTTCTCTTGGGAATCTCAAAAAGACTTGTCGGTAAACTACAAGTAGCTCAAAATTCAGCTGTGAGAATAATTGAACAGGTGAAACGGTATGATAGCATCACGTGCTATAGAAAGAACCTCCACTGGCTTCCTATACCTGCTAGATGCCAATTTAAAGCACTCACTATGGTGTGGAAGGCCCTCAACAACCAAGCTCCAGATTACATCAAACAATTGGTGAATCGAAGAAAAACCCAAAATGTAAACTTACGTAGCAACACTCAACAGCTGCTTGAGATACCAAACATGACTGGACACAGATCTGAAAATCATGCTTTCTCTCATGTGGTACCAAAATTGTGGAATGACCTGCCTGAGTCAATCAAAGATTCTAACTCCTTAATTAACTTCAAGAAAAACTTAAAAACACATTTGTTCAAAAAATTTTATTGTTAAGCAATCATCATATGCGCTAATGAGCAGTCTAACTGAAATTGGCGCTTTATAAATTCATACTATTATTATTATTATTATTATTATTATTATGATGAACCAGGATTCTGACCAAACCCCCAGGAAAACCAATAAGAATCCAGGATGGCACCCCACCCCCGGTTCCACATGAACTGAGATCTGGGATCCAGGCCAGCACACTAGACTGCAGTGCCCTACACCCCCAAGGAAGGAACTGTCCTTACATAAATCTGAACATATAATACTTTATAAGCCAACTTCAACCAAGGTGAACAATAAAGAAAAGATTCTCCCTCGAAGTTGAATGTCAAGAACCATGCATGAAAAGTAGAAAATTAAAAGTGTAAATGAAAGAGAATGAGAGTTTCAATAAAAATATATGAGAAAAACCAGTCACTTCCATACCCCCCTCCCATTACAGGTCTACACACCTCCCCCAACTGAACGAAAAAAACCTAAACATTCACTAATGCTTCATGTTATGGATGTTGCTTTAAATAGGTTGAGGAGAACACATTTAAAAAAGGACATTTCATTTCTTTTCAATCACATTTTATAAGTTAAGTAAAATAAACCAAAAGTGAGCAACTCCCAATAACTTGGACTATTTCATTTGAAGCGAGTTACTCATTATAACGGTTATTTCCCAAACGATGTCCCTCATGTCTCAAAAATAATATTTAAGTTGGTTTTGTGGCCTCACTCATCCATTTTTCAAAACATTTGTGTGTGTCATTTGTTAATTCACTCTAGGCATGTTATATCCAGCATTGTTAATAAAAATACTTTTCTGCATTAAAAACACACCCCTAAATAAAAGGCCACCCCCTCCATAAAGAACTTATTCGGTCAAAATTCCATCAAAACTTGACTTTTTTTTTATATATGTATGCAAACAATAGGGTATATATAGAAGAGAGGCCTAATTACCAAGCTTCATTGTATGCAGGTAACAGTTATTAAGGATGTCTACAAAGCTTATTTGCTAAACATTTACGATTTATTGACCACCTACTGCCAAGAGCTGAAAGGAAAATCTTTCGTTCATATACAATGTTCAGCTCACACCTATACCCCTTCCAAAGCAAATATTTATATAGTTTCTATGACATTTTTTTTGCTATTGCATAAGAGGTATACAAAGCATAGGCCGGACATTTATAATTTTTTGCTTCTCGGATCGACCGACCCAACAGATTTTCTCCCTACGCCACGGAAAAAAATTGAGCATGTATACCCACAATTTTTAATAAATCAACATTATAAAATTTTAATTACAGCTTTTTTTTTGTCCTGCCAACCGACCCTGCAAAAGGTGCCTTGAGAAGATCCGAGTAGCTCATAACAGACCTATTTGCCAAAATATTTCTTGAGGTTTGTTGCACAGAAAGGTCCCTTCTTGCATGAAATCTACCATTAAATGCAGAAAAAATGGTGAAATTAATATCATATGGCATTGAATGGTTCGAAGTGTAGAATTTTTCGGTTCAACAATTTTTGCTTGAAATGATTGGTGAAGCACGCGAGATTTGAAAAAGCGCAAAAGTGCAAAAAGTTCAGACTTCTTCCAAACTTTTAGTGCAAAATTCAGCTAGCCTATAGATATATATACATGCACATTATGAACTCACAAGAAGAAGATTTTCTGCAATAAATTAATACGCGGTCATTTCTTCCATTGCTTAAAAATTGGACAAGGCAGTGAATATAGCCATAGAATGATTTTCTATGAATCTGTCATTTTGTTCGCTCATTAGCCAATTACATTCATGCTTCACAGAATCTTACCCAAGTGAATATCAAAGAAATGCACTCTAAATGGTAACAAAATTTTAAATTAGTCAATTTACCTTGCCATTACTATATATATTCAACATCAATCATACGCTGCATGAGGAAACATAGGAGTATATATATTTATATTGCTTAAAATTTAATGCTTATCTTACTTATGTATGTTTATGACAAGAAGAAAATAGCTTTGAGTGGGGAATGGGTATACGGAATAAAATTAAATCCCCAAACTTCATATTCGAGAAATTCGTTTTAACGACTGACCGATTTTGGCTCTTACACAAGCAAGGACTTCCCATTCACTCACACACATATACATATGTGACACCAGTGACCTATTTCTAGAATTTGTGAAGAACAAGACCTCATACCCCCCAGGGCCCTGCACTTTTGTCAAACCCTTCTTTAAGTCATTGTGACAGATTTTCTAAATTCGATATCAATGTGACTGCAGTGGCCCATGCACTGCCTGTACCCCAACAGCTTTATCCTAAACTACATTTATAGTTATAGTTAAGAGCAGGGCTGTTAATCAGTACTTTTCGAAGTACTTAAGTCCAGTACAGTACTTTTCAAATTTTCCCAGTACCCAGTACAGTACCCAGTACTTTTTTAATCACTGTACTTAATTCCAGTACCCAGTACTTTTGAAAGTACTTAAGTCCAGTACCCAGTACTTTTTGATGTCTCACACATTGAATCACAATTGTCGAAAACAAAATTGCAATCTTTTTCGAAATATAGTGAAAAATAACACCATCATCTGATCATACACTTTATCAATATTGTGTACAAGCAATTATACCCATCCTGTAAAAAAAATAATGCGAGATAAATTATAGACTGAATAAACCGACAAAAACGTGTGTTTCTTTTTCAAGCAAATGGGGATATTCATGGAATACAGTTTCATTGGACAGATAGATAGATAGATAGATAGGTGGATAGGTTGATAGGTTGATAGATGGATAGACGGACGAATGGATGGATGGATGATTGGGGCTTTACGTCCTGTATTTATGCACTTGGTAGGCTAATTGGGACAGGAGGAGGACACAGTAATGAGGCTAAGGACAGATAGATAGATAGGCAGATTGGATAGATAGAAAGATATATAGATAGATAGATAGATAGATAGAAAGATATATATATAGATAGATAGATAGATAGAAAGTAGGAACGTCATTAATAATATTGCAAAAAATGGGCAACTTGGATCTGCCCCAGGCTGTGATATTTTGAATGCTTGTCAAATTAGGGAACTTGTCAGAATAAGATATTAACTTAAGAGCCATGGGCATTGAGGTACTAATATTATAGATCTAGATGAAATGAATCATTGTAATCATTTCCCACTTAAATATTCAACGTAATAAGCTGTGCAATCTCTACCTTAATATAATATGAATATATATATTTCTACACATTTGAATTATTCAGAGTTAACATTTCATGTTCAAAAAAGCAATCAAATCTAAATATCAGTCTGGCAATTATCAACTGCATATTGATGCCTCCAAGGAAGGAGAGGGAGCAGCACCTTAATAATAATAAATATAATAATAAACTAAGCATTTATATAGCGCTAGTTTCAGTCAGACTGCTCACCAGCGCTTTTGTGGAATTAGTTGTAATGTAGCTGGAATAGGTGCGTTTTCAATTTTTTCTTAAAACTTTCCATAGATTTGCAACTACTTATCTCATGTGGAAGACTGTTCCAAAGTTGAGGAGCCACCTGTGCGAATGATCTGTCTGCCATTTTGTTATTGTCGCGAGTACTTGGAATTAACAATAGTAACTTCTTGTTACTTCGTAAGTTGCAATTCGGTTGTCTGAGCTGAATGAGGTGTTTTAAATATTCTGGAGCCTGGTCATTCAGCACTTTCCATGTCATCATCAAGACTTTGAACTGTATCCTCGCTGGAATTGGCAGCCAGTGTAAGTTCTTCCTGTGACTTGTGACACTGTCTCGTTTTTTCAATTGTTCAATTAGGCGAACAGCAGTGTTTTGTGCTACTTATCATGCACCGATTTGAATTACACCTCAGAAGTGCTAAATACACTTCATTAAGATTTTGACACCTGCACTACTGGTCAGCTATTGTTTGCAGGCATGTTACAAAAACCCAATAAATTCCTTTTAAAAATTGTGGAATATATAATACCCTTGCTCAGTGCACAACTGCATATGTTTTAGGCCTAAGTAAAGGTTATTCACCACGGGAGAGGGAATATGTGATATATCACCCGAGGCCTTTAGGCCGAGGTGTGATAAACACATATTCCTGATCCCATGGTGAATAACCGGCTTATACCGTGAGACAAACACTCAAACGGTCAAACATGAGAGGATAACTGGACAACAAAGAATATGGGAATTATTCCCCTGAAATACTGTAATGTGATTGGCTGACAGAGGTGTCGAATGGTATAAGCTTTAAGATTCCCCCTTAGTGCAAAAAAGCCATGTCCAAAGGGTCACAATTCTGTCAGTAAGTGACTATATAGTTCAGCAGATCACAAAGGTGAGTAGACCACACCAGAAAAATTCTCAGGTTAAAAGAGAGTGAATTAAGATTAATAAACTTTCTAAGCTTAATTTTTGTTCGTTTGTCGACTGTTGTCTTGATGACAGGCTCAGTGCAAGACGTGAAGTTACGATGAATGGCAACTTAGTCACAACGCACGTACCACAAAAAGCAGCACATATTTTTTATTAAAAGTACCACATGTAAAACAGCACATTAAGCCTTTAATAGGCTTAACATCAAGACAAAGGTCACTCAAAATTAAATTATAGCTGTTTGCGGATTGGTGGTCCAAGCAGTTTTAAAATAAACTTTCAACTAGGTCGTGTGATGTCACTGGCTTAAAGATGTTTTGTACAACTTGAGTCAGAACTTTATGTTTAAACTGGCGATTCAGCGCTTATTATCGTATCTACCAGCATAGGTGACAGTAAACAAACTAATTAAATGACTAAAGGTAGTTCATCAAATATGAAGATTAAAAGACCAACAGAAAACTGTCAATGATGTGGCAAAGCCAGTTTTCAAATTGAAAATAAGAAAATTAATTTTTCCAGTGGACTGCCAATCTGCAAAGAGATCTAATCACAAAGAAAATCCTTGTCATCACTCAACGATGTTATTTTTCCTTGTCATCAATGTTATTTTCATTTGTCTTCACACTGAGCTGAGATTAGACCTACGATGTAAATCACCTTCAGTCATTTTTAGTCAAACAACACTTTTGGGATAAAGTACACAAAAGTCACAAATTTGTTATTTGGATAAGTTGTGCTTTAATTAATAAGGAAAAAATGAAAAGTGCATGAATTGTTTTCAACTGCCATTCATGACTGAAATTGTGCATTGACATCACTTAGAAACCACATGTAAAATGTGAAACATTAAGGGGGTCAAGGTCTTAGTCAAGGACATTTGGACGTCCATGACGGAATTCCCTTCTGAAAACATTTCAAGAAAAGTCGCAGAAGCATTCAGTGGAACTATAGTAAACACCATAATGGATATCTTTTGTTAACGACATAATTGATGGTCGCTTTATAACTCGAGCAATTTTTATTTTAAATATTTTTTTAATGATTTTATAAAATTTGGACCACTGGCATAAGTGGCATTGGACATATTTTGCAAATACTACGGTTATATACAAGAAATCTTACTTGAACAAAATCTCAAAGTAAAATCTGGATAATGGAGTCTTAATGACTGTGATACTGTATTTATTTGTGTTACTATGTTTGTATATATAAAAAACGAGCAACAAACTGAATTTTTTAAAGTTTTCATCATTGCAGAAAAACATCGAAATGTCGCGTGGTTAGGCCTATTCAAGACATTCTCATGCTTAATCAGGAACCAAAAAAGTATTGAAATTTGAAGAAAGCCACATAATTTTCAATTTATTCCTTCAAAACAGGCTTAAGATTTTACACATTGAACAAATTCTTAGCATTCATCTTTTAATAAAAATTATTGTAAAACATAATTAAGTTGGAATGCAACTGAACATTTTATCTTCAAAGAAGTACATTAATTCAACAATTTTCCTGATTCAAATGGCCTATTGTAAGGCATATTTCATTTTGAGAAACTTGAAGAAACTGCGAAAAAACCTTCGTCAAGGAAATGGTTAAAACTGCTGTCAATGTATTTGTCACCCGTCATGTGGACTACGGAAATGGGCTGTTGTATGGCACTGCTACCCGATTGTAAAAACTCGACAGTTTGATTAATTGAGAGGTTGAAAAAGCATGACAGTGTCAGCCATAGTAGGAAACAACTGCACTGGTTACCAATCACAGCAAGAATTCAGTTCAAATTGATGACAACTACACAGAAGGCAATGAACAATCAGGCACCACAACACATCCAAGAACTTGTTCAAGTCAAATCTCAACAGGAACATGTATAGGGCCTAACTTGAGAAGCAACTACAAGCTGATGTTAGCAGAACCTGCTCCATGCAACAAAAATAAGTTTGAAGATCGGGCATTTTCTGATGCAGCACCAGAGCTCTGGAATAGTTTGCCTGAAAAGTGAGAACTGCAAAGACACTAGACAACTTTAAGAAGAATCTAAAAACTCACTTCCCTTACTGAAAATATGCATGGATTTTGCAAGGTTTATGTAAGATTTTTGCAAGGATGGATCCATGCATTTTTCTTGAACCATGCATGGATTTATGCATGAAAAACTTAATTGGGTTACCAGAATCAAGGATTGTAGTCGTACATGATTCACATTTCGGATAACTAGTCTCTTGTAATAATTTCCAATATGTGCTCCTTTTTGAGCTAATAAGCTTCATTCCGCCATATACTGTGCATTAATTCAGATTTAGAAATCATAATCATTTGTTTAATTAGAGTAAACTCAGTTAAAGTAAACTTAGTGCGGAACTCGGTAAACAGCTGCGTTTCTAGTACAGGTGGCTCCATCTATATTTCTGGGGGGCAATCTGCACCAGTTAACCACGTGAAGCAAAACATGTGATAACTCTCAGTCATGTCATGAAGATAGTCAAGTGATAATCTGGTGAAGTTCATCACGTGGTTATCCTGTGAAAATGTTGGGGAGTTTTTCACGTGAAGAAAAACACGTGATAACTCTCAGTTATGTCATGAAGATGATCAAGCGTTAATCTGGTGACATTCATCACGTGGTTATCCCGTGAAAATGTGGGAGTTTTTCTCACGTGAACACAAACACGTGATAACTCTCAGTTATGTCATGTTCACCAGTTTCCCCCGTGTTTATCACGTGAACTTCATGTGTATTGTCAGCTGGGATGGCCCTGGAGGAGCGTCATAGTATACAATCTTGGCGGAGTCAGTTTTCCAAAACTGAAAATCACCTAAACAATAAAAAAAAGGTTTTATATGACAGGAGGTTGGGCGTCCCATGGAAAAACTCCCCTTGATGAAATATCACGCGCTTAGATCAATATTTTGCATGTGTGATAGTTCTTAACTTCATGTACAGTGCCGCCTGTAAATAAGGGGGGCCCTAGACGAATATCCAACAGAGAAGTGAAGTTCGTTGGATATTGGATATTGGATATTCAAAGTTGCTGATTTTGCAAATTATGCAAGGTCTCAAGTCTAAAAAGGTAAATTGGATGTATTACCTGGTGTATTGATAGCCAAAGTTGTAAAATAAGCATATTTCTGTGCTCAAGGGGGGCCCTTGCCGAATATCCAACGGTGAATCTAGTTCATTGGATATTGGATATTGGATATTCAAAGTTGCTGATTTTGCAAATTATGCAAGGTCTCAAGTCTAAAATAGTAAATTGGATGTATTGCCTGGTATACTCAAAGCCAAAGTTGTAAAATAAGCATATTTCTGTGCTGAAGGGGGGCTCTGGCCGAATATCCAACAGAGTAGTGAATTTCATTGGATATTGGATATTGGATATTCAAAGTTGCTGATTTTGCAAATTATGCAAGGTCTCAAGTCTAAAATAGTAAATTGGATGTATTACCTGGTATATTCCAAGCCAAAGTTGTAAAATTAGCATATTTCTGTGCTCAAGGGGGTCCCTAGACGAATATCCAACAGAGTAGTGAAGTTCATTGGATATTGGATATTGGATATTCAAAGTTGCTGATTTGGCAAATTATGCAAGGTCTCAAGTCTAAAATAATAAATTGGATGTTTTACCTGGTATATTCAAAGCCAAAGTTGTAAAATAAGCATATTTCTGTGCTCAAGGGGGGCCTTTGGCCGAATATCCAACAGTGAATCTAGTTCATTGGATATTGGATATTGGATATTCAAAGTTGCTGATTTTGCAAATTATGCAAGGTCTCAAGTCTAAAAAGGTAAATTGGATGTATTACCTGGTATATTCAAAGCCAAAGTTGTAAAATTAGCATATTTCTGTGCTGAAGGGAAGCCCTTGCCGAATATCCAACAGTGAATCCAGTTCATTCAGGGCCGGCTCTACCATTAGGCCAATTAGGCGGTCGCCTAGGGCGCAGAGCAAGGAGGGGGCGCAGAGCAAGGAGACATACACATCGCCCCACTCACTTTAATGACTTTCTTAACACTGACATGAAAGCCAAGAGAAACGATGTGTACAGTATTTATTCAAGAAAATTAATAAGACTTGAATATTTGCAAAAAGTCATGCAGTTGTGTTCAGAAGTACCATGATGTCATTTTTGATTAAAACTTAACTTTCCTAGATATTTTAAGTATAAATCTCTTTTAATTCTTTTTTTTTTGTCTCTAATTACGACCCTCCTTACTCTGCGCCCCCTCCTTGCTCTGTACCCCCCTCAATCCTTGCTCTGCGCCCCCTCCTTGTTCTGCGCCCCCTCCTTCCTCTGTACCCCTTGTTCTGCACCCCCTCCTTGCTATGTAACCTTCCTTGCTCTGCGTCCCTTCTTTGCTCTGCACCCCCTCCTTGTTCTGCACCCCCTCCTTGCTCTGCGCCCCCTCCTTGTTCTGCGCCCCCTCCTTGTTCTGCGCCCCTCCTTTGCTCTGCGCCCCTCCATATTCTGCGCCCCCTCCCTCCTTGCTCTGTACCCCCTCATTGCTCTGCGCCCCGCGCCCCCTCCTTGCTCTGCACCCCTCCTTGTTCTGCACCCCCTCCTTGTTCTGTGCCCCCTCCTTGCTCTGTACCCCGTACTTGATCTGCAACCCCTCCTGTCTCTGTACCCCCTCCTTTCTCTGTATCCCCTCGCTGCTCTTTGCAACCTGCTTGTTCTGTGCCCCTCCTTGCTCTGTGTGCCCTCGTTTCTTTGTGCAAACATCCTTGCTCCTTGATCTGTGCCCCGGGGGAGCGGGGGGAGGGGAACGCTGGATGGTTCAGGTAAAATGCTGTTGGTTTTTTGAGGCCCCCCCCCTGCGCTGATATATTCTTTGTGATTCTATTTGGCGCCATCGGCCATCCGCCTCTATATAGTTGAGCACAGGCCTCCCGACAGGAGGCTAGAGGCCAAATCTGGAAATTCAGACTGTGTTGAATCGCCATCAGATTGCGGGCATAGTAAAATGCGGACCAGGCAAATTTGCGGATTGGGTCAAGGGATCTCGTAATAAAACGTGGATGGGCGGGTGTGGAACAGGACGTTTTTTGCGGGTTTGGCGGTAATAAAATGCAGATGAGGCCAAATTTGGTGAACAAGCTGAATTTGCTTTTAAAAATCGCTTCAATTTTTTTTGGAAAAAATGTTCTTGTTAGGAATTCAGATTTATTTTGTTCCCGTTTCTGCCACTCAAACATGTTTGGTACCGTTTGAATCAGCTTGAAAAGACGATTACAATGGTATGAAGATTAAATTGGTCGTGGATATTTTTACTAAAAAAATGGTTCGTGGTTTTGGCGTTGGTTTCCGATTAGAATGGCTCTGGTTTTCAAAATCGCCGGGGTGCATCCCTATGCAAAAGTCCGCGAAGTACCCCCCCCCCCCAGCTCTGTGCCCTTTCCTTTCTCTGCGCCCTGGGCGAACCGGAGGGGGGGGGCGCATCGGCATGATGCTGCCTAGGGCGTATAATTGGCTGGAGCCGGCCCTGAGAAAAGAGCCATTTGATTAATTGGAATATTAGAAAAGAACCGTTTGATTAATTAGAATATAAGAAAAAAGAACCATTTGAATAATTGATAGTAGATAGAGCTGTCTAAATTTTGTTGATGTCAAGAGTTTTGAAACTTGTCATGATACTGGTAAGATAAGCTGGAAGGTTCTTTCTAGCTGTATTAGGCCATATCTGGAAATTGGGACACCAAACAATTCTATTCTACAATCTATTTTGTTCTTATGGTGGATATGGCTAGACTACTGATAAAATCATTATGATTTCCATTCATGAGGAAGCAACAAAAGTGGTGATAAACAATAAGAAAAGGCTACACAAACTTTAAGCTCCTTTCAACTTTCAAGTAATGACCTGATGATGGTAAATTCTTACATCTTTTCAGAGAAAATCACACATCACTTTAATACTGTATATTTAAAACACAAATACAAGACTTGTAAACATGTGGTTCAACTCAGCAGCAAAAAAACCAGAAAAAGCCAATGCAAAAAGTACTAAGTACAAGAGTGACAGATAGCTGCAATATCGACAAATGACAAGGTTAAGTAGCAACATTCAATTAAAGAGGCACCAATACATGTTTTTGTATGTATTTAAAGTATGTTTTTGCAGTTGTGGCCTTGAAAGATGAAAAAAAAAGTAAATAAGAAGAAAATTGAAAAAAAAAGAAAGGAAAACCTCCTTGAGATGTATTTGTAAACAAATAGTTGGCTAAGCTCAAGTAATGGCATTAGGGAGTTCTATATTGGCATCTGCAAATCAATAATCAATGAAGCAGTTGACTGATTGGTATTGTGACAATATTCTCACTAAAAATAGGCTACTTCATGTGTACAGAAAATACCATGTTGATTTATAAATGAATGAAACATTTGTTGTCATCACCATAGTAATTATATGCAACTTGTATAGTGGAAATAATATAACCAAATAGGCCTATTCAGAGAAACTTTCTTTAACAGCTTCAATCTGCTATTTGAAGGATCTGACGCGAGTTCAGATCACGGGTGGCCATACTAATCACTGACAGACAAAAGGTATCAGGGCATGCGAATGGCTTCAGTCCACCTACATACTAGCATATGACAAATCAAAGAAATTCCCAAGACGTGTGTTTTGATGTATTTGTCACAGATTCCATCCAATTTTACAGTTGATTATGAAAAACATTTTCTCAAAATTCACAGTTATTGTTGGGTGTTGTTGGTTCTACAAGTTGTAAATTTTTATCTACTTCTATCTTGTGTCTAACTGCTAAAAGCACAAATAGTAACAAACAATGTATAACAGTTTGTGATCACTACTGTTGATGTATGTTAATTAGAAATTGCCATGTGATTTTGACATAGGCTCCCACTAGTTATGCATTTCTTCAAAATACGCAAATACTATAAAGGAAAAAATTATTTGCATGCCACAACATTATCAAAATAAGTGAGATGTACCAGGTCAACTATTGTATTTCCACCATATCTGTACGTTATTTGCAAAATGACCCTGCTTCTGCAATCTCCAAATTCGAATTGCATACGCTTATATTGTCTTATAGGGGATTATTGGTATGCATGCGCGTGGTTCAGACTTACTAAATAATGATAAAAGATTATAACAACATTCTGGAAAACCTATTGTAGTGGCCGCTATTCCAACTAAGTCATCTAAGTAGGATATTATGTTAATTCTTTTTATGGAATACATAATTATAATAAGATATGATATCACGTCTTTTCATGGAAAACATGATATATTATGGATGATTCATCCTGGCTCTTTGTGGTTTTTCATGTGCAATGATATAAATAACATAAATAATATACATGTAAAGATAAAAATTGCCAATGGGCCTCAAGTACAAATAAGTGCATGTCAATTACTTGGAGCAAATTTGCCAATCCTCCAATACCACAGCCAAACATATTTGCACATTTCTAAAAAGTTCTAAAAAAGGGGAAATACCTACAGCAAAATTGGTATTTTAAAAAACACCTATACATTCTACATGTATATATACATATATATATATATATATATGTGTTTTACATGCCAATGTTAAGATTTTTGCTCTTTGTCGAAAATAGGATAAGAAACCAGTAGCATAATGTGCTAAAAATGGCACCAAAAAGAGCCCAACCAAATAAACTTAGACATTTTCTCAGGATTAATGAGCAAGCAGTATATCATGGCCCAATGTGTTGAAGAAGAACAATAAATTAATCACAGTGACAACCCGACAACAAATATGCATAAACGATTGAATGAAATGACTAAACTTAATTTTTCAGACCACCGGCCCCGGAGGGCAGCATTTAAGTCAAATTGCATGAGAATATGTTCTTTCGAAACAGGAAGAAAATTGAAATAAACATATATCACACAACTACAATTTTTTAAGACAATGAACCGCGACGTATGTGCATGTGTGACGCTGAATACAATAGACTTACAGGCCAACCTTAAACTTTCAAATTATTAAAAATTTAGGTTTTAGACGAATCATAGCTCAATCGTTGGCAATTTCATACAATAATTAAATATTATTTCTCATTTTTCCAAAAGCACAACTCTAATAATAGTCCTTATAATCCAGTTTCAGCTCAATAAGCTGATGGGACCCAACTTGGTAAAACACATTTATAAATGATTAACCACGTTCAATTCTCTTCCAATGCAATTCTTCTCTAATTTTCTCTACTGGCAACTATACAAATACTTTCGATAAAGTCATAATATGCATTACAGTGAAAACAAAATCACCAGATGAGAAACTGGCTCATAGAAGATGCGCTGCTGGTGACAATTCTATCATTTCGAAGCAAAGAGCAGAAACTTACGTGAGCGGGAAATTGCAGACCTCCTGGCATTTTGCAATCTTGCTTGGCATCGAATGATTACCAACACTTGTAAGGCGGATTATATAGGCAATTTAGAGTGACTAGATGGCACCACAAGTACAATAATTTAACCCCCCTCCCCCTCTAAATGACGCTTTAAGTTTAATGTCCATGTTTTTATCGCCACGGTTCGGTGAACAAATGTAGCCAGTTTTCTTACAATCTAACCAAAAACGAGGTAAAGACAAGTGACGTAGAAATATGTAGACCTTCCCCTGGTAAATTATATCTTTGGGTTGTACAAAAGCAAGAACTCCTCACGTGATAAAAAATAAAGAAGCAACAAAATTGGAACTGTTAAAGCCACATGGCAAGGCTTTTTAAAATAGGAAAAAAAAAGAAGATCTATTTGAACCACAACTGAAGTTTAATACTATACACCATAAAACTATCACCCCTGAAATGACCAATATATAGATATTATAATCAAGTGGCCCTTTAATAAAATTAACTAAAACATAGCGTATATATATATGAAGATCTCAACATTTCAAATTTGGAATGGCCTTTTCATGTCTATTGTAAATTATAGTGAAAGCGTTACACATTTCATATGAATGATCACAAAACCAATTTCTCATATTTCCAACAGCTCAATCTGCATATTAATTAGCCTTATCCAGCTTTATCTGATGTGGACTATCTATCTGGTGAACATTGCTGCAAACTATTACATAATTTTAAAAAAAAAAACCAGAAACTTACATGAGCGGGAAAATCGAAGACTCCAGTCATTTTGTGATCTTTGCCAACGATCGAATGATTACCAACCCTTGGAAGGTGGATTATATAGGCCCCCTTCCCTCATTATGACGCCTTCACAATTTGATGTTGCGAGCTACTGGCATGGTTAGATGAACAATTGTAGCCATTTTCTTTAAATCTGACCAAAATCGAGGTAAAAACATTGACTAACAAAATGAATAGACCTTCGATCCTTTGATAAATTATAGTACTGCGCATTGGGTTGTGTTATTTATACAAAAGTAAAACTCCTGGACAATGGTATTATGATAAAAATAAGATCCAAAACAATAGGAAAATCTTAACATGACGCCATTTTTTCTGTAGCAATATTATATGGTAAATTTTAAGGAGGACACAGCGATGAGGAGAAGATTAGCAATAAAATGTAAAACATAAAAAATATGTAAAAAAGATACAAGCAATGACAGCCAGTTATATAGGCCAAAGTATACATTATACAATACATGGGTGTTTTAATGTGTTTGCTGTGAAAAATGGAACGTTGTGGATATTTATAAATTCCTGGATAATAACTACAATTATCTTAAACATAGTATCAGTAGTACATTCAGTACATTGTCCTTAACGTTTTTGGTCAGTGAACCAAGTTGTTCCATTCTTGTCACTTGTGTTCTACATGAAGGTCATGGGAAGTCAAGGTCTTGGTTCTGAACCCATGACCAGCAGAGCAGTTACCTGGTTACTGAGTACTTTTTATTCTTCTCTTTTTTTGTCCTAATATATTTTGCTCAGTCACTGTCTTTGCTCATTGCCCCTGAACTTGCTGAAGATGAAGTGTAGGTATATGCACTGTATGTTAGTGCATATCACAAGGTTAAAAGTGTGACTCCACTGGCCAATTCTTTTGGTATTGAAGTGAGTCTTTAAGCCTTAAGTCCAGAATTCTCCATAGAGAGATGATTAAATTTACAGTATATATGTGGTTGCTTATTGGAATCGAACACAAAACTACTCGATATAAATGGCAGATCGGGAGACATTAAAATTGATAGACTCTTCCAACAAAAAGATAGTCTGTAACATAAAACGCCATACCATTCTGGGACATCCTGAATTTATTTCTTCAGGTGAACAGATTGTTTTTTATTTTCTTTAGACCAAGACATGCACTTATAAATTAGGGAGAACATAAAAATCAAGATAAAAGCTACATGTTGGCCCACAAAAGAGTTGCCCCCATTTTGAAAATAAAAAATTGCTTGAAAACAAGTTTCGACCTAAATTAAAAAAACCGCTAAAAAACCTGTAAAACCACAAATAAATGGTTGGTTTCTTCCTTTCATGAAGTTCCATAAATTAACACACTTACACAGCCTGGGACAACCAAACGGTGAAGGTCATTTAATGTAGATTTATCCGCAAATATCTACACGATGAAGATATAATATTGATTTCTTACTTTATTGAATCAAATGTAACAAGCTGCCAAGATAGATTGCCAAGGGCATCATGAATTACCACCAAGGCCTCTTGCCAAGAGAGCCATCATTGTCAACAAGGCTTTTGCATCACTTGTTTACCATTAGAGGGTATCATACTATCATAGTCATACTATTTATAGTATTTTATTGTTTGCCTATCCACACAATGTATACAATTTATGTCATTTTGTTCAATTAATTGCATTTGCATCATTTAACAAAAGTAACAAGTATTCAAGGCATGATGTTAATCATTGCAGCTGCTGTTGTCCTTGCATGTGAAATTCTGAATATATAAATGGATAACAAATGATTGCATTCATGAGATAAATTATCCATATAATAAATTATATTATGGATAGTTTTTGGTGAAGAGGGTTAGAGTAAAGTCATCTGAAGTGGCCTATTGATGACGGTACCAACACTCGGTGAGCAGTCTGATATTTTATCACCTTAGGACTAAAAATTTGAGGTAAACCAGGTGATAAAAACAAAACAGCCATGTGTCAGGTTACTTCGTACAATATCACTCGCTGTGGTGTGAAATAATATATCATTCTCGCCCTTCAGGCTCGAGTGATATTAATTCATACAACAGCTCGTGATATTGTTACTCAGTGACCCTGACTTGGGTTGTTTGTTATAGAGTTTTATTTGTCGAACCACTACTACTAATATTGGTCGATGCTGTCCAATGCTGTAATAATTTCTACTCCACAATTTTCACTCTTAAAAAGAGTGTAACCAAACAGTTTTTAATGTCGTGAACAACTCTAATTTCTTTAAGTTAGAATAAATTAGGCAATTCTGTACCAGTCAATAAAACCAAAGTTCCCTTGTCCACAAAATTCAAAGCAAAACATTAATATGATTTTCCTAATTTTAGTAACTACTTATTGCTATTGTTGATTGGGGATTGTTCTAGCTAGGAGAGTTCTTGCAGAAATTTCTAAAATCATAAAACGCAACATTCTCATTCTGACAATCCAACTTTTTTCCTGTTCTAAATAATATTTCCAGGTGTAGGTTTAACACAGCTGAAATATTTGGATGGAGAAAACATCCAGGTATCAACTTCCTTCAAATGTTTGTTACTTGGAACGATTGATGCAGGTAAAACGCTTTCAAGAAAAATTCTAATTTATAAAATTAATCATTACGTTGACAATAATGTTTAAATTTGTAAAATGCAACAGCGATTTTTGAATAATAACAAAACGTGAAAAGTAAAAAAAAAAAAAATGCAATTATTTACTTTTTAAAGTGATCAAGGATGAAGTTATTTAACATAATAATCACTGAGGAGCGCTATGAGTTGGCAGAGTTGCTATGAAATTAAAGGACACCAGTAAAAATAAATGAAAACCCCTCAAAACAACCCTAAATATTTTCAAAGAAAAAAAAACTCACTTTAGCAGGAAAAACTGAAGTCATGATGTCTGGTGAAGAAAGCTGTGTAGAATGAACTTAAGGGGCCTTGCAAATTACATTAAAAGTTCTTTGGCTATAAAACTGACCAATGAAACCCCATTCCATTGAAATGAAGCTTCTTAACTTTCAGCTTAATGATTTGGCCAAAGAGAGCTCGAATAAGTTTAAATGGATTAACCCAAGAGCACCACGTGAAGATCTTTTTGTGGACAACAAGTCATTATCTGACCAAGCTGTTGCGTTGTGGTCGACAACTATTAACTCAGAGATGATCATTCCCAAAGCTGGATTACCCGCTAGGGCTGCTAATACTGATTCCAACAAAGAGAGCGAAACTGAAATCGTCTCTCGAATTGTTCAAGTGCCAAATGAAGCGCTCGGCCCGATCATCGGAAAGAAAGGTTACAACATCAGAGATCTTACTACAGAATTTGGAGTAAAAATGTCAGTGGGAAAATGGTTTGAAAAAGGAAGAGGTGGACCACAAGACTACACTGAGAGATCAGACGCCATCGTAATTACGGGAGAATTAGGAAAAGTTCGTCGAGCTGCAGTCAAAATTCGCAAATTGGCTTTTGAGACCCCCAAACCATCCTCCGAGGAACCTGATTTTAAGAAATTTAAATTTTGAAATTTTTGGCCACAGAGGCTCAAAGACAACTGTGATGTATGGACGCCGACAATACTCAATCCAAATATAAAAATTGTAAATAAAAGAGCTCTAGCATACAATAGCTTTCAGTTGGGTTCTTACTCTTGTAATTTAAAATCAGAAATCAAATGTTATAGGCCTAATGAGTATGTGAAGAATACTGCCTCTGTGGCGAGTTTGAAGCAAAATCTAAAAAATGGCACTCTATTCAGGTGCAAAGATTACAGGGTGCAAAGTTTATTTGATAAAAATGGGAATAGATTAGACTTCAATTTCATTCAATCATCAGCCAAACTATTGCTTCCTTACGACATCAAACCCAAAGTCAGCTACTACACTAATTCAGCTATAAAGTTGATTGATAGTTGTGGTAAAACTATCAAACATAAAATTGCAACTAAGCCCACAGTCTTTTGCAGAAATAACTTTGAGTCTCTAGCTAAGCATGACGATGCTGTTCTCTCGGTGCAACCTATTACTGAAAATCATTCCAAGAAACAACTCAATATATGCTTCTGGAATGCCCAGAGTCTGAGGCAGAAAACCCAACTTGTCAAAGACTATAGGGATGACCATAATTTGGACATCTTTCTATTTGCTGAAACATGGCTTAAACCCAATGACACAGTTGCCATTGGCGAGCTTGAAAGAGAGGGAGAATGCCAGTTCCTACATGCCCCCCGTAATGATAGAACAGGAGGGGGTGTCGGCTGTCTGATAAAATCAGGTTTAACAGCTAAGAAAATAGACAATTTTAAATGTACAACATTTGAACACTTGGAGATCGAAGTACTATCAAATGGGCAGAAATTAACAATTGCTGTAGTTTACCGTCCTGAACCTTCAAGGAAAAACAAATATTGTATGGAGGACTTCTTTAATGAGTTCACAAAACTATTGGCTCACTATCAGACGTATACCCACGAAGTTATCATAACAGGTGATTTTAACTTTCATATGAATAAACTGAGTGATTCCAAGGTAAAACAATTCAATGGTATCTTGGATATGTTCGATCTTATGCAACATGTTGGTGCACCAACTCACAAAGCAGGGAACATACTTGACCTAATCATCACCAATAAGAGCACAAGACCTCAAGATTGTTACGTGGGAGATATGAACTCAGATCACAACTGCATTAATTTCAACTATCAATGGCGCAAGGCAGGCACAAAGACTAAGCAAGTCACTATAAGAAAAACTCGTAACATTGACATGAATAGCTTTAAGTCCGATCTCAGGAATCACTTCTTACAACTAAAACCAGAATCCGATTCCACAAACTACTTGGAACAACTTGTTGCTACCTTTAATAACACAGCAAAAATATTTGACAAGCACGCCCCTGCAAAATGTGTCACGGTAAGGATGCGGAAACCCACCCCATGGACGAATGCAGATATAAAAGACCTCAAGGTCGAAAAAAGACGGGCTGAGAAAAAATGGAAACGGACTAAACTCCATACTGATTGGGAGTCATTCAAAGACAAAAGAAATGCTTATAACAATAGGCTGAATCAATTTAAGTCGCAGGACCTAAAAAACAAAATTGAAAAAAACAAAAGTAACACCAAGGCCTTGTTCAAGGTACTCAATGCAAGTCTGAACAGGAAACAAGAAATGCCACTACCTGAACACACTAATGCAAAGGACCTGGCTAATAATTTCAATGAATTCTTTGACGAAAAGATTGATAAAATCAGATCCAAGCTCCCTAAAACAGTTGATGTGGATGAACCGATGACATCAGATTATACTGGACCAAAACTAAATGAATTTCAATCTCTCTCTGAACAAGACGTGAAAAAACTCATTAAAGATATGCCTGTAAAACATTGCCAACTTGATCCTATTCCAACCTGGCTCATCATAGACTGTCTAGAAGAAGTTCTGCCGACTATCACCAAAATAGTAAACTTATCACTAAAATTAGGACATATGCCACTCCAACTTAAACATGCCCTGGTCAAGCCAACACTGAAGAAACAAGGCTTAGAACAAGTGAACAAAAACTATAGGCCTGTCTCCAACCTATCGTTCCTTGGGAAGATAATTGAAAGTGCGGTCATAAAACAATATGTGGACCACCTAACTGTCAACAACCTTGATGACAAAAAACAATCAGCCTACAAGAAATTCCACAGCACCGAAACGCTTCTGACAAAAATCCATAATGATATAATGGTAAGTCTAGGAAAAGGGGAGCTCAATATGTTGGTATTACTAGATCTGTCTGCGGCATTTGACACTATTGATCATGACATACTCATAAGTAGACTGAAAGTTCATCATGGGATTGAAGGAAAAGCCTTGGACTGGTTTAGATCTTACATCTCAAACAGAACACAAGCTGTTGTAATAAATGATGTCACCTCTGATAAACTAGCCCTGAAGTATGGCGTGCCACAAGGATCAAAGCTTGGTCCTATTCTGTTCAACTCCTACATTGCACCTGTAAGTGAAATGGCAGCAAAGAACCATATTAACGATGAAAAATATGCAGATGATCAACAACTAATACTCTCCTTCAAACCAACTCTGGTCTCTCAAGAAGATGCAAAAAGTAAAATGGAGAAATGTATATCAGATATCAGACATTTCCTAAGCAACAACATGCTCTGCAATAATGGCAAAAAAACAGAACTAATAATCATTGGAACCCAACAACAATTAAATAAACTGCACATCTCATCTATTTCAGTTGAAAATGCTAATATCACCGCATCAGGCCAGGCCAGGAACCTGGGTGTAATTTTTGATAAGAACATGTCAATGGAAGGTCATGTAAATAAAATGTGTAGGAATGCATTTTTCAATATAAAGAACATTGCGAAAATCAGGAAGAGTCTAGATAAGGCTACTGTGAAAACTATTGTTAATGCCCTGGTCACCCCTCACTTGGACTATGGCAACAGCCTTCTCTTGGGAATCTCAAAAAGACTTGTCGGTAAACTACAAGTAGCTCAAAATTCAGCTGTGAGAATAATTGAACAGGTGAAACGGTATGATAGCATCACGTGCTATAGAAAGAACCTCCACTGGCTTCCTATACCTGCTAGATGCCAATTTAAAGCACTCACTATGGTGTGGAAGGCCCTCAACAACCAAGCTCCAGATTACATCAAACAATTGGTGAATCGAAGAAAAACCCAAAATGTAAACTTACGTAGCAACACTCAACAGCTGCTTGAGATACCAAACATGACTGGACACAGATCTGAAAATCATGCTTTCTCTCATGTGGTACCAAAATTGTGGAATGACCTGCCTGAGTCAATCAAAGATTCTAACTCCTTAATTAACTTCAAGAAAAACTTAAAAACACATTTGTTCAAAAAATTTTATTGTTAAGCAATCATCATATGCGCTAATGAGCAGTCTAACTGAAATTGGCGCTTTATAAATTCATACTATTATTATTATTATTATTATTATTATTATGATGAACCAGGATTCTGACCAAACCCCCAGGAAAACCAATAAGAATCCAGGATGGCACCCCACCCCCGGTTCCACATGAACTGAGATCTGGGATCCAGGCCAGCACACTAGACTGCAGTGCCCTACACCCCCAAGGAAGGAACTGTCCTTACATAAATCTGAACATATAATACTTTATAAGCCAACTTCAACCAAGGTGAACAATAAAGAAAAGATTCTCCCTCGAAGTTGAATGTCAAGAACCATGCATGAAAAGTAGAAAATTAAAAGTGTAAATGAAAGAGAATGAGAGTTTCAATAAAAATATATGAGAAAAACCAGTCACTTCCATACCCCCCTCCCATTACAGGTCTACACACCTCCCCCAACTGAACGAAAAAAACCTAAACATTCACTAATGCTTCATGTTATGGATGTTGCTTTAAATAGGTTGAGGAGAACACATTTAAAAAAGGACATTTCATTTCTTTTCAATCACATTTTATAAGTTAAGTAAAATAAACCAAAAGTGAGCAACTCCCAATAACTTGGACTATTTCATTTGAAGCGAGTTACTCATTATAACGGTTATTTCCCAAACGATGTCCCTCATGTCTCAAAAATAATATTTAAGTTGGTTTTGTGGCCTCACTCATCCATTTTTCAAAACATTTGTGTGTGTCATTTGTTAATTCACTCTAGGCATGTTATATCCAGCATTGTTAATAAAAATACTTTTCTGCATTAAAAACACACCCCTAAATAAAAGGCCACCCCCTCCATAAAGAACTTATTCGGTCAAAATTCCATCAAAACTTGACTTTTTTTTTATATATGTATGCAAACAATAGGGTATATATAGAAGAGAGGCCTAATTACCAAGCTTCATTGTATGCAGGTAACAGTTATTAAGGATGTCTACAAAGCTTATTTGCTAAACATTTACGATTTATTGACCACCTACTGCCAAGAGCTGAAAGGAAAATCTTTCGTTCATATACAATGTTCAGCTCACACCTATACCCCTTCCAAAGCAAATATTTATATAGTTTCTATGACATTTTTTTTGCTATTGCATAAGAGGTATACAAAGCATAGGCCGGACATTTATAATTTTTTGCTTCTCGGATCGACCGACCCAACAGATTTTCTCCCTACGCCACGGAAAAAAATTGAGCATGTATACCCACAATTTTTAATAAATCAACATTATAAAATTTTAATTACAGCTTTTTTTTTGTCCTGCCAACCGACCCTGCAAAAGGTGCCTTGAGAAGATCCGAGTAGCTCATAACAGACCTATTTGCCAAAATATTTCTTGAGGTTTGTTGCACAGAAAGGTCCCTTCTTGCATGAAATCTACCATTAAATGCAGAAAAAATGGTGAAATTAATATCATATGGCATTGAATGGTTCGAAGTGTAGAATTTTTCGGTTCAACAATTTTTGCTTGAAATGATTGGTGAAGCACGCGAGATTTGAAAAAGCGCAAAAGTGCAAAAAGTTCAGACTTCTTCCAAACTTTTAGTGCAAAATTCAGCTAGCCTATAGATATATATACATGCACATTATGAACTCACAAGAAGAAGATTTTCTGCAATAAATTAATACGCGGTCATTTCTTCCATTGCTTAAAAATTGGACAAGGCAGTGAATATAGCCATAGAATGATTTTCTATGAATCTGTCATTTTGTTCGCTCATTAGCCAATTACATTCATGCTTCACAGAATCTTACCCAAGTGAATATCAAAGAAATGCACTCTAAATGGTAACAAAATTTTAAATTAGTCAATTTACCTTGCCATTACTATATATATTCAACATCAATCATACGCTGCATGAGGAAACATAGGAGTATATATATTTATATTGCTTAAAATTTAATGCTTATCTTACTTATGTATGTTTATGACAAGAAGAAAATAGCTTTGAGTGGGGAATGGGTATACGGAATAAAATTAAATCCCCAAACTTCATATTCGAGAAATTCGTTTTAACGACTGACCGATTTTGGCTCTTACACAAGCAAGGACTTCCCATTCACTCACACACATATACATATGTGACACCAGTGACCTATTTCTAGAATTTGTGAAGAACAAGACCTCATACCCCCCAGGGCCCTGCACTTTTGTCAAACCCTTCTTTAAGTCATTGTGACAGATTTTCTAAATTCGATATCAATGTGACTGCAGTGGCCCATGCACTGCCTGTACCCCAACAGCTTTATCCTAAACTACATTTATAGTTATAGTTAAGAGCAGGGCTGTTAATCAGTACTTTTCGAAGTACTTAAGTCCAGTACAGTACTTTTCAAATTTTCCCAGTACCCAGTACAGTACCCAGTACTTTTTTAATCACTGTACTTAATTCCAGTACCCAGTACTTTTGAAAGTACTTAAGTCCAGTACCCAGTACTTTTTGATGTCTCACACATTGAATCACAATTGTCGAAAACAAAATTGCAATCTTTTTCGAAATATAGTGAAAAATAACACCATCATCTGATCATACACTTTATCAATATTGTGTACAAGCAATTATACCCATCCTGTAAAAAAAATAATGCGAGATAAATTATAGACTGAATAAACCGACAAAAACGTGTGTTTCTTTTTCAAGCAAATGGGGATATTCATGGAATACAGTTTCATTGGACAGATAGATAGATAGATAGATAGGTGGATAGGTTGATAGGTTGATAGATGGATAGACGGACGAATGGATGGATGGATGATTGGGGCTTTACGTCCTGTATTTATGCACTTGGTAGGCTAATTGGGACAGGAGGAGGACACAGTAATGAGGCTAAGGACAGATAGATAGATAGGCAGATTGGATAGATAGAAAGATATATAGATAGATAGATAGATAGATAGAAAGATATATATATAGATAGATAGATAGATAGAAAGTAGGAACGTCATTAATAATATTGCAAAAAATGGGCAACTTGGATCTGCCCCAGGCTGTGATATTTTGAATGCTTGTCAAATTAGGGAACTTGTCAGAATAAGATATTAACTTAAGAGCCATGGGCATTGAGGTACTAATATTATAGATCTAGATGAAATGAATCATTGTAATCATTTCCCACTTAAATATTCAACGTAATAAGCTGTGCAATCTCTACCTTAATATAATATGAATATATATATTTCTACACATTTGAATTATTCAGAGTTAACATTTCATGTTCAAAAAAGCAATCAAATCTAAATATCAGTCTGGCAATTATCAACTGCATATTGATGCCTCCAAGGAAGGAGAGGGAGCAGCACCTTAATAATAATAAATATAATAATAAACTAAGCATTTATATAGCGCTAGTTTCAGTCAGACTGCTCACCAGCGCTTTTGTGGAATTAGTTGTAATGTAGCTGGAATAGGTGCGTTTTCAATTTTTTCTTAAAACTTTCCATAGATTTGCAACTACTTATCTCATGTGGAAGACTGTTCCAAAGTTGAGGAGCCACCTGTGCGAATGATCTGTCTGCCATTTTGTTATTGTCGCGAGTACTTGGAATTAACAATAGTAACTTCTTGTTACTTCGTAAGTTGCAATTCGGTTGTCTGAGCTGAATGAGGTGTTTTAAATATTCTGGAGCCTGGTCATTCAGCACTTTCCATGTCATCATCAAGACTTTGAACTGTATCCTCGCTGGAATTGGCAGCCAGTGTAAGTTCTTCCTGTGACTTGTGACACTGTCTCGTTTTTTCAATTGTTCAATTAGGCGAACAGCAGTGTTTTGTGCTACTTATCATGCACCGATTTGAATTACACCTCAGAAGTGCTAAATACACTTCATTAAGATTTTGACACCTGCACTACTGGTCAGCTATTGTTTGCAGGCATGTTACAAAAACCCAATAAATTCCTTTTAAAAATTGTGGAATATATAATACCCTTGCTCAGTGCACAACTGCATATGTTTTAGGCCTAAGCTTTAAGATTCCCCCTTAGTGCAAAAAAGCCATGTCCAAAGGGTCACAATTCTGTCAGTAAGTGACTATATAGTTCAGCAGATCACAAAGGTGAGTAGACCACACCAGAAAAATTCTCAGGTTAAAAGAGAGTGAATTAAGATTAATAAACTTTCTAAGCTTAATTTTTGTTCGTTTGTCGACTGTTGTCTTGATGACAGGCTCAGTGCAAGACGTGAAGTTACAATGAATGGCAACTTAGTCACAACGCACGTACCACAAAAAGCAGCACATATTTTTTATTAAAAGTACCACATGTAAAACAGCACATTAAGCCTTTAATAGGCTTAACATCAAGACAAAGGTCACTCAAAATTAAATTATAGCTGTTTGCGGATTGGTGGTCCAAGCAGTTTTAAAATAAACTTTCAACTAGGTCGTGTGATGTCACTGGCTTAAAGATGTTTTGTACAACTTGAGTCAGAACTTTATGTTTAAACTGGCGATTCAGCGCTTATTATCGTATCTACCAGCATAGGTGACAGTAAACAAACTAATTAAATGACTAAAGGTAGTTCATCAAATATGAAGATTAAAAGACCAACAGAAAACTGTCAATGATGTGGCAAAGCCAGTTTTCAAATTGAAAATAAGAAAATTAATTTTTCCAGTGGACTGCCAATCTGCAAAGAGATCTAATCACAAAGAAAATCCTTGTCATCACTCAACGATGTTATTTTTCCTTGTCATCAATGTTATTTTCATTTGTCTTCACACTGAGCTGAGATTAGACCTACGATGTAAATCACCTTCAGTCATTTTTAGTCAAACAACACTTTTGGGATAAAGTACACAAAAGTCACAAATTTGTTATTTGGATAAGTTGTGCTTTAATTAATAAGGAAAAAATGAAAAGTGCATGAATTGTTTTCAACTGCCATTCATGACTGAAATTGTGCATTGACATCACTTAGAAACCACATGTAAAATGTGAAACATTAAGGGGGTCAAGGTCTTAGTCAAGGACATTTGGACGTCCATGACGGAATTCCCTTCTGAAAACATTTCAAGAAAAGTCGCAGAAGCATTCAGTGGAACTATAGTAAACACCATAATGGATATCTTTTGTTAACGACATAATTGATGGTCGCTTTATAACTCGAGCAATTTTTATTTTAAATATTTTTTTAATGATTTTATAAAATTTGGACCACTGGCATAAGTGGCATTGGACATATTTTGCAAATACTACGGTTATATACAAGAAATCTTACTTGAACAAAATCTCAAAGTAAAATCTGGATAATGGAGTCTTAATGACTGTGATACTGTATTTATTTGTGTTACTATGTTTGTATATATAAAAAACGAGCAACAAACTGAATTTTTTAAAGTTTTCATCATTGCAGAAAAACATCGAAATGTCGCGTGGTTAGGCCTATTCAAGACATTCTCATGCTTAATCAGGAACCAAAAAAGTATTGAAATTTGAAGAAAGCCACATAATTTTCAATTTATTCCTTCAAAACAGGCTTAAGATTTTACACATTGAACAAATTCTTAGCATTCATCTTTTAATAAAAATTATTGTAAAACATAATTAAGTTGGAATGCAACTGAACATTTTATCTTCAAAGAAGTACATTAATTCAACAATTTTCCTGATTCAAATGGCCTATTGTAAGGCATATTTCATTTTGAGAAACTTGAAGAAACTGCGAAAAAACCTTCGTCAAGGAAATGGTTAAAACTGCTGTCAATGTATTTGTCACCCGTCATGTGGACTACGGAAATGGGCTGTTGTATGGCACTGCTACCCGATTGTAAAAACTCGACAGTTTGATTAATTGAGAGGTTGAAAAAGCATGACAGTGTCAGCCATAGTAGGAAACAACTGCACTGGTTACCAATCACAGCAAGAATTCAGTTCAAATTGATGACAACTACACAGAAGGCAATGAACAATCAGGCACCACAACACATCCAAGAACTTGTTCAAGTCAAATCTCAACAGGAACATGTATAGGGCCTAACTTGAGAAGCAACTACAAGCTGATGTTAGCAGAACCTGCTCCATGCAACAAAAATAAGTTTGAAGATCGGGCATTTTCTGATGCAGCACCAGAGCTCTGGAATAGTTTGCCTGAAAAGTGAGAACTGCAAAGACACTAGACAACTTTAAGAAGAATCTAAAAACTCACTTCCCTTACTGAAAATATGCATGGATTTTGCAAGGTTTATGTAAGATTTTTGCAAGGATGGATCCATGCATTTTTCTTGAACCATGCATGGATTTATGCATGAAAAACTTAATTGGGTTACCAGAATCAAGGATTGTAGTCGTACATGATTCACATTTCGGATAACTAGTCTCTTGTAATAATTTCCAATATGTGCTCCTTTTTGAGCTAATAAGCTTCATTCCGCCATATACTGTGCATTAATTCAGATTTAGAAATCATAATCATTTGTTTAATTAGAGTAAACTCAGTTAAAGTAAACTTAGTGCGGAACTCGGTAAACAGCTGCGTTTCTAGTACAGGTGGCTCCATCTATATTTCTGGGGGGCAATCTGCACCAGTTAACCACGTGAAGCAAAACATGTGATAACTCTCAGTCATGTCATGAAGATAGTCAAGTGATAATCTGGTGAAGTTCATCACGTGGTTATCCTGTGAAAATGTTGGGGAGTTTTTCACGTGAAGAAAAACACGTGATAACTCTCAGTTATGTCATGAAGATGATCAAGCGTTAATCTGGTGACATTCATCACGTGGTTATCCCGTGAAAATGTGGGAGTTTTTCTCACGTGAACACAAACACGTGATAACTCTCAGTTATGTCATGTTCACCAGTTTCCCCCGTGTTTATCACGTGAACTTCATGTGTATTGTCAGCTGGGATGGCCCTGGAGGAGCGTCATAGTATACAATCTTGGCGGAGTCAGTTTTCCAAAACTGAAAATCACCTAAACAATAAAAAAAAGGTTTTATATGACAGGAGGTTGGGCGTCCCATGGAAAAACTCCCCTTGATGAAATATCACGCGCTTAGATCAATATTTTGCATGTGTGATAGTTCTTAACTTCATGTACAGTGCCGCCTGTAAATAAGTGAAACACATGATACTGCGCCATTGCATCAATACTAAACATCCTCAACCAAAGTCAGGGGCTCAACTAGAGGTTGTGGGGCCCGTAGGAACAGGAAGGCTGGGGGCCCCTACCCGCACCATCGGACGTCATTTAATAGGGCTGGTCATCGGTTGAAAATTTATGTTGGTTTATTGGACAAATTAACTTCTATTCTTGTTTCAGCTAAATATATCATTGGCTATTGCCTGTCTGATTTATGTGAAATTAGGTAGGCTACCAGGGTAGATTGAAAAGTATGTACTCAATTTAAAAAGCCCACAGATTTCACTAATGTGCCTACTCTTGGAAAAGCATAACAGACTCAGTCAGACTCAGACACAGTTTATTATGCCTATTTCATATTACCTTATCAGTACAAATTAAAATTTTATCAATCTCAAGTTACTTTAGTCCACCATTGAAGGGCCTTGCACAGCAGTCAGATGTACACAAACAAATAAATATAGATATTGTCTAACCACTACCACATTATCTGATTTCATTGACAATTTGACATACTGAAATGGCTGGTTTTTTTTTTCAACCTTCCGCAAGCATATGTACTAAGATTATTAAACACTTCATCCTAATAAGTTCACCACCATCTATACACTAAACATCCCAGCCTCTTTCATGCTGAAAGACTCTGGGGGCCCCCTAACTGTTCCAACATTTTTCAGAGACATAATTCTGCCCGCCTCACTTTTGGACTTAATTTGAAGGGCCTCCGCTGATCCCTCATTCATGCTGAAAGACTCTGGGGGCCCCCGAACTGTTCCAACATTTTTCAGACACATAATTCTGCCTGCCTCACTTTTGGACCTACTTTGAAGGACTCCCACTAATACCTTATTCATGGTGAAAGATTCTGTTGGCCCCCGAACTAATCCAACATTTTTAAGATATATAATTCTGCCTTCTTGACCTATAGACTTACTTTAAAGGGCCCCCACTAATCCCTCATTCATGTTAAAAGACTGCAGGGTTGCCCCATAACTATTCCAACATTTTCAGGTAGTTGAGCCACTGCGCCACCTCTTTCAATTTTTGTTTGATGTGTCCCTTCTTTTGAAAGAAAGCTTATATATTTTCTTATCTGTGGGGGCCCCTAAAGGAATTCAACATTTTTTGGACCAATAATGTATTATATTCTATAATTGTATCAAACCGACGTTAGCTAATTTAAAGGACCCCAGGCCCCACTTCAGAGTTTTCTGGTTACCTAGTTGTCTTATATTTGACGTGTCACTTCTTTAGAAATTAATGCAGATACAATGCTGATTCATCCATGATTGACCCCTAATGGAATTTAATAATTTTTTATTTTGCTTTTAATTTTTTTTACCCCACTTTGGGAGTGGGGGCCTCCCTTGAGGGGTGAGGGTCCCCTGAGGGGTGGGGGCCCGTAGGGCAGCCCTACCCAGCCCCAATGGTAGTTGAGCCACTGACCAAAGTGAGTGTGGAGGCATGAATTCTCATTCAATGAGAGGGGACATATTAGGTCATAAAGGCTAATATGTGAGACACATGGGATAACAATGGATGTGGCATGTGGGATGACAATGGCTGCCAATTTTTTTTGGTGTAGTCATAGTTAGGTGTGGGTCAAAGTCTTTGATAAGTAAGTGAACCACCCTGCCCACTGAAATAACATTGGGCATGTGTTTCAATTACTTATCATTCAGCTAACAGAGCACTGGGTAGTTTATGCTCAAAATTCAAAACAAATAAGGGTTTTGGATATGAGACATACACTAAATTATATAATTCAGGTATAATTCCAATTTTACATTATGCAGCTGGAGTTTGGGGCTTTAATGCTTCTAGAAGAAGTGAAATGGTCCAGAACAGAGCAATAAGGTTCTTTCTCGGAGTTCACAGATTTGCATCAAATTTATCTATTAATGGTGATATGGGATGGATTTCTTGTAGAACACGTCACAAATTAGAAATGTTACGACTGTGGAATAGATTATTAAATTCTGAGAATGACAGAATAGTGAAGAAAATATTCTTTTGGGATAAGTCAATATGTCAAAATTGGACAAAAGAAATAAAGGTAATTTGTGAAGAAATCAATCTGTTGACAAGTTTTGAAAATAACACTTTTATTAACATACAGAACGCTTAAGAAATTCTGCATAGAAATTATTGTGAAACATGGCAAAATGAAATTGTTGTTGTACCAAAGTTACGCTTTTATAATATTTTTAAAACACACTATAATGTTGAAAATTTCATAATTACTATTCAAAACAGAAAAAAGCGTGCACTTTTATCACAATTTAGATATGGTATTCTACCATTGAGAATAGAAACTGGACGTTTTCAGGACACTCCAATAGAATACAGATATTGTCTTTTTTGTAACTCTAACAATATTGAATCTGAAATACACTTATTTTTCATTGTCCCTTTTTATAATGATATTAGATTTGAGTTCTTTAACAAGATAAGACAAACTGATTTCTATTTTTATTTATTAATTGATGATAGAAAAATAAAATTACCTATGAGAGATGATTGTATTAAAGAAACAGCTAATTTTATATGTAATGCATTCGAAAAAAGACAAAAAGCTTTATATACATAGTTTAATTTGTATAATTTTAGTTACATACAAATACATGTAAATAGAAATATGTTAAAAATGTACATTTTTTTTGGAGTTTTAAATTACACATATTACGTAAATATTGAATTTTGTATTTTTACAATAATTACTATTGTTATTTTATATGTGAATTTGTGAAATGTGTATATATTGACAAATTATTCAAATTTAAATTCAAAGTTTCATTGTTCACCTTTAATGGTCATTTTGTATTACGTGTATTTTTAAGTGAATTGTAAGCCCAAGAGGGCTGGGGGCTAGTTTGTAAGCCCATTTCACAGAAATAAAGAATGTTCTCTCTCTCTCTCTCTCTCTCTCTCTCTCTCTCTCTCTCTCTCTCTCTCTCTCTCTCTCTCTCTCTCTCTCTCTCTCTCTCTCTCTATCAAAGACTTTGACCCACACCTAACTATGACTACACCAAAGAAAATTGGCAGCCATTGTAATCCCACATGCCACACACATCAGATTCAGCCTTTATGACCCAATATGTTTCCCGCTGCAATGGCACAGTATTACGCTTTTCACTTATATTACTTACAGATGGCACTGTATAGCTATAGTTCTTATCCATTTTATTTTTACAATTGTGTGCGTGTTTGTGTTTTAAATCTCATCAGCACCTTATTTGGCTATTTAGAGACATCCTCGGTTTATAACCAGGGTGTTGATAATGTAGTTGGATTGCTGGTTATTTTTTTACAATTGTACAGATTTTAAAACAGTAGTTAGCTGGTTCTGTCAAATTGTCTAAATGTATTTGTATTTTTGATTTAAGATGTAGTTCATTTTTAAATAATGTTTCGGTTGCATACGCTTCAGTCCCAGACTATCAGGTGAAACAAAACGTAATTCACAAAGATCTAAAAATTAGGATAATTTAGTATTTCTTGAAAATAAGGGATCTTTCATAGAAAACAAGTTTATAAACCTCTTAGAAAACCATGAGAAGGTCCTTAATCATCTGGTAATGTTACAAGCCTCACCAAAATAGCTTTTAATGTGAAGATCTATCAGGGAGTTGTCCTACATTTTTACACAAAAATTTTAAAAATATCATCATCAGTGTAGCCAGATACTAAACACGTGGTTTGAGCATTGAAAATCTGTAGGAAGGATTCCGACCCATTGAGATTCAAGAATGACGCAGAATGAAGAGCCCGTCCCAATGAGAATCAAGAATGACGCAGAATAAAGAGCCCGTCCCATCAAGATTCAAGAACAACACAGAATGAAGAGCCCGTCCCATCGAGATGCAAGAATGACGCAGAATGAAGAGGCCGTCCCATCAAGATTCAAGAATGACGCAGAATGAAGAGCCCCTCCCATCGAGGTTCAAGAACGACGCAGAATGAAGAGCACCTCCCATCGAGATTCAAGAACGATGCAGAATGAAGAGCCCGTCCCATCGAGGTTCAAGAATGATGCAGAATGAAGAACCCCTTCCACTGAAATTCAAGAACGACGCAGAATGAAGAGCCCTTTCCAATCAAGATTCAAGAATTACGCAGAATGAAGAGCCCTTCCCATCAAAATTCAAGAATGACGCAGAATAAAGAGCCCGTCCCACTGAGATTCAAGAACGACACAGAATGAAGAGCCTGTCCAACCAAGATTGTTCAAAGAAAGATACAGATTGAAAAGCCCGTCCCATAGAGATTCAAGAATGACAGAAAATGAAGAGCCCGTCCCATCGAGGTTCAAGAATGGCAGCTGAGTGAAAACTTACGGCCATGGCAGTATTCAAGAAAATATGGTAATGTTGTCATGGAAACGAAACCTCAATTCGACCAGGGCACAATGTCTCTTGGTGCCTTTTTGAGACATTCTAGATTTAACTTTACAAAATACTCCCATAAATATTCAAATGAAGTCCAAATGCATAAACACAGAAAAAAGACTCTTGCATAACCATCACAAAATAATTTAATGGGATATTAAACAATTACAACCTTTCTGTACAGTAATAAATTGATTTTATAGGACTGAGACAAAAAGTACTTCTCACATATAAAATAACGACACATAAAAAGCAAAAAAACAGACAATTTATAGTTTTGAAGGTGTCAACTACATTATACTACATGCCATGTACAAAAACAAGGCCAAAACTTTACATGTGGAGAACAGATGTGTGTGTGTGTGTGTTTTACGCCTCTGCAGCACCTTAATGGGCAATATCGAGGCAGGATAGAATTTTATATGTCTTAGTCATTTTACCTCATATTTTGTAATATGTCTGTGTTTGATGCAAAAATGTAATGTTTTTGTGTAAGAAATTGGAGTTGGTTTGTTGGGAATAGTGTGTCTCTTTGTTGTCGAAAGTCTCTACAATCTTTTAATATGTGTTTTATTGTGAGTTGACACTGGACATTGACAGTTATCACATATTGGAGCTGGATTACCCAGTAGAAGATGAGAGTGGGACAGTCGTGAATGTCAAACAAGACATCTGTGGATCACAATTTGGTCCCTAACTGTGAACCTCGTTTGTGACGCTGGACGAGAGTTAATATTTTAGTTATTGGTTCACAAAACACTTGTAGGTGTTATCGGGGTAGGTTTACACAAGACTATATATACAATGTATATATATATACTATACTGAGAGTTTAGAACCCGCCAATCGACACACATTGCCAATGATTGACATTGGATCAATTATAGCTGTTTGCAAATTTGCAGTCGAGAGTTTCAAAATTAACTTTCAACTAGGTCGTGTGATGTCAACGGCTTAGCAATGTTTTGTTTGTGTCAGTTATGGTTAATCAGTTGATTCAGTGCTTATCATATATCTAGTAGCATAGGTGAAAATAAACAAACTGATTAAATGGCTTGAGGCACTTCATTAAATAAGAACATTAGGGGACCAACAGAAAACTAATGACGTGGCCCAGCCAGTCTACAAACTGAAAATAAAAAAATTAACTTTTCAGTGTAGCGCCAATCTGCAAAGAGCTCTAATGGAATTTAGACATCACCAAGATACTTATACCATTGGAAAAACCGGTATCTAACTGACAGTATTGCATTTAGTGCCCTGCTAAGGATTAACACTGTTTACAACAGCAAACAAACAACCAGATTATTGTCTATTTTGCTAAAATCATAAGTTAAAACAAATAACAGAAGAAGCATATGATGTCTAAGTCAGTTAGACACCTCTAAATTGTCGGGTCCCAACATGCATTTTTGTCAGTTAGATCCCGACCGGAGGGAGGCCCCTCCAAACCGGTGTCTAACCAATACAGTGTTATGACACTGTTGTCGAACATTTGCAAGATTTTCCCAAGGTTTCAGTTTCTTCTCAGAATGTTCAGACAATCATTTGTGTTTCCTTGGCTCTGCCGTAATGCATGATGCACGAGTGATAAAAATACAAAAAACTAAAATGACTGAAGACTCACCTGCGCTGGATAGTGATGCCCTGACATGATGAACGAGCAACTTCAGAGGGTAACTGAATATCGATGGGATTGAGTAACTGTAGATGCAGTAACTGGTGAAACAATGATGACTGAAGATCTTGAAATGTAAACAGTAAGCAGTAACTGCAGCTAAATATCATAAGACAACTGAAAGAGTCCTGGTGGGTAACTTATTGATAGCGTAACTGATCAAGGTACTTAGGGAACTACTCCAGATGGTAGCAGCGGAGTATATAGTAATGCTATTTATGAATCGGGAGATGAAGCTGCAGAGGCAATCATGTCAGCTGATGAGGGAGAAGGGATGCTGCAGCCAGCCAATCAGGAGTGGGGTGACTGGAATAATGGAGTGAAGTTGACACATTTAAAACACCACGATACAAGTATATTATAATGAAAAATGAGAAAATGGTGAAAAGTAACACAAAACAACATTCCTGAGGTAATACATGTACATGCATATTGATGAACAAGTGTCAAATATCCACTTGTCATTTATTACTGTATGGTTTTCATTGAAATTCACAAAATCACATTAATTTGTTGTCTTGATACCGATGAGGTCGCCGTGTTGAATGCACTTAGTCAATCAGCATATAGCCCCCAAGTGACCTACCCCAAATGTTGTTCATGTACTGAAAGGAGAGAAGTTATATTGTGTGTAAGCAAATAAAACAAAAGCAAGAACTAGCTACATAACATTTACAATCACCCTGAAAGTCTTTGCCTGCGTTGGTTCAAACTCCAGGTGGAGAACCCAAAATTTTCAGTGGACCTCCATGAGCAAAATCCCAGCTGGATGTCGTTTGGATGAGACGTTAAATTGGTGTCGCTTTGTATCAGTGTCTGTTCTGGGCAAGTAAAAGACCCCTCACATGGGGTAAATGTGTAACATGTTGAGGACTCCCGCTCTCACTCTCATCTCATCAATCAACCCTCGTGAGTGCCAAGAACTTGGCTTAAGAGGGCTGCACTTACCATGGCTGAGAGTGCTGCACTTGCCATATCAATCAATCAATCAATCAATCAATCAATCAATCAATCAATCAATTCACCAATCACTCAATCAATCAATAAATCAATCAACCAATCAATCAGTTTGCCTCTGAATTTTTCTAGATTTTGGTAATGGTTTCAGGTTTACAGATTTATAATTGAGTAAAATTTCTTTTTTTTAAATGTGATTACAGGCAGGTAAATATGAGTCGTTACTTGCGCAGAAGTAATAGTCCTGTTACATTTTTTAGTTTTAAAAATATTCACAGTCACAGATCATCTTTTAGGTCACACTCAGCTGTGAAGCCAAGTCTCTCTACGCTTTGATGACAAATTTATTACTCGTTTCATAATTTCATGCAAAACATAGGACCTGTAATGACATCATCGATTTTGGACACACCTGTAAGGCATCACACCCCTATTTGCTTGGCATAACTTTTATTTTGGAACACACAATAACTTTTACTATCTCTCAGGCCAAATGTATGTCATTCTATCGTCACTGTTGCAACAGAAAGTAACCAATAGGTGGCACCTCAAAAGATTCCACAGACTAAAGGGACCTCTTGTGACAATTTTTTCCAAAAAATATATTAGTCAAATATTCTACTTCACAAAAATAAATGCAAAGTGGTTCAGATTGTTCCATGATATGTATACTGGCCATCTGAGTCGGAAAGTGGTCAAGATCTTTTCATGTTTGTACAGTATACTGACCCACTGCTTTGGAAAGTGGTCAAATTTGTATCATGTCTGTATGTTGACTAGCTGAGTAGGAAAGTGTTCAAGATTGTTTCATGTTTGTATATTGACCAACTGATTTGGAAAGTGGTCAATATGTTGTATATTGACCAGCTGAGTGGGAAAGTGTTCAAGATTGTTTCATGTTTGTATATTGACCAACTGATTTGGAAAGTGGTCAATATGTTGTATACTGACCATCTGAGTAGGAAAGTGGTCAAGATTTCAATTCAAGTCAATTACAAATATTCACAGACATACAAAGATAATTGCATAGTCCATACCGAGAAACAGAACATACGGTGTACCAAAAAAGACAATAGGCCCTACACTATGTCATATAAAGCTGCTGGTGTCAGAAGGACCTAGCTAATCCTTGAGCACGAGTAAATTACAAGATTGTTTCATGTTTGTATCCTAACCAGCTGAGTTGGAATGTGGTCAAGATTGTTTCGCGATAGTATATACTGACCAGCTCTCAATTTGAAAGTGATCAAGATTGTTTCATGTTTGTATACTGACCAGCTGTGTTGGAAAGTCATCAAGATTGTTTGACGTTAGTATATACTGACCAGCTCTGAATTTGAAAGTGATCAAGATTGTTTCAAGGTGATTCAAAAGTGGTCTTGATTGTTCCATAGACATACTCAACCAACTGAATTTAAAAGTGGTTAAGATTTTTTAATGTTTGTATATCAAATATTCTGATCAGTTGAATTTTAATGTTGTCAACATCGTTTCATGTTAGTATTCTGACAAGATTCTAATGGATTTTTTTCTGTGATAAATCTGAACACTGATGATATTAAAGGCCCAACGTAATCATTGGAATCAATAATTTTCCAATCACCATTAACTATGATTTTGAGAAGTCTGTGAGAGCATGCAAAACATGCAAATCAGTAACACCAGTTGGTCCAGCGCATGGTGATTTTCTGTTGTCTTCCTTTTTTATGCATTTATCTATTGATTCCATTGCACGAGCAGCTAGCAATTAAGGATAATTAGTTACCATGGAAACAAAGCAACACCTGACATTTTGCATTGTTAGATATTTTATTTTGCAGGTGATGTGTCATGGCAGGACAAAGGTGTCAAACAGGCATATCCAAAATTATTGATTCTTACATGTACAATCAATCATCAACAATTTATTCGAACTTAGGTCATTGCAATGCCATGTTAAAAAGAACTGTTATCCAAAACTGAAGATACATAATTAGAAATATTGGCCGATAATTACAAGGAACCACAGTCGATCAGCTGCGATCAGTAAATGATGTGGACCAAAGGCCCAAAGTGCTTGAAAGTTATTTGAGCAGTGTCAAAGAGTCAGCTATCATGAATTATTTAAATAAGTAATTACACATAGTGTATTAAAACATAAAGAAATGTATAACTTAAAAATTGCAGTAGAGCTCAGCTAGGACAGAAGCAAATTTTATGCATTTTGCAGCCATCTTACTGTCTTCAATAGACCTGGAATTGTCATAGGATCCTTGACTGCTACAGAATTTCCGTGACATCACTGCAGTTCCTATCTTTTACACTGAAATGAGAGGTCACTTTTTCAGTGAGAGACGCATGACATCACTGATACACGGGGGATAATCATAAAGCGTTCTACTTGAGGGTACGCGTTCTTATTGAGTGGTGGAAGCGTTCTAATGGAGGGCTTATGAGTAAGGGCCAGAAAAATACCAGAAAAGACAAAAAAATGTTGTGGTAGGGAAAATTTTGTTATTACCATGGAGTAATGGATATTGTAGAGCATCATTATGGTGGTTTTATACTGTTTACTAAATTATAAAGTTCAATATAATGGGCACAACATCGGAAAGTTCTGGAAAAAATTAATACTGTCTCCAATTATTGCACTCATTTCAAAGCATTAGGCACTAAGTGGGATGTCAAAAATTGTCCATGGTATGGCAGAGATATTAATCATGACTTGTATATAACTAAATTCAAGTCACTTTATGCGGGATAATAACCAAGGAGTTGAGTAGGGGAGAGTGGGGCCAGTTCAACCGGCAAGCCAGATGAACCACCCTTGATTTTTCACCAGGTGGAGGAGGGAACATACATAAAATCTTGTGTTAGACCTTATTAGGCTAGTCTTTTCCATGTGGATCTATTGGTTGAATATAGTTCTGAGGTACATGGTAAGGGAACATTCACCATTTTTTCGTTTTTTTAATGTAAACTTTAATTTGTCACATTGAGATTGGAGCTTTCGTAGTACTTAAATTGCCAACTTTTCAAATTACCTTTTCCATCTTTGTTCTCCCTGAAAGCTGTAAAATTATGCACACAGGAGAGCAATTCTAAAATTTGGTTCAACTGGCCCCACTCACCCCTACCTTTGCAGAAATTAGTGCATTTCACAATAAAGTGGCAGCGTTCTTGTGGAGGATGAGTGAAAGCGTTCTTTTGGAGTGATAGAGAAGCATTGTGAGAAGAGTGACAGACCTGCACTGCATTGTGTGGCTCCAATCATTGAAAGTTGTAATTTCATTATTGCAAAGATGGCACACAGGCCAAGGACTACCTTTCTGGCACTCCATGAAGTGAGTATTTACTTCAGAAAAGGTCATATTTAGCAACAAAGCTAGATTTTTCCACAGCCACTCAACAAGAATGCTTGCATTAACTCCAAAAGAACGCGTACCCTCAACTAGAACGTGTTATGATTATCCACGGTGTGATACGTCACTTTGGCTGACATGTGATAAATTATAACATAGGAAGTACACCAACACACAAGATATGACTCACTTAATTCAGTCACTTAGGCCTACATTTGTATGACTCATCAAGCTGCCTATGACTCATCAAATTGCCTATGACATGGCAAGTACAGCGATGCAACAACCATGGCGTGGAGGAACAGAGCAGATCCTCCATAACTCTTTGCTTCACTTCACCCAGGTGTAAATGGTTACTTGGCTATAGGCAGTGATGGCGATTGTAGAGTGACTTAGCATTGTGTGCACTGGAAACGGCTGCCTGGCTGTATACTCCCTGGGGAGTTGAGAAAGGCTCATGCTTGAAAAGGCCTGCCAAGGGTTTAATTGTAAAGTCTGTTGAGACTGACTTTGTCGGTGTAATGGACTATAAAAAATCCTACAGTTACATTTGCATCAACATTTACGTTAACATTTACAAGATCACTCAAGAGTATTCTTGAAATCACATCTATTTCATTGGCGGTAAATCTTTAAAACATTTTGTGAAAAATAAACTATGCATTCAGGACGGTATAATTATTATTTAAATAAGCCACTCTTATATCTTTAAACACCACTACTATAAGTAACGTAGGTTATCCAAAAGTTGCCGTATAGCTTCTGTTTATCTTGACAATAACTAACTGCAAAGCAAATACGATTGTGAACACCGGAGAATATGTCGAATAATGTATGAGGTGCCAAGTGAGAGCTTTTGTCCGATAGGAAAACAGTCGGAGTACAAAATTGGCATGGACCCACACATTAAAAGGAGGTGACACCCTATTAACCATTGATTTCCTGGCAAAACACTTCTCCACCTACCCTATAATAAGGGGTCTTTAAAATGCTCCCTACGACATCATGGTCTTCGATTGCCAAGAAATACAGAGTCACTTCCAGCCGGGAAAGTCCGTCGTCAACACCCCAAGAAAATGCTGCAAGGTACGTCTTAAAGATTTTTTATTATTCTAACCAAATGTGATGAAAATCCAATTCTCATCATATAAGACTTGCGACGGACAAATTTTATTCTTGCTCAGTTGCACAACAATATTTAGGCCTACATAACTTTTCAATATCAGAAAATATATTACTTGGAGCGATTGAACTCCTCGAAGGCAAAATAATATACCTAGTGCTGCTTGTAAGTAAATGAAACAAGCGGTAATTTGCCATTGGGTCAATGCTGATCATCCCCTACCAAATTGCTTGTGGAAGCATGGATTCTCAACTGAGATGAAAACGTATCGCCGTGTCAACTGGCTTTGAGGGCGTAGGTTCAAATCTCACTCCGGGAACTCACTTTAGTCCGAGCCCATGGGACATTAAATGGAGGCGGGTTGTATCCAGTATTCTATGCTGGGGCAACTGAAAGATCCTGGGCATCCCTGAATTAATAGGGTATGTGCCAGACTCACAGTCTTCTCATCTCATCATCATACGGCGATCGCCTGCCTCGATATAGCCCACTATAAGGTGCTGCAGAGGCGTGTGTGTGTGTGTGTGTGTTTGTGTTTTACGTCTCATCAGCACCTGATTGGGCTATTTAGAGACATACTTGGTTTTTGGTCATGTTGAGGTAGTCATCTCATCTTGGTTGGTGGCATCGAGATCTTTGAGGTGTCACTTTGACAGGTACATCCGCAATAATTTTCAATTCAAGAAGTTTCCTTGCCTGAGTGGCATTAATGGCTTGAACCAATAAATTACCGTCAGGCTGTCGATCGACTGAGTGTGGTTTTCCAAATTTCTTCAGCATTGTTGTGTAGCTAACAAATGGTGATACATCCTTCAGTCTTCCATCTTTGGACTTGATGTGAAATTTGAGACCAGTGGGGAGTTCTTTTTTGCTGTTGGTGAGTGTCGTTTTACTCTTGTCTTTGTGAGGTAGCAATCCGATTGTTGAGCTTTTTTGTTTTGTTGTCTTGGGTGGTGTCTTGTTATCTGGAGTAACATCTTTTTCCTTTGGTAGGTTGAGGGACTTCTCAGTCCCTTGGGTAACAGAAGAGAAAATTTGACGTTGTTGGATCATCTTCTTCGGTGATTCAGGGGTGTTCACAGGTTCTTCCTTGCTTGGCCGGTCTGGTGGTCGAGGCGGTGAAGGTGTTTTCATTGAGACATCTGTGAAGAGGTTCCTGTCCAGATGAATCTTTTTCTGTGGTGATGAATGAAGAGCTGGTCTTGGGTAATCTGCTTCTAGGCAATGTTTGTCCGGGTCCTGTTCTACAAGGCGTTTGGCTTCGGGGAAGGATAACTGTTGTCTTTCAGTTCGTAGTTGTAGAATTTCTTTTTCCTTCTTGAAGACTTTGCAATTGTGGCTAAAGGCAGGATGGTTCCCTGAACAGTTGACACAATGTGAAAGTTTAGAGCAAGGTTTATTGTGTGTGTGTGCATGACCATGGTCACCACAATTGGCACAAATTGTTGGCCTGATGCATGTACGACTAAAATGGCCATACATTTGGCAGTTGAAACAGCGTTTTGGATGAGGAAAGTATGGAGAGACTCTGCACCATTCAAAGGCTACAGGTACTTTCTTCGGTAATCTTTCGTCTTTGAATGTTAGCAACAGTAACTCATAACCATTCTTGTGAGCAAGACGTTTGAATTTTGCAATGCCGTGTTTGTGAAACCAATTTGTAAGTTCATTGTCTGCGCAGGTCTTACTTTCTTTGGAGAAAATAATGCCTTTGCCTGATCTTTGAAAAGGTTCAATGACGACTTTGGTATTGGCTATCTCATGGGTGCCGGTCAATTTGTCTTGTTGGTCAGAAGTCGCAGGTTTAAGAATGAACGTGCCATTGGTTTGGCGTCTCAGGCTATCTGCAATTGTCGTGTCGCAAAGGTCTGCAATTGTTTCGTAGATAGCAACAGATGATAGGTCTTCCAGTGATTGTGTGACACCTTTTATAACAAGCAAATTTTCAGTCTTTGACAGATTTGGGGGGCGGTCAGGGTCAATCAAGTCATCCGGAGATGTCCTTGTCCGTTGAAATCTTGGTAGTCCAGTCGCAAATTTTTCGATCTCAGCCTGGTTTCCCGCTGAGGGACGCGCACCTTGGTAACCCGGTTGACGTACGATCCGGTTTGGAATCATGGTAAATGACATGTTCATTGATATTCCCCTGTAAGGTAGGGGACACACCGTGCATGCGCACTGTCTCATGTTGGCCACTAAGGATAGAGGTCTTCACCTTAGTGTTACCACCCACCGCCACGAGGAGGCCCGAGACCTGCGGGGGCGCTGCAGAGGCGTAAAACACAAACAAACAACAAAGAAAACATATCGCCTCATAAAGGCGGATATTCTGGATTTGTCTGACACAAATGGCTGCTAATTTTCTTTGCTCTACAAAAAGTAACATACGGGTGAAATCTTCAGAAAGTAAACAAACCCTCATTCCCACTGAAATTACGCTGGCCTGGTGTTTTACTTACTTATGAAAGACTTTCTCCCATTTTTAACGAAGAAAATTGGCAATCATTCGTGTCAGACAATGACTCAGACATACTTAAATATCAGCCTTTATGACAATATATATATGTTTTCATCTCATTGGTTGAGAGTTATGGATTTTAGGAGTTATGGATTTTAAGTATTGACTCAGTGGTGAAACTTCGAACATTTTGCCTTCTTCCAAGCAGCACTGCAAAATATTGGTTCCTTCGGCATGCACATTACAGAGGGGTGCTTTTTCATGATATAGCTTTCATTTTCATTTTTATCAAGCCATAGGCCTATACCTTAAGGTTTTGGAGCATTCATTAGAGCTTTGTAAATATTCTCTTCTTCTTAAAAATGTAATTTCTTCAACAGACCAATAATGAAGATGGCCGGACTGACAGAAACGGAGAAGAAAGATAGCCAATTGGCAATCACCACCGTCGATGGAAAGACCCTTTTTATGAAGGTAATGAATGATTGATGCGGCCATAGTAGTAATGCCATACAATAGTCATAGTTCATCCTAGATGTTTAGCCCAAATATGTCTCTCAGTGACAGGTACGAAGAGTAAAATTCACAATCAAAATACATGCTAACTAATTTTTAGACCAAAAACAATTTCAATAGGACCGATTTCATCGAAATTGAAAAATTCTTTTATTTCCGCAGGAATTGACAATCGATGGCCAGAATGAAAAAGAAGCCCTCGTGTCGACCAAATATGGAACAACACCGAGCTGGAAGGACCTGATCTTGGACTGGACACAAAGCACAACTCTTCATGGCGTGCCTTATATAACGCAGGCAGATTCTGTCCACCTTCGCAGGTATTAAGATATAAGTAATCCCTATGTAGTCCTGGCTCTGGCCTATAACCCCGCATACATTTGAGTCCCATAGAGTTTGATGGCTGAACCTTGTAGCTGAGTCTCCCGGCTTTCAGAATTTCACAGGTGGATGTTCCGATTTTACTGCGAACAGCCGCTAGGGGGCGTTTTTCAAAATGGCCGCCATTTTCACTCTCGCCATCCTATCTTCCCTAATTTTCAAGATATAATTTCATGCAACACCACTTTTTAGGGGTTTTCTGACATGCAGAATCCATTTCTGGCCTTACTTTTTTGGTACAGTGAGTATATCCTATGATATTGCAATGCTTCAAGCACATTGATGAAGACCGATGGCCAAATTCACTAAAATTGTCATAAATCAGGCTGTCAATACCCGGTGTTCTCTTTATAGTCATATTTAACCCAACCCAGCTACTGGATTGATTACTTGTATGGCTTGTTAAGGTCTGAGAACATTTATTTTGGGGTAGAACCTGGTTTATCTTGGATTATTGTGGTCCGAAAATGGCTAAAAACTAGTAAAAAGCAAAATGGCCACTTAAAAACCACAAATTTATTTTATTTTGACAACAAAATCTGGGTAGAACTTACTCCCCATTAATGTTTTCTCTGCTTCTTACATGATTTCAGAGTGTTCCGTCCAAATAGCATAATGACCATGGTGGGAAATTTGGATTTAAGTGTCACGCTAAACTCTTAAATGTCTGTCAAAATGTTCCGAATTACTCTAAGATGTGACATTAATCTACCTTATAGTCCTCTCCTTCTTGAATACAGTCACTCAAAACTACCCAGTTGATTTCCTGTGTAGCTTATTAAAGTTTGGGAACATTTGTTTAGAGTAGAACCAGGTTTATCAGGGGTTATGATGGGCAGAAAATGACTGAAAAGCCAAAATGATCTCTTAAAAACCACAAATTTGGCTATTTTGACAACAAAGTCCGGGTAGAACCAACAATGTCTGACCTCAATGTGGAACATGAATGTTCAGCTCCCCAGCTGTCGTCAACCCCACTTTACAACTTTTTTCTGCTATAGCATGGGCACAAAACCTCCAGTAATTCTCACTATTGTCTCAAATTATGTCATTAAGGCTGAGAAAACCACTGTCCCAATTCACGCCTCACTTTGGAGTGAATCGGGACAGAGACTAATCTAAATAACTAGTACTCCTCACCCTGTTTAATTGATTTATACTTATGAATAAATATTAGAAAACATGTTTAACACCACAAAAAGTCACTCTCAGTAAAATCTGAAGTCTAATTTGTGTAGAATATTCAGTTTTAAAACAATGTAATGAATTTACAAAAACTAACTTATTATTTCTTTTTCCTCTTCAGATGATCCATCGTTTTTCCTCGTCCCTCGCACAAGACAACCCATGCTCGTCAAATCACGCCATAGCAGCATAAACAAGTCTCCAATATCCTCACATACACAGACAAGCCTTCTTCACGACAAATCTGTTATCCAAGAATATAGTACACCTGCTAAAATGTTGTATATATATATGTTGTATGTATGTTGTATATGGGCATCAGAACAGAGCTCGCACCAGTTTTGATCCTGGAGGCCTAAAATTTCAAGTCGATTTAACATTGTTCTTTTCAATAAATTTTGAAAAGTGAGTCCCTGGGGCCCTTACACAGTGAAATTTTTTTTTTCTACGGCCATTAAACATTTTACCCCCAAAGTGTAACACATTTTTAAAAGTGAAGTTTCAATGTTTTTGTTTTAGTTAATGAAACTTTTTTTTGGCGATATTTAGATATTTTGACATTTAAAATCCAGGTTTTTGAATAGTTAGCACTCGTGTCTACAAATTTTCCTTTCCAGAGGAAAATGTGGAAATTGAAGTGTAACTGTGACCGCAAGGCATTCATGTAAAAAAGTCTGCTATAAATTTTTTTATATTATATTTTTCAACAAGCTGGTAGTTTCCTTTGAGTATAAATAGAAATTTTTTGAGGTTTTCAAACATTTCCAATAATATTTGCTAGATCTATGGCACTTTCTCAACGTGTAACAGTGACATGTTATGATTTATCAGACTTTAAAGGGGTGCATTTTGAACTCAAGGAAAATATTTTGATCTGGAATATGGTTCAGTTCGATTCTTATTGTAATTCATATAAGGTACTGTTAATACAATTGAAAAGAAATGAAAATATATCAGTCACAAAATCGAATTTCAGATATTTTGAGAGTATCTGTGACTAGAGTGCAGCACTCTGAACAACTGGAAAGTACCGTTAACTTTCTTATGGTTAAAAAAAATTGCTACAAGGAAGCACAAGCCATGATGTATCACTTTTTGTACAAATTTGTGAGTGGATTTAAGTTTACTTTATGACTTTCAAAATAATTATTTTTATTCCTGACTAGATACTATTTGACAATTTTCTCTCTGTGCCAATGATTCTGTGTAAATAATAATAAATTGTTATCTTTTAACAATACAGGCAATGTCTTTGATATTATTGAAACATTTTCCAAACATTCTTAACTTAAAATCATGAACTGAGTCTCAGAAGCTCATTGACATTGGTAAAGTAAGAAATTGACAGCCTATTAAAATGCTGATCCTTCACCTCCAGCTTGTGATTTTCAAATGTCAATCTTGTGAAGTCCAATAGTTTACAAAAGACTGTTTTTGTTTCGCTTTATTTTTTTGGTTGTTCCAGCTGTCACAAGGAGTGGAAAGCAATGCGCAATCAAAGTAACAACGTTTTGGTGATATCTGCATAGCTTTTTCATTTTATTCATCAAAATTACCAAAGATTCCAATGTTCAAATTAAAATGCCCAATCTTACGCAGTGTGAATTTCATATTATCGAAAGCTCTGTTCTACTATTTTGTGGGTAGTACTATAGCAATCATTTTCACCTCTTTTGTCTTACAACCTGTCTGACAGTGTCTGTGGTATATTGTTTGTGTTTGTTAAGGCAGCATTTCATGTCTATGCTCCGTTTTTGCAGCATTCATGAATATAGATAAACACGACAAGTGCCATCCAAGGTAAAGGACCACCTCCTTTCATACTGCTTCGCAGTGTCAGTTCTAGTTCATACTTCCATCTCTTCATGACTCATCTTACCAACCATCCAAACCTACACCAACAAACTCTACAACCACGCACCAGAAACTCGCGTACGTTCCGCTTGCGACACGAACTCTAGTTGTAAAAGAAGTACTTGTTTAAGACACGTGTTTGGCCTTTAATGGCCTTGACCTGGAGTAATTTATTATAAATATACACTTTTTGCTTTCCCAACTTTTCAGGTTCGAAGTCAGGAGGTGTGACGTGGGTGTGTCAGGTCTCAGCCAATGAGAGAGCAGAAGAGAGACACACCACCACATTTTTCAGCACAAGAAAGTTACAGGCCTTGGTTACAGATGACGATAAGGTTATAATGTCTGTTTGTGTTACCTACCATTAAGAAAAATTCAAAAGCAAGAACATGTGAAAATCACTATAATCATTCATATCCTACCATTCTAAAATATCTAGGTTGCAAACATTTAGTATTGCAACCCAATGAGTGCACATGAGTTCCATCTAAATTTTCATATTGGGGTATTAGTTATAACCATTAACCAAGCAAACAAGAATTTGTGTGATACTTTTTATAGAATTTAGACATAGGCCTACAGCTCTGACAGATTTTTTAAACATATTGGAAAATTAAAAACACCACACATCTATTTAGTAAGGATTGAAAGACAAAGTGACTCAATTAATTCCAGTAATTCCTTTCGGAGATGATCCAGGCCATGTCGCAATAATTATTGTCGCATTCCCTAAGTTCTTTCCTTGTGATGGGGCAAGAGAGTGAGTTGGGTTTTTTTTTTAAATTTCAGTCTCATCATATTGGGCTATAAATTTATATACATGATTAGCTTGTGATGATCTTGCAATCTAAAACATATAGGTTTGGTTAAAACAGACAAAATTAACATTAGCCCGTGTCCGTCCAAAATTTTGGGTATATCAGGCAAAAATGTATGTGAAGCAGCCAAAGAGTTGTCCATCCTGATCAAATTTACATGAAATCTGATCAGAGAAATGTAAAGCATAGATTTTGTCTGATTTGACACAAAGAGTTTGGAAAGACACCAGCTAATGTTTATTCCATAAAAAAAAAAACTTTTTTAGTGTGGAGCGAGTGTCATGTGTGTGCTTTTAGTGTCTCCTGTTTAGCCCCGTCGTGACTCCAATGTTCAGTGTGCAGCTAACGCATATCTGGGCACACTCGGGATTAGGCTACTCCTACAGGTATGTCCTTTAACGAGGGCGAAACGGAGAGATTGATGGAAATGAAATCCAATCTAAAAAACGAAAGTGCCCCAGTGAAGGGGGATTCAGGGCCGGCTCTACCATTAGGCCAATTAGGCGGTTGCCTAGGGCGCAGAGCAAGGAGACATACACATCGCCCCACTCACTTTAATGACTTTCTTAACACTGACATGAAAGCCAAGAGAAACGATGTGTACAGTATTTATTCAAGAAAATTAATAAGACTTGAATATTTGCAAAAAGTCATGCAGTTGTGTTCAGAAGTACCATGATGTCATTTTTGATTAAAACTTAACTTTCCTAGATATTTTAAGTATAAATCTCTTTTAATTCTTTTTTTTTTGTCTCTAATTACGACCCTCCTTACTCTGCGCCCCCTCCTTGCTCTGTACCCCCCTCAATCCTTGCTCTGCGCCCCCTCCTTGTTCTGCGCCCCCTCCTTCCTCTGTACCCCTTGTTCTGCACCCCCTCCTTGCTATGTAACCTTCCTTGCTCTGCGTCCCTTCTTTGCTCTGCACCCCCTCCTTGTTCTGCACCCCCTCCTTGCTCTGCGCCCCCTCCTTGTTCTGCGCCCCCTCCTTGTTCTGCGCCCCTCCTTTGCTCTGCGCCCCTCCATATTCTGCGCCCCCTCCCTCCTTGCTCTGTACCCCCTCATTGCTCTGCGCCCCGCGCCCCCTCCTTGCTCTGCACCCCTCCTTGTTCTGCACCCCCTCCTTGTTCTGTGCCCCCTCCTTGCTCTGTACCCCGTACTTGATCTGCAACCCCTCCTGTCTCTGTACCCCCTCCTTTCTCTGTATCCCCCCGCTGCTCTTTGCAACCTGCTTGTTCTGTGCCCCTCCTTGCTCTGTGTGCCCTCGTTTCTTTGTGCAAACATCCTTGCTCCTTGATCTGTGCCCCGGGGGAGCGGGGGGAGGGGAACGCTGGATGGTTCAGGTAAAATGCTGTTGGTTTTTTGAGGCCCCCCCCCCTGCGCTGATATATTCTTTGTGATTCTATTTGGCGCCATCGGCCATCCGCCTCTATATAGTTGAGCACAGGCCTCCCGACAGGAGGCTAGAGGCCAAATCTGGAAATTCAGACTGTGTTGAATCGCCATCAGATTGCGGGCATAGTAAAATGCGGACCAGGCAAATTTGCGGATTGGGTCAAGGGATCTCGTAATAAAACGTGGATGGGCGGGTGTGGAACAGGACGTTTTTTGCGGGTTTGGCGGTAATAAAATGCAGATGAGGCCAAATTTGGTGAACAAGCTGAATTTGCTTTTAAAAATCGCTTCAATTTTTTTTGGAAAAAATGTTCTTGTTAGGAATTCAGATTTATTTTGTTCCCGTTTCTGCCACTCAAACATGTTTGGTACCGTTTGAATCAGCTTGAAAAGACGATTACAATGGTATAAAGATTAAATTGGTCGTGGATATTTTTACTAAAAAAATGGTTCGTGGTTTTGGCGTTGGTTTCCGGATTAGAATGGCTCTGGTTTTCAAAATCGCCGGGGTGCATCCCTATGCAAAAGTCCGCGAAGTACCCCCCCCCCCAGCTCTGTGCCCTTTCCTTTCTCTGTGCAACCTCCTTGCTCTGCTCCCTGGGCGAACCGGAGGGGGGGGGGCGCATCGGCATGATGCTGCCTAGGGCGTATAATTGGCTGGAGCCGGCCCTGAGTTCATTGGATATTGGATATTGAATATTCAAAGTTGCTGATTTTGTAAATTATGCAAGGTCTCAAGTCTAAAATAGTAAATTGGATGTATTACCTGGTATACTCAAAGCCAAAGTTGTAAAATTAGCATATTTCTGTGCTGAAGGGGGGCTGAGGCCGAATATCCAACAGAGTAGTGAAGTTCATTGGATATTGGATGTTGGATATTCAAAGTTGCTGATTTTGCAAATTATGCAAGGTCTCAAGTCTAACATAGTAAATTGGATGTATTACCTGGTGTATTCAAAGCCAAAGTTGTAAAATTAGCATATTTCTGTGCTCAAGGGGGGCCCCAGACGAATATCCAATGGTGAATCCAGTTCATTGGATATTGGATGTTGGATATTCAAATTTGCTGATTTTGCAAATTATGCAAGGTCTCAAGTCTAAAATAGTAAATTGGATATATTACCTGGTATATTCAAAGCCAAAGTTGTAAAATTAGCATATTTCTGTGCTCAAGGGGGGCCCTAGACGAATATCCAACAGAGTAGTGAAGTTCATTGGATATTGGATATTGGATATTCAAATTTGCTGATTTTGCAAATTATGCAAGGTCTCAAGTCTAAAAAGGTAAATTGGATGTATTACCTGGTATACTCAAAGCCAAAGTTGTAAAATTAGCATATTTCTGTGCTGAAGGGGGGCTCTGGCCGAATATCCAACAGAGTAGTGAAGTTCATTGGATATTGGATATTGGATATTCAAAGTTGCTGATTTTGCAAATTATGCAAGTTCTCAAGTCTAACATAGTAAATTGGATGTATTACCTGGTGTATTCAAAACCAAAGTTGTAAAATAAGCATATTTCTGTGCTCAAGGGGGGCTCTGGCCGAATATCCAACAGAGTAGTGAAGTTCATTGGATATTGGATATTGGATATTCAAATTTGCTTATTTTGCCACTTCAGAATGTACAATCATTGAGTTAATTGAATCATTGAGTTAACTGAATGAAATATCAATTGGTGATTTATATATCTAGATATGCATAATTTGTCAATTTGTGGTTTCCAGGATTGCTCTTGGATAAACATGGCTTTTTCTGTCAAATCTTGTCGGATCAGTCCCTGTCTTATCATCTATAGTAATAATTGTCTGATTCTTGTCCTTTCTTGTATGATCAACTCTTCAATGTTAGCTATAATATGTCAATTAGATATATGTATTTCATGACAGAGCATTTTTTCAGGATTTTTTGACTGGGAGACCATCGGAATGACCTTTTATTTGTGGCACCGGGATACGCGACATTCTAGAAGTTTGGCCAATTTCTACCAAAAGGAGTTTTGCTAATTTTTTAATGTATGAAAAAGTTGATGTAAGCCAAAATATATAGTATTTTTAAACGGTAATGACAATGAAGAAATATATTTTTGGTATGGAAAGAAGCTTCATATTCAAATGTCACTCGAGAACTTTAAAATAGACAACCAAATGTGCAATAAATGTGAATCTCTGGAAAAAAAACTGGGAGACCATTTAGTCTCCCAGTTACTATGTTAAACTTAGGCTGCGTAGCAGCAAACCTTCAGCAAAAAAGCACCATTAGAAAGGGACACAATTACGCCATAAAAGCGATGTGAAGCAAGTGTAAGTATACACGTAGGTCTTGGCCTGAAACCATCTGTGCTCTCTGTCCTGTCACAAGCCCGTCTGCCTGCCAGGGTATGTTGAACCATGGAAGGCCTAACTAGACTAATTTAAACATATTGTGGACAAGTTTAATGCATAAACAAGAAATAGGTTGTGAGCTGAGAGTTGGAAACCAAAAGATATTTATTTGCATTTGTCTAAATGTTTGTCAATATTTCAAAAAGAAATTAAAGAGGCTCTGGATGGGGTTTTGTGTCCCCCTGTCCCTGGGCCATTTTACTTTTGAGTTCCCTGTACCTTTGCAATTTTACTTTTGAGTTCCCTGTCCCTCAGCTCTATTTTGTGTCCCTTGTCCCTCAAGGTAAAAAAAGAAAAAATCATAATGAAATGGCAAAAAATGTGTGCAAAGACACTCTCTTCATATGTACAGACTGTCATTGAAATTTTAATTTGTATACCTTGATACTTTGATTGTCGGCTTCGTTCTGGACATCGCATGTTTCCGCCACATTTTTGCCATTCAATTTACTTGAAAATTTACTTTGTATGCACCCCTAATTTGTAAATTGTGCTTGTTGAAGTAGTGCTTGCCAATTCAGCTTTGGAATATGCTGACAGATGTTGCTTCAGTGATGTCCTGCAGCAGGGCATTCCAGTCGTCAATGATCCTATTTGGAAACTACCCTTGGTTGTCGGTGTTATAACTTTGCCTGTAGAGCTTTTTGGTGTGGCCTCTTGTAAATTCTCTTGTTGGCGCATAATGTTGCATATTGATGGAAACTGCCTAAGATCTCTGAAACAAGGATGTCATGGTTGTTAATGATTCTGTAGAACTGGATAAGGTCGCTTCACAGTTGTCTATATCTAAGAAAGGGGAGTCCAAGCGATTGTAGTTGCTTTTTGTAGGAAGGTGAGCCAAATGTCGAACAAGTTTGATTGCCCTGCTTTTCACGTTTTTTATCTTTTTGGAATGCATGGCGAAGCGTAGATGCCATATCGTGTTGGCGTACTCCAGCTGTAGCCTGACATGAGTCTTGAATAGCAAGGGATGGCTTACTTCATCCAGACTGGTGAATGTGTGTTTGATTAGGCCCAGGATTTTGTTGTCCTTTTTTACTGAAAAGTTGACATGATGATGGAACTTGAGCTCTTTTTCTTTGTGAACTCCAAGATCCTTCTCAACTCTGGTTGACTCTAGTACTAAGGTGCCTTTCTCAGTGAAGTATTTTGCATTTGGTGTCATTGAAGCACAGTTGCCCACTGGTCCGACCAGATTTTAGGTGCCTGCAGGTCTTCTTGAAGGGTGGTGTAGTCCCCAGAGTTCCAGATGACGCAGTAAATTTTTCTGTCAGCCGCAAATATTTGGATGGTTGATGCTGTGACATCCGAAATGCAGTTGATGAAACATACAATGTTTTAATCTTCCCTATACGATACCGCTGACTACTTTCATCCACGCCAAGTATCTCCCGTTCATGATCACTCTTTGCTTTCAGCCTAATAAGATGTGACATATATATGTATATATGCATTCAAGGGAGGGCCTCTTATGCCACACTCTAAAAAATGACGGGACAAAATTGGTTTTTTAGATTCAAAATGGTTTTTTGAAAAACCAAATTTCAATGCAAAAAACCAACATGGATTTTTTTAAAAATCCATGTTGGTTTTGCATTGAAATTTGGTTTTTCAAAAAACCATTTTAAATCTAAAAAACCAATTTTGTCTGAAATTTTTTAGAGTGCATAACTTGACAGTTCCTGGAGAAGCAGGAGTTGGGGGCCCAATCAAAGCCTTATAAAATTATATGTTGAGCAGGATCTCTGGTAAGGACAATTGAGAAGTGGCCGTCAGATTTTTCTTCTTCCTCTTTGACTTACTGTGTCTCCTTGGGAATTGACCAGGTCACCTAGTGTGGAAATAGTTTGAAGTTGAGGTATGGCTAGAAAGCCTTTGGTTCAGTCTTGATGTTACAGGTTATACACTGTAGGCCTTTAAGTCCTTTTTTAAGTCACTGCTCCACTGGTGTGTCAGTTTAGAGCTGGGGTTATGATGCGGCACATGTCAATGAGTTATACCCCATTCTCAAGAGAGCACTTCAGCCTCTGTGTCAGTCTGTGAGTCACATGAAGTGCCAGTAGGTAACACATGGAGACAGCAATTTTTTGTGGCAAATCTGCAGCTACCTTGTTTTGTCGATCTGGCCTGCGCTGTCACCGAGATACCATGGCTCCCAGAATATTCTTGAAAATCTTGGGACCTCGGGGAAGGACCCTAAACCTTGGTTACCTCAAGAAAGCATGTGGTTCTGAGGAGCAAAGATGATTTTTGGTAAATCAGAAATGACATAGACTCATGCAGATGACCCATTGCCCTGAGCATAAATTTACCTCGGGGAAGTACCATTTCACTCGAAGACAATACTAAAGAATTTACCAATATACAGGAAAATCCTCTGTCACTGAGGCAAAATATAGGTGAAGTGATTTTGTGAAAATGAGGTATATAACTCGTGGAATGGCAATGGAGATTCTGGGGAGGGAGGGAGCTGGGTAAATGTGGAAGGTATATATATATAAATAAGTGAGAGGTTTGACTTAAAGTTGCAGCTCGCAAATATTGAACATTTGAAGATTTGATCATTTCAATAAAGTTTGTCAGGCCATTCTTCTTGCCATTTTTCATAGGCGTACTAGTCACTGAGTACGTTTAAATTTAGTCCTTTCCTGGAAAAACCTTGAACTCCTTCAAAAAGCAAAAATAGGGCTGACTTGATTGCAGCTGTGAGGATGGGGCGTAATATTAATAATGCCAATTTCGATATATCGTCAGATTTAGTGAAGAAATTGGAGGTTTTGTGTCCCTCGGTAATTTTACTTTTGAGTTCCCTGTCCCTCAGCCATTTACTTTTTGAGTTCCCTGTCCCTTGATCATTTTACTTTTGAGTTCCCTGTCCCCCATACCCCCCCATCCAGAGCCTCATTAAAAATAACTATCAATCAGAGCATCAAAAAGCATTATAACATTATATAGGTGATGTGTATAAAATTTCATCTATGGATATACAATAATGGCCAAGATTTTGGCCTGGAAACAGAGATGATAATTTTTGTATGTTTTTTTTTTGTCAATATTTCAAAAGGTATAGAATATCCATGAATCACAACCACAAGAGGCACAACTTTATCACATAGGTGACATGTGTAACAAATTTCATCCTTGTGCATGCAATAATGGCCAAGTTTTGGGCCATAAATGAAAAAAAATTTTTTTTAAACATTTTTCTTAATATTTCAAAAGGTATAGAATATCCATCAGTCAGACCATCAAAAGGCACAATTAGACCATAGAGGCTACATCTGTAAAAGATTTCATCCATGTACGTGTAATAGGGGCTGAGTCCCAGCCCGGAAACCAAAAACATATTTTTTGTATATTTTTCTCAAAGTACCAATGCTCCTTCAATCAAACCATCAAAAGGAACAACTAGACCATACAGGCAACATGTGTACCAAATTTCATCCATGTACATGTAATAGGGGCTGAGTTCTGGCCCAGAAACTGTCTATCCGCCCACCGCCCGACCGCCGGACCGCCCGACTGCCCGCCCGGCGGACGGACAACTTTTGACCAAAGTGATAACAATACCTTCTTCGAACTTCATTCGCTGAAGGTAAAAATGCACTGTTTCACGAGGAATCATGCTCAAAATAGCACTTATAGAGGGTAAATTTACAAATTTCCTCAGCAAAAATTCTTCCCATCTACAAGCAACAGCACCTGAACTGATGATGTCATGCACATTGCACATCTTATGCAAAGAGCATTGAGTAGTGCCCATTTCTGTAGGTCAGTGATTACAACATGTCATAAGTTTGTAGCAAAAAAAATATACTAAGCATATACTGTAGTTCTGCTCTTGGTCTGAGAAGCAAACTACAAAAAGCCCTATTTTGTTTTACATCTCAATTAAAACAGACCTCTCCTTGAGTAATATTAAGTTATCAAGTAAATTTAACTCGCCTAATTACAGAAAACCAAATTCTGTGTGTGATATGCTTTAAAAAAAATGTATCAATTTATGATCCATAACTTCAAGGTTAATTTTACAAAGAATCGATGGACTTACAACCTTGAAAAACCTGTCACTTTTGCAACGTTTAATGGATAATGAATGTTTGAAATACATAGAATATTGCCAATTTGGCAAATTCAGTCAGAACCGAGGTCTGAAATCGTAAACTGGATGTAGGCCTACTATGTAGGATTTTTTTTAAAGCCAAAGTAGCATGATTGGTAGATTTTTTTTTCAAGTTGAGCCCAAAACAATATCCGAAGTAGAATCTGAATTCATTGGATGTTGGATATTCAAAGTTGCTAATTTTTGGAATGTACACGGTTTAAAATAATTAATGGGATAAATATTAACAAAAATAAGCCCCCCTTTACGAAAACTTGAATATCTCAAGACCTCTTTTCCGATTTCTGTTAAAGTTCTTATATTTGTAGGCCTGTATATTGACATTATGAGGCAATTATGCCTGTGTAATTGTCGATTGCTTCATTTTTGTCTGAGCCAGCCGACCCCGAGTGCACATACCCCTCTAACTGTAAAAGAGTAAAAGAACATCAATGAAGCTTGGCATGTATTTATTTGCACTTTTCCGATGACAAACTACATAGTATTCTTTGCAGTTCCTGTGTGTTTTGCAAGTTAGACAGGGTTGGAAATTTTAAAGTTAATACCGTAACCTGGGGTGAATTGGGACAAAATTGGCCGTTTTTGGTCATAGTATGAACAAAAGTATTGAATCGATGATTGGGGCTTTACGTCCTGTATTTATGCACTTGGTAGGCTAATTAGGACAGGGGGAGGACACGGCAATGAGGCGAAGGATGATTGAAACAGCCGTCCAACATAGGCCCAGGTGACCCAGCAAGAGCTGGATTCGAACCCTGGACCCAGCGATTGGCAGCCCAGTACGCTACCACTAGACCAACCCTCCCCCCAGTATGAACAAAAGTAAACTCAGAAATCAAAACATGGTGTCAAATTATGTTCCAGCACAAGGTCAAAATATCCCCAAGAGCTTCCACTGATATGTTAAATTTCCAATGCTCTAGACCCATAAAATGACTGTCCCAATTCACCCCACACTTTGGGGTGAATCGGGACACTCCCTTATTTTCACAATCAATACTTAATAGTTTTCTAAAGTGATTGCTACTTGTGAGCAAATATTAGAAAACATATTCAACATGACAAAGACGTATTTTCAGGAAAATCTGAAATCAATTTCATTGTTAATACGAACATTAAAAAAAATTAAATAACAGAAAACTATCAAAAAAGGAGTTTTTTGGAAATTTTGCTAGTGAATGAAAATTCTGGACTATATTGACTATTAATCATACTTAGTTCAATAATATTCATTAAAAAGCAATGCTGATACATTCAAATGAAAATCAGTAGGGTTATTTTTGTTAATTCCGGAACTTTGCCATTGCCCTGGATCTGAACCCAAGACCAAATTTACATAATCTCACATCTAGTCTACTATTCAGGTCCTCCAACTGGCCGAAACTGAGTTTTAAAAGTTTCCTATAAGATTGGTGGCTCTAGTATTAATACTTTTCACAGTGCATGCTAAGTTCTGATCAGCATTTGAGAATTCACTTTCCGCAATGCTAAGTTTAAAGTACTGCAGCTCCTCACTGCTTGCAGTTAGAAATATAAAACTATATGAAAATTTGCTCTGGTATGTCAGCTATAAATGTGCCAAAAATCTATTTCCTGAGTTAAGGAGAAATAGGTGTTTTTCGAAGAAATAGAATTCTTCCCTATCCTTTCCCGATTCACCCCAATGTCCCTATTCACCCCATATTACGGTACCTCTAAAAATTTACCAAATTTTAGTATTGTGCAATTAGCAGACGTTGCACCTTCCTTGAGTGAGTCCGACTTATCTTAAAATATATACTTGAAACGGCAATGGTTTCCGCCAAGTTTCACCCACTAACAGTCTGGATTTTGATATTTTCTGTAATACATCCAATTCACTATCCTAGATGTTGTTTCTACTCTATTTGCCATATTGGCAACTTTGAATACCTAAAGTTTATCATCCGACTTCCGTTGGATGTTTATCCAAGAGCAATCCTGGAAACCACAAATTGACAAATTATGCAAATCGAGATATATATAAATCACCAATTGATATTTCATTCAGTTAACTCAATGATTCAATTAACTCAATGATTGTACATTCTGAAGTGGCAAAATAAACAAATTTGAATATCCAATATCCAATGAGATTTCCATTGGATATTCGGCTGGGGTGCCCCTCGAAAACAAAGATGTGCAAATTACGTCACTCTGACTTTGAATTACATGCAAATCATCGATTTAACTGTTTTAGATCCTTGGTCTAGCATAGTTTGCAAAATTTGAATATACCAGGTAATACATCCAATTTACTATTTTAGACTTGAAGCCTTGCATAATTTGCAAAATCAGCAAATTTGAATATCCATCATCCAATATCCAATGAACTTCACTACTCTTTTGGATATTCGTCTAGGGCCCCCCTTGAGCAAAGAAATATGCTAATTTTACAACTTTGGCTTTGAGTACACCAGGTAATACATCCAATTTACTATTTTAGACTTGAGACCTTGCATAATTTGCAAAATCAGCAACTCTGAATATCCAATATCCAATATCCAATGAACTTCACTACTCTGTTGGATATTCGACCAAAGCCCCCCTTCAGCACAGAAATATGCTAATTTTACAACTTTGGCTTTGAATACACCAGGTAATACATCCAATTTATTATTTTAGACTTTAGGCCTTGCATAATTTGCAAAATCAGCAACTTTGAATATCCAATATCCAATATCCAATGAACTTCACTACTCTGTTGGATATTCGACCAAAGCCCCCCTTCAGCACAGAAATATGCTAATTTTACAACTTTGGTTTTGAATACACCAGGTAATACATCCAATTTATTATTTTAGACTTGAGGCCTTGCATAATTTGCAAAATCAGCAACTTTGAATATCCAATATCCAATATCCAATGAACTTCACTACTCTGTTGGATATTCGACCAAAGCCCCCCTTCAGCACAGAAATATGCTAATTTTACAACTTTGGTTTTGAATATACCAGGTAATACATCCAATTTACTATTTTAGACTTGAAGCCTTGCATAATTTGCAAAATCAGCAACTTTGAAAATCCAATATCCAATATCCAATGAACTTCACTACCCTATCAGCATGTCTCGGCGGTCCAACGTCGGCCCGAAGCTGGCCCGTCGCTGCTGACATCGGACTGACGCTTGGCCGACGTTGGACCGCCGAGGCATGCTGACAGGGTATACTCTGTTGGATATTCGACCAAAGCCCCCCTTCAGCACAGAAATATGCTAATTTTACAACTTTGGTTTTGAATACACCAGGTAATACATCCAATTTATTATTTTAGACTTGAGGCCTTGCATAATTTGCAAAATCAGCAACTTTGAATATCCAACATCCAATATCCAATGAACTTTACTACTCTGTTGGATATTCGGCAAGGGCCCCCTTGATCCCGGAAATTTGCAAATTTTACAACTTTGGCTTTGAATACACCAGGTAATACATCCAATTTATTATTTTAGACTTTAGGCCTTGCATAATTTGCAAAATCAGCAACTTTGAATATCCAATATCCAATATCCAATGAACTTCACTACTCTGTTGGATATTCGACCAAAGCCCCCCTTCAGCACAGAAATATGCTAATTTTACAACTTTGGTTTTGAATATACCAGGTAATACATCCAATTTACTATTTTAGACTTGAAGCCTTGCATAATTTGCAAAATCAGCAACTTTGAAAATCCAATATCCAATATCCAATGAACTTCACTACTCTGTTGGATATTCGACCAAAGCCCCCCTTCAGCACAGAAATATGCTAATTTTACAACTTTGGTTTTGAATACACCAGGTAATACATCCAATTTATTATTTTAGACTTGAGGCCTTGCATAGTTTGCAAAATCAGCAACTTTGAATATCCAACATCCAATATCCAATGAACTTTACTACTCTGTTGGATATTCGGCAAGGGCCCCCTTGATCCCGGAAATTTGCAAATTTTACAACTTTGGCTATGAATATACCAGGTAATACATCCAATTTACTATTCTAGACTTGAGGCCTTGCATAATTTGCAAAATCAGCAACTTTGAATATCCAATATCCAACATCCAATGAACTTCACTACTCTGTTGGATATTCGGCAAGGGCCCCCTTGAGCCTGGAAATTTGCAAATTTTACAACTTTGGCAATGAATATACCAGGTAATACATCCAATTAACTATTCTAAACTTGAGGCCTTGCATAATTTGCAAAATCAGCAACTTTGAATTTCCAATATCCAACATCCAATGAACTTCACTACTCCGTTAGATATTCGTCTAGGGCCCCCCTTGAGCAAAGAAATATGCTAATTTTACTACTTTGGCTTGGAATATACCATTTGATACATCCAATTTACTATTCTAGACTTGAGGCCTTGCATAATTTGCAAAATCAGCAACTTTGAAAATCCAATATCCAATATCCAATGAACTTCACTACTCTGTTGGATATTCGACCAAAGCCCCCCTTCAGCACAGAAATATGCTAATTTTACAACTTTGGTTTTGAATACACCAGGTAATACATCCAATTTATTATTTTAGACTTGAGGCCTTGCATAATTTGCAAAATCAGCAAATTTGAATATCCAACATCCAATATCCAATGAACTTCACTACTCTGTTGGATATTCGACCAAAGCCCCCCTTCAGCACAGAAATATGCTAATTTTACAACTTTGGCTTTGAATACACCAGGTAATACATCCAATTTATTATTTTAGACTTTAGGCCTTGCATAATTTGCAAAATCAGCAACTTTGAATATCCAATATCCAATATCCAATGAACTTCACTACTCTGTTGGATATTCGACCAAAGCCCCCCTTCAGCACAGAAATATGCTAATTTTACAACTTTGATTTTGAATACACCAGGTAATACATCCAATTTATTATTTTAGACTTGAGGCCTTGCATAATTTGCAAAATCAGCAACTTTGAATATCCAATATCCAATATCCAATGAACTTCACTACTCTGTTGGATATTCGACCAAAGCCCCCCTTCAGCACAGAAATATGCTAATTTTACAACTTTGGTTTTGAATATACCAGGTAATACATCCAATTTACTATTTTAGACTTGAAGCCTTGCATAATTTGCAAAATCAGCAACTTTGAAAATCCAATATCCAATATCCAATGAACTTCACTACTCTGTTGGATATTCGACCAAGGCCCCCTTCAGCACAGAAATATGCTAATTTTACAACTTTGGTTTTGAATACACCAGGTAATACATCCAATTTATTATTTTAGACTTGAGGCCTTGCATAATTTGCAAAATCAGCAACTTTGAATATCCAACATCCAATATCCAATGAACTTTACTACTCTGTTGGATATTCGGCAAGGGCCCCCTTGATCCCGGAAATTTGCAAATTTTACAACTTTGGCTATGAATATACCAGGTAATACATCCAATTTACTATTCTAGACTTGAGGCCTTGCATAATTTGCAAAATCAGCAACTTTGAATATCCAATATCCAACATCCAATGAACTTCACTACTCTGTTGGATATTCGGCAAGGGCCCCCTTGAGCCTGGAAATTTGCAAATTTTACAACTTTGGCAATGAATATACCAGGTAATACATCCAATTAACTATTCTAAACTTGAGGCCTTGCATAATTTGCAAAATCAGCAACTTTGAATATCCAATATCCAATATCCAATGAACTTCACTACTCAGTTGGATATTCGACCAAAGCCCCCCTTCAGCACAGAAATATGCTAATTTTACAACTTTGGTTTTGAATATACCAGGTAATACATCCAATTTACTATTTTAGACTTGAAGCCTTGCATAATTTACAAAATCAGCAACTTTGAAAATCCAATATCCAATATCCAATGAACTTCACTACTCTGTTGGATATTCGACCAAAGCCCCCCTTCAGCACAGAAATATGCTAATTTTACAACTTTGGTTTTGAATACACCAGGTAATACATCCAATTTACTATTTTAGACTTGAAGCCTTGCATAATTTGCAAAATCAGCAACTTTGAAAATCCAATATCCAATATCCAATGAACTTCACTACTCTGTTGGATATTCGACCAAAGCCCCCCTTCAGCACAGAAATATGCTAATTTTACAACTTTGGTTTTGAATACACCAGGTAATACATCCAATTTATTATTTTAGACTTGAGGCCTTGCATAATTTGCAAAATCAGCAACTTTGAATATCCAACATCCAATATCCAATGAACTTTACTACTCTGTTGGATATTCGACCAAAGCCCCCCTTCAGCACAGAAATATGCTAATTTTACAACTTTGGCTTTGAATACACCAGGTAATACATCCAATTTATTATTTTAGACTTTAGGCCTTGCATAATTTGCAAAATCAGCAACTTTGAATATCCAATATCCAATATCCAATGAACTTCACTACTCTGTTGGATATTCGACCAAAGCCCCACTTCAGCACAGAAATATGCTAATTTTACAACTTTGCTTTTGAATACACCAGGTAATACATCCAATTTACCTTTTTAGACTTGAGACCTTGCATAATTTGCAAAATCAGCAACTTTGAATATCCAATATCCAATATCCAATGAACTTCACTACTCTGTTGGATATTCGACCAAAGCCCCCCTTCAGCACAGAAATATGCTAATTTTACAACTTTGGCTTTGAATACACCAGGTAATACATCCAATTTATTATTTTAGACTTTAGGCCTTGCATAATTTGCAAAATCAGCAACTTTGAATATCTAATATCCAATATCCAATGAACTTCACTACTCTGTTGGATATTCGACCAAAGCCCCCCTTCAGCACAGAAATATGCTAATTTTACAACTTTGCTTTTGAATACACCAGGTAATACATCCAATTTATTATTTTAGACTTGAGGCCTTGCATAATTTGCAAAATCAGCAACTTTGAATATCCAATATCCAATATCCAATGAACTTCACTACTCTGTTGGATATTCGACCAAAGCCCCCCTTCAGCACAGAAATATGCTAATTTTACAACTTTGGTTTTGAATATACCAGGTAATACATCCAATTTACTATTTTAGACTTGAAGCCTTGCATAATTTGCAAAATCAGCAACTTTGAAAATCCAATATCCAATATCCAATGAACTTCACTACTCTGTTGGATATTCGACCAAAGCCCCCCTTCAGCACAGAAATATGCTAATTTTACAACTTTGGTTTTGAATACACCAGGTAATACATCCAATTTATTATTTTAGACTTGAGGCCTTGCATAATTTGCAAAATCAGCAACTTTGAATATCCAACATCCAATATCCAATGAACTTTACTACTCTGTTGGATATTCGGCAAGGGCCCCCTTGATCCCGGAAATTTGCAAATTTTACAACTTTGGCTATGAATATACCAGGTAATACATCCAATTTACTATTCTAGACTTGAGGCCTTGCATAATTTGCAAAATCAGCAACTTTGAATATCCAATATCCAACATCCAATGAACTTCACTACTCTGTTGGATATTCGGCAAGGGCCCCCTTGAGCCTGGAAATTTGCAAATTTTACAACTTTGGCAATGAATATACCAGGTAATACATCCAATTAACTATTCTAAACTTGAGGCCTTGCATAATTTGCAAAATCAGCAACTTTGAATTTCCAATATCCAACATCCAATGAACTTCACTACTCCGTTGGATATTCGACCAAAGCCCCCCTTCAGCACAGAAATATGCTAATTTTACAACTTTGGTTTTGAATATACCAGGTAATACATCCAATTTACTATTTTAGACTTGAAGCCTTGCATAATTTACAAAATCAGCAACTTTGAAAATCCAATATCCAATATCCAATGAACTTCACTACTCTGTTGGATATTCGACCAAAGCCCCCCTTCAGCACAGAAATATGCTAATTTTACAACTTTGGTTTTGAATACACCAGGTAATACATCCAATTTACTATTTTAGACTTGAAGCCTTGCATAATTTGCAAAATCAGCAACTTTGAAAATCCAATATCCAATATCCAATGAACTTCACTACTCAGTTGGATATTCGACCAAAGCCCCCCTTCAGCACAGAAATATGCTAATTTTACAACTTTGGTTTTGAATACACCAGGTAATACATCCAATTTATTATTTTAGACTTGAGGCCTTGCATAATTTGCAAAATCAGCAAATTTGAATATCCAACATCCAATATCCAATGAACTTCACTACTCTGTTGGATATTCGACCAAAGCCCCCCTTCAGCACAGAAATATGCTAATTTTACAACTTTGGCTTTGAATACACCAGGTAATACATCCAATTTATTATTTTAGACTTTAGGCCTTGCATAATTTGCAAAATCAGCAACTTTGAATATCCAATATCCAATATCCAATGAACTTCACTACTCTGTTGGATATTCGACCAAAGCCCCACTTCAGCACAGAAATATGCTAATTTTACAACTTTGCTTTTGAATACACCAGGTAATACATCCAATTTACCTTTTTAGACTTGAGACCTTGCATAATTTGCAAAATCAGCAACTTTGAATATCCAATATCCAATATCCAATGAACTTCACTACTCTGTTGGATATTCGACCAAAGCCCCCCTTCAGCACAGAAATATGCTAATTTTACAACTTTGGCTTTGAATACACCAGGTAATACATCCAATTTATTATTTTAGACTTTAGGCCTTGCATAATTTGCAAAATCAGCAACTTTGAATATCCAATATCCAATATCCAATGAACTTCACTACTCTGTTGGATATTCGACCAAAGCCCCCCTTCAGCACAGAAATATGCTAATTTTACAACTTTGGTTTTGAATACACCAGGTAATACATCCAATTTATTATTTTAGACTTGAGGCCTTGCATAATTTGCAAAATCAGCAACTTTGAATATCCAACATCCAATATCCAATGAACTTTACTACTCTGTTGGATATTCGGCAAGGGCCCCCTTGATCCCGGAAATTTGCAAATTTTACAACTTTGGCTATGAATATACCAGGTAATACATCCAATTTACTATTCTAGACTTGAGGCCTTGCATAATTTGCAAAATCAGCAACTTTGAATATCCAATATCCAACATCCAATGAACTTCACTACTCTGTTGGATATTCGGCAAGGGCCCCCTTGAGCCTGGAAATTTGCAAATTTTACAACTTTGGCAATGAATATACCAGGTAATACATCCAATTAACTATTCTAAACTTGAGGCCTTGCATAATTTGCAAAATCAGCAACTTTGAATTTCCAATATCCAACATCCAATGAACTTCACTACTCCGTTAGATATTCGTCTAGGGCCCCCCTTGAGCAAAGAAATATGCTAATTTTACTACTTTGGCTTGGAATATACCATTTGATACATCCAATTTACTATTCTAGACTTGAGGCCTTGCATAATTTGAAAAATCAGCAACTTTGAATATCCAATATCCAACATCCAATGAACTTCACTACTCTGTTGGATATTCGGCCAGGGCCCCCCTTGAGCACAGAAATATGCTAATTTTACAACTTTGGTTTTTCAATATACCAGGTAATACATCCAATTTACTATTTTAGACTTGAAGCCTTGCATAATTTGCAAAATCAGCAACTTTGAAAATCCAATATCCAATATCCAATGAACTTCACTACTCTGTTGGATATTCGACCAAAGCCCCCCTTCAGCACAGAAATATGCTAATTTTACAACTTTGGTTTTGAATACACCAGGTAATACATCCAATTTATTATTTTAGACTTGAGGCCTTGCATAATTTGCAAAATCAGCAAATTTGAATATCCAACATCCAATATCCAATGAACTTCACTACTCTGTTGGATATTCGACCAAAGCCCCCCTTCAGCACAGAAATATGCTAATTTTACAACTTTGGCTTTGAATACACCAGGTAATACATCCAATTTATTATTTTAGACTTGAGGCCTTGCATAATTTGCAAAATCAGCAACTTTGAATATCCAATATCCAATATCCAATGAACTTCACTACTCTCGTGGATATTCGACTAAAGCCCCCCTTCAGCACAGAAATATGCTAATTTTACAACTTTGGTTTTGAATATACCTGGTAATACATCCAATTTACTATTTTAGACTTGAAGCCTTGCATAATTTGCAAAATCAGCAACTTTGAAAATCCAATATCCAATATCCAATGAACTTCACTACTCTGTTGGATATTCGACCAAAGCCCCCCTTCAGCACAGAAATATGCTAATTTTACAACTTTGGTTTTGAATACACCAGGTAATACATCCAATTTATTTTTTAGACTTGAGGCCTTGCATAATTTGCAAAATCAGCAACTTTGAATATCCAACATCCAATATCCAATGAACTTTACTACTCTGTTGGATATTCGGCAAGGGCCCCCTTGATCCCGGAAATTTGCAAATTTTACAACTTTGGCTATGAACATACCAGGTAATACATCCAATTTACTATTCTAGACTTGAGGCCTTGCATAATTTGCAAAATCAGCAACTTTGAATATCCAATATCCAACATCAAATGAACTTCACTACTCTGTTGGATATTCGGCAAGGGCCCCCTTGAGCCTGGAAATTTGCAAATTTTGCAACTTTGGCAATGAATATACCAGGTAATACATCCAATTAACTATTCTAAACTTGAGGCCTTGCATAATTTGCAAAATCAGCAACTTTGAATTTCCAATATCCAACATCCAATGAACTTCACTACTCCGTTACATATTCGTCTAGGGCCCCCCTTGAGCAAAGAAATATGCTAATTTTACTACTTTGGCTTGGAATATACCATTTGATACATCCAATTTACTATTCTAGACTTGAGGCCTTGCATAATTTGAAAAATCAGCAACTTTGAATATCCAATATCCAACATCCAATGAACTTCACTACTCTGTTGGATATTCGGCCACGGCCCCCCTTGAGCACAGAAATATGCTAATTTTACCACTTTGGTTTTAAATATGCCGTTTGATAAATCCAATTTACTATTCTAGACTTGAGGCCTTGCATAATTTGCGAAATCAGCAACTTTGAATATCCAATATCCAATGAACTGGATTCACCATTGGATATTCCGCAAGGGCCCCCCTTGAGAACAGAAATTTGCTAATTTTACAACTTTGGCTATGCATATACCATTTAATCGATGCAATTTACTATTTTAGACTTGAGGCCTTGCATAATTTGCAAAATCAGCAACTTCGAATGTCCAACATCCAATATCCAATGAACTTCACTGCTCCGTTGGATATTCATCCAAAGCCCCCCTTGAGCACAGAAATATGCTAATTTTACCACTTTGGCTTTGAATATACCAGGTAATACATCCAATTAACTATTCTAGACTTGAGGCCTTGCATAATATGCAAAATCAGCAACTTTGAATATCCAATATCCAACATCCAATGAACTTCACTACTCCATTGGATATTCGGCAAGGGCCCCCCTTGAGAACAGAAATTTCCTAATTTTACAACTTTTGCAATGCATATACCATCTAATACATCCAATTTACTATTTTAGACTTGAGGCCTTGCATAATTTAATATCAGCAACTTTGAATATCCAACATCCAATATCCAATAAACTTCACTACTCTGTTTGATATTCAGTCAGAGCCCCCCTTGAGCACATAATTATGCTAATTTTACAACTTTGGCAATGAATATACCAGGTAATACATTCAATTTACTATTTTAGACTTGAGGCCTTGCATAATTTGCGAAATCACCAACTTTGAATATCCAATATCCAATATCCAATGAACTTCACTACTCTGTTGGATATTCGGCAAGGGCCCCCCTTGAGAACAGAAATTTGCTAATTTTACAATTTTGGCTTTGAATATACCAGGTAATACATTGAATTCACTAATTTAGACTTGAGGCCTTGCATAATTTGCAAAACCAGCAACTTTGAATATCCAACATCCAATATCCAATGAACTTCACTACTCTGTTGGATATTCGGCCAGGGCCCCCCTTGAGCACAGAAAAATGCTTATTTTACCACTTTGGCTTTAAATATACCATTTAATACATCAAATTAACTATTTTAGACTTGAGGCCTTGCATAATTTGCGAAATCAGCAACTTTGAATATCCAATATCCAATGAACTGGATTCACCGTTGGATATTCGGCAAGGGCCCCCCTTGAGAACAGAAATTTGCTAATTTTACAACTTTGGCTATGCATATATCATTTATTACATCCAATTTACTATTTTAGACTTGAGGCCTTGCATAATTTGCAAAATCAGCAACTTTGAATATCCAACATCCAATATCCAATGAACTTCACTACTCTGTTTGATATTCAGCCAGAGCCCCCCTTGAGCACAGAAATATGCTAATTTTACTACTTTGGCTTGGAATATACCATTTGATACATCCAATTTACTATTCTAGACTTGAGGCCTTGCATAATTTGAAAAATCAGCAACTTTGAATATCCAATATCCAACATCCAATGAACTTCACTACTCTGTTGGATATTCGGCCAGGGCCCCCCTTGAGCACAGAAATATGCTAATTTTACAACTTTGGTTTTGAATATACCAGGTAATACATCCAATTTACTATTTTAGACTTGAAGCCTTGCATAATTTGCAAAATCAGCAACTTTGAAAATCCAATATCCAATATCCAATGAACTTCACTACTCTGTTGGATATTCGACCAAAGCCCCCCTTGAGCACAGAAATATGCTAATTTTACAACTTTGGTTTTGAATACACCAGGTAATACATCCAATTTATTATTTTAGACTTGAGGCCTTGCATAATTTGCAAAATCAGCAAATTTGAATATCCAACATCCAATATCCAATGAACTTCACTACTCTGTTGGATATTCGACCAAAGCCCCCCTTCAGCACAGAAATATGCTAATTTTACAACTTTGCTTTTGAATACACCAGGTAATACATCCAATTTATTATTTTAGACTTGAGGCCTTGCATAATTTGCACACAAAATCAGCAACTTTGAATATCCAATATCCAATATCCAATGAACTTCACTACTCTGTTGGATATTCGACCAAAGCCCCCCTTCAGCACAGAAATATGCTAATTTTACAACTTTGGTTTTGAATATACCTGGTAATACATCCAATTTACTATTTTAGACTTGAAGCCTTGCATAATTTGCAAAATCAGCAACTTTGAAAATCCAATATCCAATATCCAATGAACTTCACTACTCTGTTGGATATTCGACCAAAGCCCCCCTTCAGCACAGAAATATGCTAATTTTACAACTTTGGTTTTGAATACACCAGGTAATACATCCAATTTATTATTTTAGACTTGAGGCCTTGCATAATTTGCAAAATCAGCAACTTTGAATATCCAACATCCAATATCCAATGAACTTTACTACTCTGTTGGATATTCGGCAAGGGCTCCCTTGATCCCGGAAATTTGCAAATTTTACAACTTTGGCTATGAATATACCAGGTAATACATCCAATTTACTATTCTAGACTTGAGGCCTTGCATAATTTGCAAAATCAGCAACTTTGAATATCCAATATCCAACATCAAATGAACTTCACTACTCTGTTGGATATTCGGCCAGGGCCCCCCTTGAGCACAGAAATATGCTAATTTTACAACTTTGGTTTTGAATATACCAGGTAATACATCCAATTTACTATTTTAGACTTGAAGCCTTGCATAATTTGCAAAATCAGCAACTTTGAAAATCCAATATCCAATATCCAATGAACTTCACTACTCTGTTGGATATTCGACCAAAGCCCCCCTTGAGCACAGAAATATGCTAATTTTACAACTTTGGTTTTGAATACACCAGGTAATACATCCAATTTATTATTTTAGACTTGAGGCCTTGCATAATTTGCAAAATCAGCAAATTTGAATATCCAACATCCAATATCCAATGAACTTCACTACTCTGTTGGATATTCGACCAAAGCCCCCCTTCAGCACAGAAATATGCTAATTTTACAACTTTGCTTTTGAATACACCAGGTAATACATCCAATTTATTATTTTAGACTTGAGGCCTTGCATAATTTGCACACAAAATCAGCAACTTTGAATATCCAATATCCAATATCCAATGAACTTCACTACTCTGTTGGATATTCGACCAAAGCCCCCCTTCAGCACAGAAATATGCTAATTTTACAACTTTGGTTTTGAATATACCTGGTAATACATCCAATTTACTATTTTAGACTTGAAGCCTTGCATAATTTGCAAAATCAGCAACTTTGAAAATCCAATATCCAATATCCAATGAACTTCACTACTCTGTTGGATATTCGACCAAAGCCCCCCTTCAGCACAGAAATATGCTAATTTTACAACTTTGGTTTTGAATACACCAGGTAATACATCCAATTTATTATTTTAGACTTGAGGCCTTGCATAATTTGCAAAATCAGCAACTTTGAATATCCAACATCCAATATCCAATGAACTTTACTACTCTGTTGGATATTCGGCAAGGGCTCCCTTGATCCCGGAAATTTGCAAATTTTACAACTTTGGCTATGAATATACCAGGTAATACATCCAATTTACTATTCTAGACTTGAGGCCTTGCATAATTTGCAAAATCAGCAACTTTGAATATCCAATATCCAACATCAAATGAACTTCACTACTCTGTTGGATATTCGGCAAGGGCCCCCTTGAGCCTGGAAATTTGCAAATTTTACAACTTTGGCAATGAATATACCAGGTAATACATCCAATTAACTATTCTAAACTTGAGGCCTTGCATAATTTGCAAAATCAGCAACTTTGAATTTCCAATATCCAACATCCAATGAACTTCACTACTCCGTTACATATTCGTCTAGGGCCCCCCTTGAGCAAAGAAATATGCTAATTTTACTACTTTGGCTTGGAATATACCATTTGATACATCCAATTTACTATTCTAGACTTGAGGCCTTGCATAATTTGAAAAATCAGCAACTTTGAATATCCAATATCCAACATCCAATGAACTTCACTACTCTGTTGGATATTCGGCCAGGGCCCCCCTTGAGCACAGAAATATGCTAATTTTACCACTTTGGTTTTAAATATGCCGTTTGATACATCCAATTTACTATTCTAGACCTGAGGCCTTGCATAATTTGCGAAATCAGCAACTTTGAATATCCAATATCCAATGAACTGGATTCACCATTGGATATTCGGCAAGGGCCCCCCTTGAGAACAGAAATTTGCTAATTTTACAACTTTGGCTATGCATATACCATTTAATCGATGCAATTTACTATTTTAGACTTGAGGCCTTGCATAATTTGCAAAATCAGCAACTTCGAATGTCCAACATCCAATATCCAATGAACTTCACTGCTCCGTTGGATATTCATCCAAAGCCCCCCTTGAGCACAGAAATATGCTAATTTTACCACTTTGGCTTTGAATATACCAGGTAATACATCCAATTAACTATTCTAGACTTGAGGCCTTGCATAATATGCAAAATCAGCAACTTTGAATATCCAATATCCAACATCCAATGAACTTCACTACTCCATTGGATATTCGGCAAGGGCCCCCCTTGAGAACAGAAATTTCCTAATTTTACAACTTTTGCAATGCATATACCATCTAATACATCCAATTTACTATTTTAGACTTGAGGCCTTGCATAATTTAATATCAGCAACTTTGAATATCCAACATCCAATATCCAATAAACTTCACTACTCTGTTTGATATTCAGTCAGAGCCCCCCTTGAGCACAGAATTATGCTAATTTTACAACTTCGGCAATGAATATACCAGGTAATACATTCAATTTACTATTTTAGACTTGAGGCCTTGCATAATTTGCGAAATCACCAACTTTGAATATCCAATATCCAATATCCAATGAACTTCACTACTCTGTTGGATATTCGGCAAGGGCCCCCCTTGAGAACAGAAATTTGCTAATTTTACAATTTTGGCTTTGAATATACCAGGTAATACATTGAATTCACTAATTTAGACTTGAGGCCTTGCATAATTTGAAAAACCAGCAACTTTGAATATCCAACTTCCAATATCCAATGAACTTCACTACTCTGTTGGATATTCATCTAGGGCCCCCCTTGAGCACAGAAAAATGCTTATTTTACCACTTTGGCTTTAAATATACCATTTAATACATCAAATTAACTATTTTAGACTTGAGGCCTTGCATAATTTGCGAAATCAGCAACTTTGAATATCCAATATCCAATGAACTGGATTCACCGTTGGATATTCGGCAAGGGCCCCCCTTGAGAACAGAAATTTGCTAATTTTACAACTTTGGCTATGCATATATCATTTATTACATCCAATTTACTATTTTAGACTTGAGGCCTGGCATAATTTGCAAAATCAGCAACTTTGAATATCCAACATCCAATATCCAATGAACTTCACTACTCTGTTTGATATTCAGCCAGAGCCCCCCTTGAGCACAGAAATATGCTAATTAGATGCTGTTTTGTAGTACTAAGCAGGAGTCACTCGCAGTTTTTGTCAAAACTATTGGCCCTGCTGTGCCTTATGATTATATTATATTTATGTATTCATTTTGGTACAAATAAAGTTCAAGTTCAAGTTCAAGTACAACTTTAGCTTTGAATATACCGTGTAATACATCCAATTTACTATTCTAGACTTGAGGCCTTGCATAATTTGCAAAATCAGCAACTTTGAATATCCAACATCCAATATCCAATGAACTTCACTACTCTGTTGGATATTCGGCCAGAGCCCCCCTTGAGCACAGAAATATGCTAATTTTAAAACTTTGGATTTCAATACACCATGTAATACATCCAATTTACTATTCTAGACTTGAGGCCTTGCATAATTTGCAAAATCAGCAACTTTGAATATCCAATATCCAACATCCAATGAACTTCACTACTCCGTTGGATATTCGTCTAGGGCACCCCTTGAGCACAGAAATATGCTAATTTTACAACTTTGGCAATGAATATACCAGGTAATACATTCAATTTACTATTTTAGACTTGAGGCCTTGCATAACTTGCGATTTCAGCAACTTTGAATATCCAATATCCAATATCCAATGAACTTCACTACTCTGTTGGATATTCGGCAAGGGCCCCCCTTGAGAACAGAAATTTGCTAATTTTACAATTTTGGCTTTGAATATACCAGGTAATACATTGAATTCACTAATTTAGACTTGAGGCCTTGCATAATTTGCAAAACCAGCAACTTTGAATATCCAACATCCAATATCCAATGAACTTCACTACTCTGTTGGATATTCGGCCAGGGCCCCCCTTGAGCACAGAAATATGCTAATTTTACCACTTTGGCTTTAAATATACCATTTAATACATCAAATTAACTATTTTAGACTTGAGGCCTTGCATAATTTGCGAAATCAGCAACTTTGAATATCCAATATCCAATATCCAATGAACTGGATTCACCGTTGGATATTCGGCAAGGGCCCCCCTTGAGAACAGAAATTTGCTAATTTTACAACTTTGGCTATGCATATATCATTTATTACATCCAATTTACTATTTTAGACTTGAGGCCTTGCATAATTTGCAAAATCAGCAACTTTGAATATCCAACATCCAATATCCAATGAACTTCACTACTCTGTTTGATATTCAGCCAGAGCCCCCCTTGAGCACAGAAATATGCAAATTTTACAACTTTAGCTTTGAATATACCGTGTAATACATCCAATTTACTATTCTAGACTTGAGGCCTTGCATAATTTGCAAAATCAGCAACTTTGAATATCCAACATCCAATATCCAATGAACTTCACTACTCTGTTGGATATTCGGCCAGAGCCCCCCTTGAGCACAGAAATATGCTAATTTTAAAACTTTGGATTTCAATACACCATATGTAATACATCCAATTTACTATTCTAGACTTGAGGCCTTGCATAATTTGCAAAATCAGCAACTTTGAATATCCAACATCCAATATCCAATGAACTTCACTACTCTGTTGGATATTCGTCTAGGGCCCCCCTTGAGCACAGAAATATGCTAATTATACTACTTTGGCTATGAACATATCGGGTAATACATCCAATTTACTATTCTAGACTTGAGGCCTTGCATAATTTGCAAAATCAGCAACTTTGAATATCCAATATCCAATATCCAATGAACTGGATTCACCGTTGGATATTCGGCAAGGGCCCCCCTTGAGAACAGAAATTTACTAAATTTACAACTTTGGCTATGAATACACCATTTAATACATCTAATTTACTATTTTAGACTTGAGGCTTTGCATAATTTGCAAAATCAGCAACTTTGAATATCCAACATCCAATATCCAATGAACTTCACTACTCTGTTGGATATTCAAAATCTGCTAATTTTGTATCTTTGAATATCCAACATCCAATGTCAAATGGCTGTTGGATATTTGACAGAACCACCCTTATTAAACTAAAAACTGCAAATTTTGAAGTTTAGATTTGAATATCCAACATCCAATATCCAATGAACTTCACTTGCCCAATATCCAATATCCAATATCCAATGAACTTCACTCGCCGAATATCCAATATCCAATATCCAATGAACTTCACCACTCCGTTGGATATTCAAAATCTGCAAATTTTGTATCTTTGAATATCCGACATCCAATGTCAAATGGCTGTTGGATAGTTGACAGAACCACCCTTGGTAAACAAAAAACTGCAAAATTAATTTTGAAGTTTAGATTTGAATATCCAACATCCAATATCCAATGAACTTCACTCGCCGAATATCCAATATCCAATGAACTTCACTCGCCGAATATCCAATATCCAATATCCAATGAACTTCACCACTCCGTTGGATATTCAAAATCTGCAAATTTTGTATCTTTGAATATCCAACATCAAATGTCAAATGGCTGTTGGATATTTGACAGAGCCACCCCTGGTAAACAAAAAACTGCCAATTTTGAAGTTTGGATTTGAATATCCAACATCCAATATCCAATGAACTTCACTCGCCGAATATCCAATATCCAATATCCAATGAACTTCACCCGCCGAATATCCAATATCCAATATCCAATATCCAATGAACTTCACTGACCTTAATAGTTTCACATCTAAATAGGCATAAACCCAAAAAAGAGAAAACAATTGCAAACATGAGCAAATTGTGTGTATACAAATTATGACATGATTTTCACATTTGCGAAAATTGTATTTTTTTTTAGGCCGAGGATATTCACCGAGCCGGGCTCGGCCAATAGCAAGAAATCTCCTATACCTTGCCAACTCGGCTGGAAGAGCCCTTGGAAGTATCCAAAACAAAGTTTACAAATTGAAAGGTTTAGGATTTAAAACATACAGTAAATTGTTTGATTCAGGTGTTGTTCCTATTATGGATTATTGTTCGGGAGTTTGGGGCTACAAAGACTTTTCTAAACCTGAAGCAATACAAAATAGGGCAATACGATTTTTTCTAGGTGTGAATAGTTTTACCCCGAAACATGCTTTTAAAGGCGATATGGGATGGATTGATTCAAAAACTAGACGTCATATTGAAATACTACGTCTTTGGAATAGACTTGTTTACATGGATGAAAACAGACTGACAAAGCAAGTGTTTGAAGTTGATAAACAAATTAACAAGAGAAATTGGAGTAATGAGGTTTTACAAATATTCACTAAATTGAATCTTACTCAAAATTTTGTAGAAAATTTACCTATTAACCTAGAAAATGCACAACGTCAACTGATGGAAATTTATAAAACCAACTGGAAAAATCAAGTAACTAACATGCCAAAATTAAGAACTTACAGAGAATTTAAAACTACATTTGGTACTGAGGATTATGTATATAAAATTTATGATAGAGGTCATTTGTCTGTTCTTTCACAATTTAGGTTCGGTGTTTTACCATTAGCAATAGAGACAGGACGTTACAATGATATACCATTAGAATATAGAGTTTGTGAATTTTGTTCCCATCATGTTCTAGAAGATGAAAATCATTTTTTGTTCCATTGTAATACTTATAACGATTTACGTAATTTACTTTTAACTCGTGTTTTAGATTATTGTGTAGATTTTTACTTTTTATCATTGCAAGAAAAATTTAAGTTGTTGATGTCCAAGGATTTAGTTAAATTTACTGCAGAATATTTGTTTAAAGCTTTCCATAGAAGAAGAAGTTTGTTGTTTAAATAATGTAAATATGTGATTGTAAATGTTTTAATATTGTAAATATGTGATTGTAAATGTTTTAATATTGTAGTTTCCAGAAAATTTGTTGTTAAAGTTACTTTTGAATTATTTTGATGACTTGCAAGCCCATATAGGGCTGGGTGTAAATTTTTTACACAGGTCAATAAAGAATTTGTCTGTCTGTCTGTCTGTCTATACAACGAGCCGACCGGCTCTGCCTATAGCAATGGTTTTGCTATAGACCGAGCCGTTCGGTCAATAGCAACTTGTCTATTCGCCGAGCCGGGCTCGGTACATAGTAATTAGACTGCTATTTACCGAGCCAAGTGTTATTCTATGCCAAATTCCTCCATTCAATCTTCGGGAAGTCCACCCGATCGATCAAACTCCCCCAGCAGGTTGCCGATCGATCTCTAAATTTTGCGTTGGCCAGTCAGTTTTACCAGCATTTCACACCAGAGGGCCAAACGTGCTTTTGGCTCCACCTAGCTATGTATGGAAACATATTGTATCTGGGACTTTACATTTCTGCTCAATTCACAGGCACTCTCCTGGACTGACTGTACAGTCTGTTAGAAATAACATACTATAATAATATACTGAGTATCAATTGACTACAGGAGTGTGCCTGTGCTCAATTAAACATGCATTTGCATGCTTTAATGAAAAAATATTGTCCTTTGAAGTCAAAAAGTTGCCAAACCGAAAAACCTAAAAAATGTCTGCTATTATCATGTGCAGTTAATATGATTACAGCTGAAATTTATGTCATAGGCCAATTGAAAATTTACAACTATTATAAAAAATTCTCCAATTATTTTAAACATTTCCACAACTATAGTCAAAAATTCTCCGACTTTAGTACTTTCTTGGACACATTTTTCTCAATGATTTTCATGCTTATTGGAAATATCTTGATGTTTATTGCAGATATTTTCCTGGTTATTCCAAAAAAAAGTGCAATGTTTTGCTAGAATTTTTGCAATACAATGAAATATAATTGTACAGTTGATAATAGAGGAGGTGCACAGTCTCCTGAAATTGGACCAATAATGGGGTGCTGTCGACTTTTTTGTGCATAGATATTAATGTAGATTTAGTTTGCTTGCATGGGCTGTGAGGAAAAGGGAAAATAAAAAATATATACAATTTTCAAGGGTTTAAACTAAAGACAACAACAATTTGGGTTCATTTCTTTAATGGAACTTGGAAATTAGACTAATATGAATTTTACAATTGATCAACTTCATTTTGCAGAATATTTTTCTGGTCACCCAGTCTCATACCTGCAATGAGATCAAAGCAAAATGTCAAAATGGTCACAGCAATTAGATAAATTTCTTTCCAGATAAGTGAACACATGTGACTTGATTGGTAATTTGCAATTGTATTTCTGGAGAAGCAGAAGAATGAGAGACTTGAGAGAAAATGGCTATTGAATAAGGAAACAGTGATGGAAATGGGGGGGAGCTCGGGGGAGCTGAGCTCCCTTGACCAAAAAACAGGGGGAGCTGTACCCTGCTACAGCTCCCCCGATGATCAGTGTTGAAATTACAATTATCATGTTACTTTTTCAGTCCTCATGGTATTTTTAGCCAAAATCATGTTCTGGTGGAAGAATTCTTTCTACTCTAAAAATTTGGAATGGCTAGCCGCTGTTGCGCGAGCCGAGAGCTCCTCCGACAAAAAATTTCCATTTCCATCACTATAAGGAAACACAAAGGCCTTTAATTTCTCCACCTTGAATCTTGTGAATTCTTTTCAATTTGATTCTAACAGGCTGAATGGCATCAGGCAAATTAAGAGGTAATTGAACTTGGCAAAGCACAATTAAGCTATGATAGCTAAAAAAAAAAAGCCCAAAAAACATCCTGTCCATTTCAACACAATGTCATGTTATATTTCATAAATTTAATTTTATGTGATAACACCAATCAAGAGAACTTTGTGCAGCATGTCTTCTTCAGAAAAAACTGCTTGCAAGTTTTCAAAGTTAAACCCCATCCATGCAGTGCCCCATTACAGATGTCACCAGGCTGGCTCTGAGTGCAATCCACATTCACACCTGGCCAAAGTGCTCCTCTGAATGAACTGTCATGGCCTGATTCCAATTCACCTGGGTTTGAACTGCTGTTTAATTGCTTATTGATTGACTGTTGCACCAAATTGCCATTAAAGATAACCCAAAGACTGTCAAGAGGCTGCTAGAGTGCTAGTTGTTCAGGTTTGGCACCCGACGGTCGGCGTTCAACTGTCAAATTGTCAATTAACTGGCTCGGCCGGCTCGGCTAATAGCAACACTGCTATTCGCCGAGCCGGCTCGGCCAATAGCAAAATAAATTGCTATTGACCGAGCCCGGCTCGGCGAATAGCCACGGCGTTTTTTTTAACCCAATCATAATAAACTGTCCCATCTTCAACAAACCTGAGTCAACTAATTAACATTGGCACTTTAATCTCATCCTCCATTAAGTCCATTTACTTCATACAATCAATCATACACTACAAATCTATACAAATATAAAACATCAAAGGTAAATAGTAGATGCAAAATCACTAAGCAAAGTTCAGCTGTCTAAAATGTGTGCAGTTCCAGCCCCGCCAGCCCAAGATATTTTGTTACAAAAAAGAGTATATTTACAATATAAATCAACAGCTATGAAACTTGAACAACTACAAAATTATGAAAGTTACCATTGTATAAACAACAAATATAAGTATATACATACATTTTAAGTTATTTAGACATTGCATGATTTTTTACAACAGCCAAGTTAGCATGGCAGCGAAACCCTCAAAGATTTAGTTTGGTAATTTTATAAAAAAAATGACACGTGGCAGTAGAACTATTGAAATGACTAGAAATACTGTTTTTTTTTTGTTTTTCTTTTTTATATGAAAACAAAACCCTGATCAATGAGAAGTGGGTGAAAGCAGTTGCCACAAAGGCACACACCAATTAGGTATTCTGTTGCAAAACGACACTGTCTCATCATGAGGATGATGTGAGAAACAAAAGCTTTTGGTTCATTCATCTGAAATTGTTAAAGTGATAGGCTCATGCTAATTTTAGTTTAGAGGAAGGGAAGATCATATTTTTTCTGAACGAAATCCAAAATATTGGGTGCTACAGGTCAATAGTTTGATCACAATCCCATTCCAAAGTTGCAATTTTTTGCTGACCCAATTCTGAAAGGAGGTCCTATGATGTCACTGAAGGAACCCATTTTCCATCTGCCAATGCTAAAAAAGTATATTTTCTTTTATAACTAAAGATTGGCTAGGAATAAATTGGAAAAAACTCAACACAATAAATTACACATAAAATTGATACTATTCCAACCACTTTGAAAATTTTATTCACTATTATAACCAAGATAAACCAGTTTTAAAATGGACAAACTGTCCTCTAGAATGCCTGCTAGCTACTGCTGCAGCCATCTAATATACCCCTTGCACTCACTTCACCCCTTGGCCCACTTTTGGGATGGAGCTGCAAGTAGCCAAAAATGTCCCAAACAAGCACTGTTATGGGTGTTAGGAACTCTATATTGGTGTTTTGTGGATATATTATCAATATAACAATAACATGACCTGTGGAGGGCGTTATGGGTGGTTGACAGCCCAAGGGCTTGCTTGTCAGCCCTACGATTTCTTGTCAGCCCGAGGAACGAGGGCTGACAATCGTAGGGCTGACAAGCAAGCCCGAGGGCTGTCAACCACCCATAATGCCCGACACAGGTCATGATATTACTATTATCATTACCTCTTACTCAAACAATTCACCTGCCATAAAACTTTTCATAACTTCCCAATTACAGAGCTTTAAAATCACAATAAATGTATGCACTTTAATGTCCTTATCAGTGCTTTTGTATTGTACTGTATTCAATATCCTGTGCGAATTACAGTGTCATCAGGTAAATAGGGACTGAGAATAAAAGAAACAACCAACACTGAGTCAGTAAGATTTCAACAAAACTTGTGACGCTACCACTTGTGGCCTTGAAAATCATGACGTCATGATCTATTTATAGATTCAGATGCTCATGGTTGCTAGGCAGCATGAGTCATGACGTCATCACAGGGCTGACAATACCATTGTCGGCCCTCAAAATCATTGTCGGCCCTGCAAATGAGGGCGTTATGGGCGGTTGTTGCATGGGTCATCTAATGACAATACCCTACTTATCTCATGGCTGAGGTGATGATAATATATGATTATGAGTGGTGTATAAGGAGACTAGAATTCGTGTATTTACAAACTTAAGAGGGAGTTTGATAAACACACTCATGCATATTCATCTGGTCACATGACCAGCAGCATGCCATATTTGGGTGAGATCACTGACATCACAGCAAAATAAGGTCAGTCCAAATCAGTAGTTTTAAATGGAATTTCTAAGGTGTTGGGTCATGATGAAATTTTAGATTAATTTGAAATCAGTTCATTGCATATTTATCTTTTAGAAAATACATTAATATGATATGGCAAGTCCATGATGAGCCTAACTCTTTAAGAATGTCCTAAGAAGTTGGAAATTAAGGCAGCAAGAAGAAGAAGAGTGCTCAGGGATGCCATTGTTGCCAGGGCTGCAGCTGGTGTTGGAACTGCAAATATAAAATATGAAAAATATTAAGAAAAAATTTCATCTAACGGGAAAAGATACTTGCAATAATAATCATTTAAATAATAAGATACCGATCTGTCTTGTTTCAGCTTTCTCCGTGTTCATTTTTCTGTTTCTGCTTTATGAATCTTTTTGATGTTAAATTTTAATTTTTTCTCTTATAGGCTACCGTAAAACAGGGTTACTTTGGCCGCTTCGGAGCACCAAATTTGTGTTCTGAGAAAAACTATTTGTTGAATATCCACAGTTTTGTGGCATAACACAGCTAGCACATTAAGGTTTTCATCTGTCAAAAAGCTTTCCAAAATCTATGACGGTTCTATGTTTTATTACATAATTAAAGGACGAGATGTCCTTTGATGGTGCCAAGTATAAGAAGAAGAAGAAGAAAGGGTCGGCCAAAGTAACCCCGGAGTTGGGGTAACTTTGGCCGCCCTAGATTTTGCGCATGTAATACTATGTACCACAGTAGATTTTAATTAGTTACGTTATTTTGGCCACCCAACAAGCCGGGGAATTTATTTTTTCGTAATCTAGTATGAGTTGTGACTCATTTGCAGATTTCTGAACAAAAATTAAGCATTGATATGAATGATGTGTGTACCACACTCTGTGTACTACTGCCCCCTAGTTCAGAATGACATAGTGTGAATATGCCTCAGTTTTTAGGTCACAAGAATGCAAGATACGCTACCATTCATAAAAGGTGTCATTTTAAAACAATTTTAATCAATCATATGACATTTTACATTTCTATTCTAATTTTCAACTTTTTGCATAATTCACGAATGTAACATTATGTTGACAAACACCATATAAAATAATCCAAGATGAAATAACTTTGCCTAATGCTATTTTAGATGAAATCATATGTCTACGGTGGTTCACAACTTCCCTAGCAGCCAGTACATCATCGCTATGTTATGCTTGTTAAATGACACAAATTGCAATTATTGCAATGGACCATTTATGGTATTGTTTTAGCATCTGTGGCAGTCAAAATAATTTTCAGGGTCATACACTTGTTTGTCAAATCAAGGTTTATACCTCCTTGACTGCTTTTAACTACTAACTGTTCCAATTAACTCTAGCCAAATGCCATTTTCAGGGGTGGCCAAATAAACCCCGACACTGACTTGGAGATTTGGGGTAACATTGGCCATAGCCCTAAACTCACTAAATTACATAACATGTAAACAAATCCTGTGTAGTTTGAAACTTTGATATATCATCTTTAAAAATCGTCCACAATTTTCACTGTGTAAGCTTGTACTTGACATACCCAGAACAAAGTAGACACTACCCTGCAAAATCACACTTTTTTGCAAATCTGCTTTTTCCCAGAATGGCCTTCACAAGAAGCACTGGTATCATGATATTAAAATAAAATTAATGTACATAAAAAGCAGAGAAGTAACTCTAGCAGCTGCAAAAAGAAATTTCCTGGTATCTATATTGGTTTGAGAGATACAGGATAATGAATCTTTTTCTCATTTGGCAGCCAAATTAGTACAGAACGGCCAAAGTAACCCCATTATATGGTATGTATCTTTTATGATGCGAAATAAAGATATCATTTTATGTATCCAAAAACATTTCTTCGCTTACCAAACATGAGTGAACACGCGGCAACTTTTGCAGCGGCTCCTCCTCTCACCATCCCTTCAGCGGCTACTTTGAAGTCAACATTGAATACCGGGAAACCTGGATAAGGAGACGCTGGAAGGGCGCTTGTGCAGACCAAGGTCTGGTCGATTAATGAAGACAACGATGTCTGTGCAGTCCTGCAAATAATAAATAAATATAAGCCCCTACCAAAGTTTCCAAGAAATATAGGCCTATATAAGTAAGTAAGTAAGTAAGTAAGTAAGTATTTATTGACCATATTCAAAACGTATGTACAGTAATATTTACAGTTCCATTACAATTGAGCTATATACACATGGCAGGCTGACGCCAATGCAGGCGTATGTGCCTTTATCAATTTCACAACTTAACACATCACAGTAAATAAAAGTACACAGTGAAGCATTATCCATTTGGTAAGAAGTCAATTATAATCTTATATGTCAACAAAATAAATCAAGTAAGTGCATTGCTTTAGTTACGTATATATATATATATACAACAGAATATAATAATATACATCTACAAGCTAATGGAGCTGCCCAGGGTGACCTCACATTGCAGGGCTGCCAAATCACGTTTACCACCCCTTAGGGTGGATGGGGAAATCTGACAAGACAGCCCAGCGAGGCCCCCTGTGGCAGCATATTGGCAAAATCAGTCTCTAGAATGCCCAGCCTGTTTTCAGCGAATTTCAATTTCCAGTACAAAATTATCAGTGTTGCCGGTAAGTAATTGAATAGGGTGATCTTTTGCCATTAGGCCAATGCCAAGCATCCTCTATACCTACTACCAAACTGCTTGTGGAGCAAGGATATCACATGAGAGAACTGATATGGGTTCATAAAGAGAATATTTGAGGCATGTGGTATACAAATGGAACCTATTTTCCTTACCCTACCAACAGTTTACATATGGGTCAGAACGTTCGAAATTCCATTTGGCTTGTGTGTCACTTACTTATCAAAGAATTTGACCCATATGTTCCTCCGTGGCTCATGGTTAAGAGTGCTTGTTTGCGAAACCACTGCTTTTGAGGGCATGGTTTGAGCCCATGGGACATTAAATGGAGGCGGGTTGTGTCCAGTGCTCTGTGCTGGGGCAACTGAAAGACCCTGGGCATCCCTGAATTAACAGGGTAAGTGCCAGACTCCCAGTCTTCTCATCATTATATGGCGATCACCAACACTGGAGGGTGCTACGCAGCTACGGCATTGTAATCCATGGGCAATGATCATGATACACATGTTGAAACAAACTGTGAAGTGACAATTTACTGAAGTGACAATATACCATGCAATGTACTTACGTGCAGTTAATTGCTGGATCATTGTTGAACATGTTTATCAGGTTTGCTGTCCTTTCGGTACAAACACCTAAAATATACATATCAAATCTTAAAGTTTCTGGCATTTTGACATGGTCACACAACCTATTCCTGTGGCAATCACATTTCAAGTGTGGACTCCATTGACCTGAGGTGCGGGACAGATGATTACAACAAACACCCTTTGCTCTATGCGAAGCGACCTAGTTAATCATAAAATCTTAAATTTTGGACAAGAAACCAATCCCATAACCATCTAATATAGCCAGTATGCTGTATATAATATTATGTTTCAGACATCCTGGTTTGAAATTACAAGCATTAAATGTTCAGTAATCAAAAGATAGTGATTCGAGTACAAAAAGTGCTAAAATTTACTAAAACTGCCTAATATCCCAGAAAACTGAACTGATTGATTCCAATTTTTTTATGTCTATCCCTCTAACATTTGAGTTAAAGCTCAGGTCACATGACCACCCCAGTTGCCAGCTATAAACGCCTGTCACAGACATCTCACTCACCCAAACTATCCGCCTATCCTACTTTTTTGGACTCATATTTCATATGGGAGCCAACAACGGTGTAACTCCTCTCTCATTTCCGTTTGCCAACTCCACCACCAATCTCCCACCATGAGTGCATGAAACAGCATATTCTCATATTTTACTCCGCCACAGAGGGAGCCACTTCTCATATAACCTTTTTCCGACAGGTGGCAGCACCTATCTTCATCTGTTTTTGCTTGGAGACAGCTCGAACCTTACGCAACAGGCGCGTTCCCCTATGTTATCATTGATCCGATGGCCTGCTAACGTGGCTGTAATGAACCTTTTGATTGCCGTGCATGCTCTTTTTAGTACATGCCACCTACCACGATGAATTCCTCCTGTTACCAATCACATAGTATGGTCTCACACAGGCCTCCACCTAATATCTGCTTGTCAACAATTAGCCATTTTTTAAACGCCTACTCATCACTCTACATACTAAAATATTACCTTATTTTAACGTGACAGCGTCGACATGCAGCATCACTTCACAATAATGCATTGTCAAACTTTTTTCACTAATGCGCATTTTCTAGTTACTTGTATTGTAAGACACCATACTAGCTATATGACAAAGAACTAGCAAAATGTAAACAAAAAAATCCTTAATTAGGTCACTTGGTGAGTACACAGTGTATAGCTGACAGCAACTTGATTCTTTTATAAATTGATTTTTTCTGAGACGTGTGTCATGTTATCGCAATTTTAATATTACGATATCCTAGCTTAAATCCTAGCTTAAATTTGAAACAAACTTTTGTTTTTAACAAGTTAACAAATCTTCTGCAGTGTAACATTTTGAAAAAAATATTTTTCCCCACCAAAAATCCATAACATCCAAATTTTTACCAGCATTAATCGGAAACAACAGCAAAGAATTCCATGGTCAAGGAATAGATTGACGTCAAAGTAGAAAATGTTGCACAAAAATACTTGGCACTTACATGACTGACCAGTAGCGACGAGAACGTACCCCGTTACATCTCTGATCTGATTGGCAACGAAAGCTGCGGATGGCAGTCCGAGGGTCACACAATCTGAGATAAGGGCTTGGCAAGTGTTGATATTTCCTGCGTACTGGTTCACATATCTGAGACATTGTTAAAATTTTCAATTATTGTAACTTATGTGGACTTATATAATCGAATGCGAGTGCCAATATGGAAGCTCGAGCTACCATTACATTTACATTTTATTCAAAAGCGACAGTTCAGTGGTCTTCCGTAAATCAACTAAACATTCAATTAAATTTATGACTCATGAACCTGAGATTACAAAATATTTATTTATTATTTATTTATTTATAAAACATATTTTTGCTGGGTGACAAGTTCACACAGTGTGTGTTTTTCAACACGGCCCAGCATGTACAGTATAAAACAATAACAATCATTAAAAGTTAGTTAAAACAAGTAACTACATTGATAAAAAGTGAACTCTGGCTTTAGATTTAAAAACTTCTAAGCTCGTGCACTCCCTCACATTATCTGGCAACTTGTTCCACAAAACTGGACCCTGATAAGATAAAGCATATTTCGTTTTTTCAACATTTGTAACTGGCACAAACAAATCATTTTCATTAAAGTTTCTGGTTTGTCTTTCTGACACCTCTATGGCCATAACAACATCATTTACTAAATAGTCTGGTGCCAAACCGTGAATACTTTTAAACATTAACAATGATACAAAGTAATCCCTTCGTTGTCTGACATTCATAACATGCATCTCAGCAAGAAGATCTATTCCTCTCACATTGATGTAATCATAATTATTGTACATTGCTCTTGCAGCTCTATTTTGAAATCTTTGGATTTTATTAATATTTAAATCACTGGTAAAGCCCCATACCGAAATACCATAGTCTATCTTCGGCTGAATTGTACTTTTATATATTTTTAATAATAGATCAAAAGGCAAAAATTCTCTTAACCTTGATAATACCCAGATTTTCTTGCTGAGATCCTGACATAGAGACTCAATATAAACATCCCACTTTATATTTTTATCTAATTTCAATCCAAGGTAATCAAAGTGATTTACAACATTCAGTAGTTGATCACCAAGACATAAGTTCATTTCATTTGTTAAAACAGTTTCTTTTTGTCGTGTAGTAACTAACATTACATTTGACTTGGAAGCATTTACAGTTAACATATTTTTATCATACCATTCTTTAACCTTATGAAGAGAGTCTTGCAGTTTATCATTAATTTCGTCCATGCTTTCACCACAACAGTAAAGTAAAACATCATCTGCAAATAGATTACATGTTGCAGCTCCTAAGTAATTATTTATGTCGTTTATATAAAGCAAAAACAGGGTCGGCCCCAATACCGAACCCTGGGGGACGCCAATATTAATGTATGCAATATCTGAATACTCATTCTTACATTTAACTTTACAACCTCTGTTCATGAGATATGATGTAAACCACGAAATAACATCATTTGAGAAACCATACATTTCAAGTTTTTTTAGTAAAATATCATGATTTATGGTATCAAAACACTTTTTAATATCTAGACTGCAAACAGCTGTTAGTAAAGAATCATTAATATTCCATAGCCAATCATCAACTACCCTGTGCAATGATGTTTGAGTGTTATGATTTTTCAAGTATGCAGACTGATCAACAGTGATCAACTTATGTTCATCTAAATATTTCATAACTAGCTTTTGCACAGTTTTTTCCATAATTTTAGCCAAATGGCCTATAACACTTATGGGTCTATAATTGCATTCATCGTCAATACTACCTTTACCTTTGTAAATAGGACTAACACGGGCTAATTTCCAATCATCAAGAACAACTTTCATATCAAGAGAGGCATTGATGAATTTACAAACAATCGGTGAGATAACATCACATCCATGAAACAGTAACCTGCTATCAAGCTCTAATATGTCAGTTGAACTTTCATCATCTAATTTCATAATGAGCTTACGTACATCATCGACATTTGTTAACTGGAAATTAAATTCATAAAGAGACTTGGAACATTTCCAATATAAAGATTCTGGTTGGCCACCAAGTGAAGCTACACTCTTTTCACCTACTGTAGAAAAGTATTGATTGAACTTTTCAGCATTTAGATCTGAAGGAGGTGACTTTTTCGTATTCTTGTTTGTAAATTCATTTAGAAATTTCCACATTTTCTTTGGATTGCCCTTTGATTCGCTAACTTTTTGTTCTGCATATAGTTTCTTATTGTCTTTAATTAACTGATTAACCTTATTACGTAAGTATCTATACTCATTCCATATAGTAGTGTCTTTCAATTTTACTGCCTTCTTCTTCACATAATCTCGTTCATATATAAGTTTTACAATTTCAGGTGTAATCCATGGGTTATTTCTCTTCTTTAACCTTCGTATCTGAACAGGTGCATGCTTATTACTAATCAAAGTAAAATGTTTTACAAAATCTTCCCACTTGTCTTTTAACAAATTATGTGTCCAATCTAAGTCAGTAATAGCATTACAACTTCTCAGGTCATGAATAAATGCATTGCTATCAAAACGTTTGTAATTTCTAAACATAACATTATTGTGTGGAGATTTTTCCTTGATAAATTGTAACACAGTATACACTAAATAGTGATCACTCATATTAATTTTAAGCACATTTGTCTTCCTATGAGACTCATGAAAATTTGACAGAATTACATCTAATAGGGTGGCAGTACATAGAGTTACTCTGGTTGGTTCACATACTAATTGCTTCATATTATACAAAGATTCAATATGGTACACAGGATTATTACAAAGTGATTCATCAAACTTATAGTTGTAATTTAGATCACCCATGATGACAACTTTATCATGTTGAGCATGAATGTAATCAAACTGATCTAACATGTTTTCATAATATGATACATTGGCAGAGGGAGGTCTGTATATAACACCTGTTACAAAGCTTTGTGATTGACACTTTACGTTAATCCACAAACTTTCTACACCATTACAAACATTGTGATCAATCACATTGTATTTGACACTTTCTTTAACATAGATCATAACCCCTCCTCCGTGTCTATTTCTGTGTCTTGCCACACAATCATAACCAGATATTTCATATTCAGTATCAGGAATAGTATCATCTAAAAAGGTTTCACATAAACCTAAAATATCTACATTGCTTGTCCGTAATAGATTTACCATTTGATCAAACTTGTTCAATATACCCCTAACATTCAGACATGCCAGTACAAAACCATTTTCAGTACTTAAACTTTTACATACATTTTCTACATTGTGGGTGCCAGAGGGAGTGCCAGGAGAGCCAGAACCAGAAGTATAAACGTCAGATAGACATATTTTATCTGAACATATTGAATTTTCGATAACATTATCATCAAAAACATTTACATCACCATCTGCAAGCAGATCAAAAGGGTTATCACATAAAATATCACAGCGAGAGTCATTCATACCATTCTCGGTTGTTATGCATGATTTAAAGTACTAGTATAGTTATTATTCCATGGCATCTTACCTGCAGACAGCCATCGCATCATTTGGACTGATTATACCCAAGCTATTAACATTTTGGGCAAAACTCACAATAGCCAACGTGCATTGCAGCAGTTCTGAGATCCCGCAAGCTCTTGCGTTCCTTTCTGCAAAATCACAGAGACCGGTTTAGTAAAACACACACACTATAGATTTATGTGATCTTCAAAGGTCTAAAAGCCTGTCCCACTGATACCTGTAAAGTGTGCGCACACGCCGCACAGCCCAACATTTTGCAGATAAATTAAATTTTCTGTTTTTCGACAAACAAAGAAATACATGAAAACACCAATTTCATGTCGTAGGTTGATTATTTTTGTTAGTAAAGTTTTAAACTGAGAAAGCTCCATTATACCTGTACAGTTTTCCTGAGAGTTCACGATAGCATCATGCAATTCATAAAATTTCCAGGCATCATTTCTGAGGTAATCCGTACAGTTTTTAACACAATCGGTGATGAGGTTCGCGACGCTTCCAGCACTGCAAAAAATACATAATTTTATTACATATATATTCTCTGTATGATATTTGCCCTGTTTAATGCATGATTGCAGCATGAATGCTCCTGATTGCTTTAAAAATGATTATTTATCTCCATACAGAAAATAAATGGTAACAAAGCATAAAAATGTAAATAAGTCTAGTGATTTGCAGTCTGTAGAAATTGTGACTTGGTGCTGTCCTCTTCTAACCTTTCCTGATTCAAGCTATCAGTATGGAACTGCTCCTCCCATATCTGTAGCAAGCACCAAGATATGCATTTCTGACCCTAAAGCAACTCAGGCACAATATCACTGTGCACTAACGAGGGGGGTACCCTCACCATCAGGGCAGCCATTGAAACTCTCGATTCAAAGTTATTTTCTGTCATCCTGTGCTTATTACATAAAATACAAAGCCTGTATTGGTCAAGCATGTAGTCTGGATATTATACTCACCATAGGACTTGCGTTTCACAAGTGATTGGTCACAGAATTATCAAATTTTTCATTTGAAATCAATTGCGAGGGCGAGGGTAACCAACAAAGCCTCTCGAGGGTAACACCATTTGCAATAATTGTCATGGCGAGGGTACCACCTAAAATGACTGGTCTACAAATATTTCTTTCTTGCTGTTCAGCCATTGTTTCAGTGTGATATAAACAGCAATAGTGATGTTACTATTTGCTCTGATGCTAGGGCCTTCCTGAGCCCTCGCTAAATACGCCTATGGACGGATAGATAGAGAGATAGATAGATAGATAGATAGATAGATAGATAAATTGATAGATAAATTGATAGAAAGATCGATGACAACTTAATCTGACTGTTTTATTTTCATACAGTTTGTCAGTCATATTTTCGCAAGTTACTTTACAATGGGGGCCTACCAAGCATCAGCTCATCTGTGTTTGGGCATCACAATTTTGTAGGCCGACACATGACCTGTTATTATTCAATTTTCACTATCTCAACTGCATAAGAACTTACATTCACCTTATTTGAATAAAATGGACATCTTGTAAAGTCTGTATTATCATTATAATGTTCACAGGCCGTTATTTTTTATTGATTAGGTAATGGGCAAAAATCAAAGCCAAATATCATACTCTCTGAGACCACATGTCCATCTTTATGAAAGTGAAAATCTTGAAATGATTATATCTGCCTTATCTGGCTATTTTCGAAATGTCTTCTTAATTTCTTTTTCCATGACATTAAGTTTTGCCAATGTGAAAACCGAAGTATATGGCTTAAAAAAAAATCCAGAGTTGTTGATATCTTAAGAGTAGTATTGGGCTTTAAGCTACATAATTGGTTGATTGAATAACCTTTATTAGTTCATTACAAGTTAGTAGGGCACTTTGCTCCTGTAATGATGCATTGAGCTGGGAGACTATCAAAATGGTGCTTTTTGCACCAAACTGACTGATGATCCATAACCATAAAAACATGGTGAATCTCATATTACAAGCTTATAACAAGCATGCTATTGTCACCGCATAAAACAAACCTGCAAAAATAAACCCCAATACAGGAAGAAGCCATTATTACTACTTTTAAAAAGTTTCACTGTGGATGGTATCACTTGGGATAAGGGCATTTTGAGCAACTTTCTTGGATTTAAAAACTATAGTATTTATTTATACCTCTCCTCATGTCCTCTCCGTCTTTGAGCAACTCCTCTACAATCTAGGCAAACATACTATATACAGAAGCATAAATTGTGATACCAAATTTGTGATTATTTGTGATTTTATGGTTGATAATTTATTTATGGTTTTAGCAATGGTTAACTACTTACTTTTCCAAAGCTTTTATGAAGGCCTGACTATTTAGTATATATTGATCTTTAGAACCAACTTGTTTTATATGCAGACTTCCACAGTGGGGCACTACAGAATATGCCTGGTATCGGGCAATTGTTTCCTTACCTGACAGGTAGTCAATTAATTTGAAGATTTTCCTGTATTGATAGGGCATTGCAATTGTTTTCTTGATTGGAGTTCCTGATTGGTAACAATTTCAGAAGAGCAATCATGTGTAAGTACATGCTATTATAGATCTATTTCAATAAAGAGAAAATTGAATAGGCTGATTCATTGCTTCTCATTGCAAGACAGTTTTCTCATATTGCTCAGACAACATCTTGCATTACCCTCGCCATCTCTCATTGGTGGTTACCCTCGCCAACCGGAAGTGACCCTCGCCCAAATCTTGCAGTACCCTCGCCACTTCCGGGTTGGTACCCTCGCCAAAATGCTGGTACCCTCGCCAAAAAAGTGTTGGTACCCTCGCCAAAATGCTGGTACCCTCGCCCTGCCATTTTTCTGTTTTTGTGGTACCCTCTCCTCGAGTGATTTTTTATTTCATAAATATCTTACTTCACCTGGCTTGTTTGAATCTGGCACTTGGCAGTGATTCATCCCACATGCTACTTAGACAATCTTCAAAATTTGAAGACCTCAATCCCCCTACATTTTTTGCAATTCCACTTTAAAATCACGAATCAGTAGTTGTAATGGCTACCCTGATGGCGAGGGTACCCCCCTCGTTAGTGCACAGTGAATATAAGACTATGAGTATGAAGTATCTTTCTTTACCAAAGGCAGGACAGGATGGACAGTGTTGTAACATCCCAACGCTACAACTACAGGGACTTGCATCCCTCCTTGTGGCTATGCCGCTGTTTCAACTATAACACAGCTACAAAACTTTATTACAACAATGAATTTTAATAGCACTATATCAAAACTATAATTTTTTTTTTTTTTATTATTTTTTTTTTATTGACGGCAAATATCATATTTGATATAATTGTCATAAAAAATACAAAACCACATAATATTATTATATTCACAGGTTCCAGCCACAGGAGTTAACGAACACAAGAATACATAAAGCAATTAAGAACATTAATTGTAATTATAATCTACATACATTGATTTTATATAAAAATAAACCCCAAACCTATAATAAACAATATCGCATCAACATAAATACACATATCAAAATGGATATTTACAAACACAGATTTACAACTACACCTATGCGAAAGAGACATATTAAAATAATGAAACATTTGGTTTAAAAGACACAATAGCTGTGGTATCACCATGTGTATATTATCAAATTATCATATTCCTGTTCTAGTAATATAGGCCTATCAATAAACACACATTTGTGCAGTTAAAATAGAAAATAATAAGAAAACAGTGGCTGCAGTCAATATATACAGGCATGAGATATTCACAAAATTTTAAGATATATATATATATGTATGTGGGTACATGCATGTATTCATAAACTTCCACAAAACCATGTGTCGATTTAGGATATAGTTTGTTTCAAACATCAGCTCCAAGGAGAAATTTTCCTAGACAACTTAACATTTCGGGTTCTTTGTTTTTCATTATTGATGTAAATTTATCATTATCATTCAAAATCAGAAAATCATTTATTAAGGTTGTTAATACAGGTTTGAATTGACACAGTTGACATCTAAGATTTATGTGAAGTTTTACAAAAACCATTATTGAGCCAATAATCTTGCAGATCCCTTATAATCTACAGTGTACAGTACAATCCAAAATAAAGTAAGAAAATTTTCAGTCAGAAGTCCTCTGTTTACCTATTTTGCCCCCCTTTCTCCTCTGAACCCCAAATCTCCTTCCAACTACCTTTGACTCCTCACAACAACCTTAGTCCATATTAAGAACTCTATTAAGATAGCTACAAATGTAATGACAATTAGCAAAGGAACACAATCACATACAAGTCAAACACAATGGGCCGGGATGATGGAGTTTAAATTGGGGTTGTTTAAATGTAATTTTAAAATGTAGTTTCAAGTAGGTAAAGGTAGTAAGTGATTCAGAGGTGGCCAAAAGGTGTGAAAGGGTAAAGTAGTGGCTGATTCTTCCTTCCTTCTGGGGTAATCGTACTTTATTTTGGGTTGTACTGTATATGGTGCTACATTAAAACTTTAATCGACAGTTGAAATGACATGGATAGACTTAAAGTTTTAGTACTTTTGACAGATTAGCATACAAATTGACCATTTTCAGTAATTTATCATGTATTTTCAAAAATCCAATAATTTCATTGAGGTCGAATAATTATTTTTTAGGCAACATACATTTAAGTGCTAAATTTATTGATTTGTGAAATTTTGATTTTTAAAAATGCTAGACTGATGTTTACTTTATGTGCAACTTCTGATAATATCATAATACTGCAAACATCACACTTGCGAATTTGAAATGCTAGATTCAATTTGAATTTTTTTGTTTTTATAATTTTTCAATATCAGAAATAAAAATATATTTCTCTCACTTCAATCTGACTTTCAAAATTCGATTTTCATCAGATTTTGTTGCGGATTACACATTACATAATGAAAGCATAGAGAATTGCATGATAGCAACATTTAATCATACAACTAATTATTGAGGTTTATTTTTTCTCAGTCAGCTCAGACATTAAAAAAAAAGTCACAGAACAGGGAAAGTAACACATTTTAGTATGCACAGCTAATATGCTCGTTTTATACTCTCTGTGAGTATTTTTGGAGTGTATGGATTTGCATATCGGGAGTATAAATGAAGCATAATTTTAATAATTGAAGTGCTTCAAACGTGCTCCTTTTGTACTGTAAATGTGCTCTTTGTGTACTGTATTATTAGTGACCGTTCAGAATTTATGACTGGGGGGGGGGGTGGGAGTTTTGGCAAAGGGGGTACTAACTTTTCACACGTGTTTCAAGGGGGGTATTAATTTTTGACAACACTTCCAAGGGGGGGGGTTAGAAATTTTAACAGAGAAGAAATGTCAAAAAACACGCATAAACTCATTTTATTTTGACTTCTTTACGTGCAAAAGTCCGCAAAATGATGCGAATCTGTACGCATGGCTGTGTATAACAGTATATATGTGTGTATTGCTTTGTATGTCGAGGCGGGGGTACTAAAAATACATGTGAAACTTAAGGGTGGGGTACTAAAAATCCGCATGAAACTCAAGGGGGGGTATGAATTTTTGACGGGAAGTTCCAGCAAAACTCCCACCCCCCCCCAGTCATAAATTCTGAACGGTCCCTGTAAATGTGCTGGGAAAGTAATGCATTTGTACGTCAAATGCCAATTTTGTATGAAAAAGTACCTCAACCATGCAAATCGTCATAGCGTAATGTACTTCTTTTGTGCTTCTAATATACTCCAATACCATATATGGGATATACTAATTTTGTACTCTTTCTGTGCTGCAAAAGTACTCTTTTATCCTCTGGGTTCCTTCGTAAGTTTCTTCCCTTTCTTTGACCAATCAAACACTGAGGTGTGAGATCCTTCCCTACCTGACATTAACAAAACTAGTCATGCATGTCCAGGAGTAAACAAATTGTCTGAACATGTTGCTTAGACCCTTACATAATAATAGCACATTATTAAACAGCTGGGAAAACTGGAAGAAGAAAGAATCGTAAAAATTTGTGAGAACAGCCAAATTTTTTAGATTATTGTGCCTTTTCTGCTACTCTATGAAAAATTTGTCAAATTAGCAATTATCTTCAAAACTTTTTAACCTTTTAAAAACTTTCTGAGAGTATAATTTTGCAATTATATTCCTTCATAATCATATCATAATATAGCCTTATCATAATAAAAATAATATGTAGATGGCAATGCCATAGATTCGTGGGGCTCAAATTAACTGTTCTTATTTTGAAACCATGTTATAGTATACAAATATTGACTGATTTCGAGGGCATTAGTCAAATCTATTTCTCTCGAGGGTGTGTAAGTGAAAGCTATTTCACGAGGCCGAAGGGAGAGTAGATCGAGATAAGCAGACGCATAGCCTATATTGCCATATTATTACTAGTTTTGAAGAGTTTTTTTTGGTCTTTACTAATTAATGCCATAATTTAATTATTTTCCTGCACTGTTGCAAATGTATGGAAAATTTTGAAAGAAAAATTTTGAAAAAAAAACATTTAGGGAAAAAAGATTTTAGAAAAAACGAATTTCGGGAAAAAAAATTTTGGAAAAAAAAATTGGAAAAAAAAAATTGTGGAAAAAAAAATATTGTAAAAAATTGACAAGAAAAATTGGAAAAAAAAAATTTCGGAAAAAAAAAAATTTGGGGAAAAAAAAAATTTCGGAAAAAAAAATTTGGGGAAAAAAAAAAGTTTCCCAAAAAAAAAACTACATTTTTGGAAAAAAAAAATTTGGAGGGCAATAGTCCTGGTCATTACACTAAAATAATGACGGACATGTGACCAGGTATAATAATGATAAACAAGAACACAATCAGTTGGGCCTAAATTAATTGATGCTATTTAAGTACAGTAATAGCAATCAGCTTTTAAACTTCACACCTCAAATAAACTTCACACATCACTGCTCACAAGCAGGCTGCTGATAGTTCAGTCATTTTCCCTGGGTGTGGCACTGCAAGCATGATGCTACACCGGTGGCGACACCTGTCAGCAAAATAAGCTTTTTTCTTGCAGACGACATAAATGAGCATAAAAATGAAGTTTTCAAAACAGAATAGGATAGTTAAGAACCAAATGGAATTTTTCAGACACTACTGCAGTTTTGCTAGAGAAATTCAGGGATGTTCACTTTTACTGAAACTAACTGTTTAATCAGAGACCAACTCCATGGCAGGTACAGGCTGTCCTTCATTCTCACTCCACTGACAGATTAAAAATTTATTATGAGCTGTTGTTAAGCTAAGTTCGCTGACGCGACGGGCCGCTTCGCCGCCCGTCGCTCCGCGAATAATATGTAGATGGCAATGCCATAGATTCGCGGAGCTCAAATTAACTGTTCTTATTTTGAAACCGTATTATAGTATACAAATATTGACTGATTTCGAGGGCATTAGTCAAATCTATTTCCCTCGAGGGTGTGTAAGTGAAAACTATTTCACGAGGCCGAAGGCCGAGGGAAATAGTTTTCCTTTCACACAGGAGAGTAGATAAGCAGACGCATAAAATTGTAGAAAAAACAAATTTTGGAAAAAAAAATTGGAAAAAAAAAAATCCGGAAAAAAAAAATTGGAAAAAAAAAAATTCGTAAAAAAAAAATTTTCGTAAAAAAAAAATTTCGGAAAAAAAAAATTTTCGGGGAAAATTTTTTCGGAAAAAAAAAATTTCGGAAAAAAAAAAAATTCTGAAAATTTTTTTTTTTTCGGAAAACAAATTTTGGAGGGCAATAGTCCTGGTCAATATACTAAAATAATGACAGACATGTGACCAGCTCTCAGCCAATGACAGCTCTGCTTTCATGGTCGAGGAATGATAATGATAAACAAGAACACAATCAGTTGGGCCTAAATTAATTGATGCTATTGAAGTACAGTAATAGCAATCAGCTTTTAAACTTCACACCTCAAATAAACTTCACACATCACTGCTCACAAGCAGGCTGCTGATAGTTCAGTCATTTTCCCTGGGTGTGGCACTGCAAGCATGATGCTACACCGGTGGCGACACCTGTTAGCAAAATAAGCTTTTTTCATGCAGACGACATAAATGAGCATAATTTTCAAAACAGAATAGGATGGTTAAGAACCAAATGGAATTTTTCAGACACTACTGCAGTATTGCAAGAGAAATTAAGGGATGTTTACTTTTACCGAAACTAACTGTTTAATCAGGGACCAACTCCATGGCAGGTACAGGCAGTCCTTCATTCTCACTCCACTGACAGATTCAAAATTTACTATGACCTGTTTTTAAGCTAAGTTCGCTGACGCGACGGGCGGCTTCGCCGCCCGTCGCTACGCGAATATAATATTCCTCTCACCCGCACATGTTGTTCTCCTTTTCCTTCTGTTCAATCTCAGCCAAACATCCGCGGTACTCCTTCTTCCAGTTGCAGTCCACTCTCACCGAGGTAACTGAAAATTACAATGTTATACAAAAAAATTATTTATTACATGAGTGAAAAGGGTTTTCATGCAGACTGATCATGTTGGTATTCAAACGAACGGTCTTTCAACGGAAAGCATGTTCAGTCAAGGAGCTTGCATCAGAATTGGACAGAAACATTGGTCCAGATTACAGCATGTACTGAAGACTTGCACTGTCTTGCAGACAATGTCACATGGATGGATTCAATTATGGCCTAGTTCAAAAATAATGAAGCCACGCAGCATATTTTCTGTAGGGGTCTCAAAATATGGCTGTATGTGACAACTTCATGATACACCATTGCTTTAATTACATTCTTGTGCAACTTTCCTGAAAATTTCATGACATTCTGTCTCATAGTTATTGAGATAGAGTTGAATTACATTGAAAAACTAGCATTTTTTCACAATTAAAACGTGACATAACATTTTTGACCACTTGAATTCTTTCAGTTTTACAAATTTGGACATATTCTAAGGCAACTTCTCTACACTTTTTGGAATCTCTATATCCTCAGGATTCATAAATCCATCAAATCAAGTATTTATATTTGCCTGTGTTGACGTTATTGAGCTATTTGGATTCAAAGGTTGACTTCCAAAAATTTAGTCAAATTTGACGCTTACTGATCTGGGATGCTCTAGTGTCCCTTTGACATGTGTCAGTTGAATCTTTTGGCCCTTGAGACCTGGTCTTATATCTGCTTATCCGTTTTGGAGCTTCTTCTGGTTGTGGAAAATTTAGTTCACTAAAAAATTCCAATGAATAGTAGGGTAGGTGAATCCGTCGCAAGCGTAACGCTCAGAATACTTTGTAGTGCCACAGAGCAATAAAAGCTCCGTTTTAAATCTGGTTTGGCTTGTAATGTTGCAAAATCTGTGTAGTTTTGAGAAACAATCAAGTAATCCAGGTCTGCAACTGGTTTCTGGTGGTAAAATACAAAGATTTCTTAAAAGGGGCTTTGTCGCAAGCATAACGCTATGGAAAATATTGGTCATATTTTCATGGTTTTCTAACGCAATCATTCTAGTATTACTTGTAGTGATAATCAACACAATATTTCAGTAGTTGGAGTATTTTTCAATGTTTCATTATCAAAATTTTGCTCATTGTGAAGCTTTCCTCAAAATTTGGGGCCAATTTGTTGAAAAATGCAATAACTAACAAAAATTTCACTTTAATTTTGTAATTACTCTTACGCTTCATCCAGTCATTATTGATAATGCATATAAAATTGATTTTGGTCAAAACCAGAACACTTTTTTGACTTTTTTGTCACAGCATTACCCAAAATTGGCTTCTTATCTCGAAAAAATAGGCTAAAAAACATGCTTCTATCATCATTTGCTCTGTTCGTATTCACTTTTGTGGCACTTATTTGGTACCAATTCGAATCCCACATACAGACGCATAACACAGGACAGGTTTTAGAGGAAAATTTGTGCATCTGACGAGAAAATATGTAAGTTTTTTTAAAAATATTTCAACAAAATTCGAAAAATTATGTTTTCCTCATAAAATATTTGGTGAATTTGGATGAAAAGCGCCGTGGAGACTTAGGAGTACATGAGTTTTGTCATCCAACAAAAAAATTAGATTTAATTTGAAGATAAGTTACCATTTAGTCTACTTTTCTTTTACTGCCATGGAAATGAAAATAAATAAAATTTGGTAATATTCCGCTTTTATCAGTTATTTCCACAAACCACAGCAAAATGGTGAATACAGTTTCTAGAACTTAGACATGTTTGTCACAATATTATGTGGTCATTAGATACTTATAAACATTTTAAAATTTTGATGGTCATGTCACACTTTGGCTTCATTATTTTTGAACTAGGCCTTATGTTAATTTTAACTTAATCAAGACAAATTTGAATTTATTGTTTTCCATCCAAAGCAGAATTCTGAATCATTTTAATAGTCAAAACTTCATGATCACCATCGATAACAATTTATTTATCCCTCAGAGAGTGTCAGGAACCTCAGCGTCTGTCAGGACAAGTCTTTGACTAAAGAGAGACATGTTGCTTCTGCTGGGAGATCTTGCTACCAACAATATGCACGATTTATGATATGTAAATACATTTACCAGTGACGCCTGCCCAGTGCCCGATTTAGGTGCGTGGAGGCCCCTGTGCTGTGAAATTGTGGCAGATGTTTCTGTAACTTTCAGAAGGGTCGTGTAGACCACGAGCACTTGAATAATCTGTCTATCTTGACACTATACCATACTATTATACATAATGTATAATATAATCATAACGTCACGATCTAAATAAATCCAAGTGCTCGTGGTGTAGACTATCCAGGCATGTGCATTTAATTTGGCAAAATCGAAAAAATACTAAACTAATTAATTTGTTTACTGAGATAGATGGGAGACCTTTTTTAAAGTGATTTATGTCTCGTTAATGTTGGTAAATACCTGGAAGGGAGCAGGTAGTGATAGGCAGTCCATAGCAATTTCTCCCGCAAACCGGACTTATTTTATGATGTACATGTATATAGGCCTACTTTTGTGTTTTTACTTTACCCTAGAGTAAATACAGAAAGAATTGTCTCATCATGCAATAGAAGTTCCACAATCATGTCCTGTTGAATTTAACTTTTAAACATATTTACTGGCATGTCTGAATATGATGACTTTTCTTTTATATATTTCCTTAATTGTACATGATGCTTTTAAAAAAAGTCAGAAATTTCAGAATCCAAGTACATACACAACAGCAAAATAAAAATCTGAGAACACCGTTGACAAAAACAACAAAAAATTTGAAATAACATATATTAAGCCTGGGGCACCTGAAGAAGGACTGAGGCTAGATTGGGAGGGGGCCCCCAGAGTGGCTGAGCCCCCCAGAATGTGAGGGGGCCCCCAGAGTGGGAGCCCCCCCCCGAAGTGGGAGGGGCCCCCTGAAGGGGATGGGGTCCAAGATTGCAAGGGGCCAAGGCGCCCCCAGAGTGGGAGGGGGCCCAGATTGGGAGGGGCCCCAGAATGGGAGGGGCCCCCAGAGTGGGATGGCCCCCCATAAAGGGAGGGGGCTATTGGGAGGGGCCCTCAGAATGGGACGGGGGCCTCCCGGTTGGGAGGGGCCCCAGAATGGGAGGGGCCCCAGAGTTGGAAACCCCAGAGTAGGAGGGGGGCCCCAGAGTGGGAAGGGCCCCCAGAGCGGGTGGGCACCCAGAACAGCTGGGGTCCAAGAGTAAGTTGGGCCCCCCCCCCAGAGGCGGAGGCACGGCAGGATGTCCAGAGAGGAATGGAGGAGCATAGGAGACTCGGGCCAGAGGAGAAGTGAGGGCCCCTGAGCAGGGCCCCCCACATATCAATCACAATTTTCCGCTGGTTTAACGATCACCTGTTCACATCAACATTTTTGGTAAAAAAATATCCACAATTTTGCAATGTAACCTCAAGAAGGTTGGGGCCCCCACATTTTAATCATTCATAATGCTCTACTTGTTGCACAATTTGGTTATGTCTCAGATCGGCATCATTCACGTGAAATATAATAAGAATTTATAAAAATTACGCGTGATCTGCTGGTGTGGGGGCCCCCTCAAATGTTGGGGCCCTGTGCAGCCGCACACTCTGCACACTCCTAAATCGGGCACTGCGCCTGCCAATCATTGGAACAGCCAAATGTGACATCAAGACTGGATAACTGTAATGTACTTTTACACAAGTTACTTAAGTCACTATTAAAACATCTGTTAGATTCTGTTTAAACAGGCGTATGACCTGTGATGCCATCCACTTATTATTTACCAATTTTTTTCATATTGACTTTAAATTTACGTATGTTTACATTTATATTACGTCTTAAATTTCTCGGTTGTATTATCTTAAACCAATTGATCTACTTTTTTATCGTATAAAGTGTGCCAGAACATTTAATTGTTATGATAAAGGCTTTGTATAAATGTTGTAAAATAAAGTTTAAAAAAAATTGCAGTTGTCTTGCTCCATTCTCCATAGTGAAGTAGACGACCAGCCGACTCTAGAGACAGTTTGAAACTATTGGTTCATTTCGCATTGATACAATATGCAAGAAAAATAAATCCAGTCCAAATGTCTCTTGTCAAAACATATCCTTCTTGTTGTCATAGGCTATAAGTGAAAGCCTTTTTATATGCAGTAACAGGAAAGGCAAACACAGCTAAACTTATTTGCACCAATCCTCCATATTATATCGGTGATCTAGTAAGAATATGTTAAGCAAATATGAAGTAAGTATTGGAGTACAGTCGGGGAAAGTGTGAAATAATTCTGTTCAGCACCAGTTATATAAATAAGGAAATTTTGATTAGCCAGGTTACTTACACCAGATAAAGATAGCTTATTATGACAATAAACAAGTCTGCAAACATGATGTTCCTTCTCTGTTGATTTGATTGAATCTTTTTTAGGGCTCCCATATTCAACAGGTTTTATGGAGAAACCTTTTAGAAACATGAATTTGAGGCATTGTGATACACTAATCTTATATATGGAAGTTTCACATCATTATTATTTTGGAATCCCCTCAACAGGCATATTAATCCTGATGTTGGTGACAGTCGCCATTATAAACATTTGAGTGTGAAAACTATTGGTGTTTCACAATTGTTTTTTTGTTTGTGTTTTTTTGTGCACAATTTTATGTATGTCATCAAGTGGGCTTCACCAGAGACTGAAACAGCACAACACATTGGTAAAATACTGTCTTATACCAGCACATTTATAAGCATCATAATCCCCAGGCCATACATCATCATATTATATAGAGACCTATAGTCTGGGACTACTTTTGAAATTCAACCAAAAAATCAAAAGCGGATGAAAATGCTTAAGAAAGGTAGGTTTTATGCCAATTATGGTGTATTGAACTTGTCAACTTGACCTCTAGAAATATGTGTGCAGGTGAATTAACCTTTAAACTGATCAAATGATCGATTTTCATAAAGTCAATTAGGAATGTAATTTATTGACATATTATATATGGTGTGGTAAAATATTAGTCTAAAAGCCAAAAATTCATCAATAGAAGTTATAATTTTGAATGTCATCAATGTTATACATGTGGACCAGGCAAGGCATGTATGCATGTTAACTAACACCTGCAACTACACACATATAGAGTCAACAAGTCAATTGATGTTCAATGCTGGAAAAAAATTCCAAATCAATAACCTTTCATTAGTTTTTTTTTTTACATTTCCGATATGTTTGTTAACTTAATGCATACACCGTATGCTATGAAGTTGCAACTTCACCTGCGCTATTTGCAGAGCCCAATCATTTCTTTTCCAATAAATGTCTATGTCTTCAAAACATTTTTTAAGTTTATAGCTGTTTGCAGATTGGTGGTCCAAACAGTTTCAAGATTACCTTCAACTTGGTTGTGGGACGTCACTGGCTTAAAAATGTTTTGTTTGTTTCAGTTATGGTTAATCAGTTATCATATCTGGCTGCGTAGGGGACAATAAACAAACTAATGAAATGATTTCCGGTACTTCATCAAATAAAAAAATTAGGAGACCAACAGAAAACTGTCAATGACGTGGCAAAGCCAGATTGCAAATTGAAAATAAAAAAATTAATTTTTCAAGTGGACCACCAATCTGCAAATTAAGAGCTCTAAGGTAAGAAGAACCAAAACAATCTTCCAAATTGAATCTCATTTTTACACTCTTTGCAATAATATAAACTACATTATCTTAAATCTAAACTCTTGAGCATGACATCATACATAAGGTATAAGAGGTCAGTTAGTCCAGCTGTAACATGAAGCTCAACTGGGAGCAGTATATTACGTACCCATCTAGCATCAAGTTCCAAATTCAAGAAAACATCAATTAACAATTATGAAAAGTACAAATTTGTAGCGATTGAAAGTAATAAGGTTCCCTATTTAAAATGTCAAAAGAAAGAGAAAATTTCGTTTTGATAGTCAGTATCATCATGTCTGTGAACGCCTTTTCATCTGCCATCAGAGCTTGTCTATTGCATTTTGAAAATCTAATAGACATGATCCTTTAGAATACCATATAAAAATTTAATGTTGTGCACACAAACATGAAGAAAATGGTAAAATTTTGAATTTCTTCTGACTAATTCAAGCTTTTTAACATTTATAGCATTATCTTCAAGATCATTTTAACATTTTTGTACACTTTTGAAAAGTAAGCACTTTAATGCAATCATCTGTCTGTCTGTGTCATTTTTTGTGTGTGTGTGTGTGTGTTTGTGTTTTACGCCTCTGCAGCACCTTAATGGGCTATATGGAGGCGGGCTACAATTTTATATGTCTTTGTCATTTTTCTTCATATTTTGTAATATAGCTTAATGTGTTTGTGTTTGATGCAAAAATGAAACTATGTTTTCTGGTTTGTGTGTAAATAATATCATCCAAGATATACTTATAATAAGAAGACATTGATAAGAAAATAATTTTCTGAAGAACATCTTTTAACTAATTTCTTTTACAAAAAATAAGTGTCATGTGCTCCAAGATGGACCATTCAAACAATCTCTGATCTTGATGTAATTTGTAAAACAAATCTAAATAATCATACATGGCACAGTGACGATTGAGTGACATGTTTGCCCTGTCAAACTCCAAGCCATTTGCAAAAAAAAATTCCAAAATTGTCATTTCTTGGAAGAAATTCTAGAGTTCAAGAAAAAAAAAGAATCAATTTCTAAAATACAAAGACACTTACCTGTAACGAAGAGCATAAATAAGCCAAAAGGGAGGTATCTCAAAGCCATGGTTGACGTTTGCATTCGAACACTCGGTGAAAGTGAAATGAAATTATGCAAAATTACTGAGTATTGACGTTCTTGTGCGCAGAGCGTATGTCTGCATTGAAGTCACCACCTAGCCGGATCCAGTTACATTTTTAATTCACTGCATCAAAATTCAATGGATCACCATAAAAAATCAATACTTTAATGAAATGTAATTTGTGTGATATACTGGTGGTTTATCACATTATGAAAAATGAAAATTCAATATCAAGGTCTGATATGAGTTACATCATATTAGATTTTATCATATAATTTTAAAATGTGTGAAATCTGACCTGATGTGCATCAAGTGTTGTTTTGATAAATTGCTAGAAAGTGCTTGTTTTATAACGTATTGATCTGGTGTGTGTTCTTTCGTAAATGTTGATGACTGAATATCTTATAACTGACAGAGGAGATTTGGAGGGTTTGACCAGTGGTCACTGTAAGCCTACGTTCAAAAATCAGACAAAGGCTCTATGGATTTCTTTCATCAAATTACAAATTACTCATAGAAATGATCAGGATTAGACATATCTTGGCTGTTTCACAAAATATTTTTTTCCGATAAAATCAAAATCTTGAATCGACACCAACTAACATTTCTTATACACAGTCCAATCCGGCAGTAATCCCGAATAAGTCTGATCCAGGAGTCCACACTCCACGGGAGCATGCAAGTGGTCCCCAGGATCCATTTTGAAAAAATATATTTTAAAATGTCAGTTTTTTTCAAAGACAAATCCCAGATACAATTTTCAAAAAAATCAAACTAGTCTTATGGACTGATTTTTGACCACACTCTGGTATTAGTCAACATAAACCGGACAGCCCGAATCGCACAGCGAGTCTCAATCCAAAATCATCTACCAGGATGAGGTCAAAACAGTAAATTGTCATTGTATAAATTGGATTGAACCAAGTATCTTGATACGAAGTTGCAGATCGAATGCTGAAAGAACATCATCTGGTTAACCACATGATGCTAGGATTGTTCAAGTTAATCATCTTGTCTGATTTCATGATGTTGCTGTAATATTTCAAATATTTTGCAGTGTTGAAATTTGAATCATATAATAAAAAATCAATACCTCTAATAAATAACACAAATTTTGATGAGTCAATAATAGGGAGCCATATAAATGTTATTAGTTTTATTTATTTCATCTATCAACCAGTAGTTTTGTACATTTTAGATATTTAAAAAAAACTATCAATCAAATCATGTTAGTCCTACTATATATCATAATGTTTTCTTTGTTTTTCTCTCCTTTTGACAAATATCAAAATCTATTGCCTTTTTTCCACCAGGACAGTGAAAACTGTTTCTCTTTTTATACACTTAAAAAATAGATATATCAGTCACACACAAGAGTAAATCAGGTTTAGATCACATGTAGTCAAAACTAGCACACATGTTTGAGTAGCAATCACAATGTCAGGTGGGGCAATAAAATTATGAAATACATGGCAAATGTACAAAACATAAAATATAAAAAATATCAATATTATTAACTTAACTTATTACTATGCTATATATAGCAGTTGGCACTGGCGAAACATCATCGGTGAGTATTTTATCAGACTACTAAATGTAATAGTTAATAGAAAATTGGCAATTGGGTAATAAACCCAATTGTGCCACATGTTAGGTGTACAACGTATTACAGCGAAACACTATGATATAGAATTAAAGTGGACTGTGGCACTGTGAAAATGGAACTTTGTGACTCATGATAGCCGATGAAGTGTCATCTTCTCTACTTTCAACATGGGAAACATAGAGGCTGTTTGATTAGTCATGATCAAGAGTAAGCCATTTGACTTCTCATAACAAATTTTAGAGTGAAAATCAGATGGTAATCCTTTAGTTTGGCTGTCACCAACAAGTGGGATAAGTTTTCACAGTGCCACAGTCCACTTTAATTCTATATCAAAATGTTTCGCTGTAAGACGCTTGGAAGTCTATTTCTTAATAAACCATTTACCATAACAATGTAAATTTTAAAAAAATATATGAAAAAATTCTTAACATATAAAAATAATCACATTTTCAATAGAGACCGCGCCCCAATGGAGACCTCTTCAGAACTACAGAGAGGGTGTTCTTATAACGCTGAGAAACCTAAAAGTGTATATTTCTTTTCAAATAAGTATCCCTTTAAAGCCGCAAAAATGTTTGAATTGAAATGAAGTGGCATCTAAATATTCTCATTCCTGTCTCCTATGAGGTCGCATGTAGTGGTAGAACAATGTCGCCACAATTAGGACTGTGCTCAGGGCTAAGGAGGCTGCTGCAGAGGGAACTGAAAACAAAGTGAAAGAGAGTAAAATTTAATATTCGCGCAGCGAAACGGCCGAAGGCCGTTGAGCGAAGCGAATTGAGTGCAAGAGAAGACTCAAAAATCTGTGCAGTGATGGTCTCAACATCAACAGTCCACAGTTTGGAATTAGGTCAAGTGGGTCCAGCTTCTTATCAATGATTTAGTTTCGTATTTAACAAAACACAACATATTCATCTTCAAAAGTGTCTTAAAAATTCAATTTTCTCTAGTAATATATCCTGTACCAATAATTTTTATGGAATAGTTAATTATTAGCATTGACAAGCTAAATCAAATTATTAACATGTGATTCATTAAATTTCAATCAGACAACAAGAAAACATAACAAAATTAAAGTTACATAATCTTATAAACTGATGATTATGTAACAATGAACAGATAATCTACATGCAATGTTATTGTTTTTGTGTTACTATGTATTTATACTATTATGTAATATCAACAATATAACATAGACTTGACTTTGGCAGCTTTCAATGCTGTCTGCCTTTTTAACATTTTAGCTAATTATCTATCAATCTTATTTATCTATTTAATATATATATATCTATCTATCAATTTATCTATCTATCTGTCTGTCATCACATCTATCTATCTGTCTGTCATTATATCTATCTATCTATCTGTCTATCTACTTATCTCTCTATTTATCAATAAATTAATCTATTTATTTATTATATTTTTTGTCTAGTTTATCTTGCTATTCTACGTATCTGTCTTACTAATTTTCTGAAACAGTTACATAACTCCTTCACACATTGAATGTGAAATAAACATGAAAGTTATGGTAACACTATAAGTCCTACAAAAACTTTTTAAAGTGCTGCGCGAATTTCATGGCAGTGCCATTTACATATTATAATTTTAATTAATATGACAAAATTTAATAGCAATTTAATTGACTTTAAAGCAAGCATAACAATTGTTCGCAGTGAGATTGCTGAATTTCCTACTTTTCCTGCATGCATGATAGCAAAACTTTTAAAAAGTCTACTCATCAGAGTCATTACGCATTATTTACGGAAGCACTTCTATCAAAATTCTGGTACAGTCACCCTCATAAATGGGTACCCCATGTAAAGGACCTTTTACTTGCCCATCATACACCCAATTTCTCCTTACCGAACATCAAGCTGCATCTGCTCACAATAGCAGCTGATCCCGACCTAATCATAGCTTCGGAGGCGGCTCGGAAATCCAAATTGAAAACGGTGATCGACGGGATAGGATTAGTGGGAAGAGCAGCCGTGCAATCGATGGTGGCATCTACGAGTGATGACAACTGGCTTTGGGCAGTCCTAAGAGAGCACAAAAATTGGTCAATTTTACAAAAAATGATAAACAATTCACACACTAGGACACAAGATGAGTATTACATTAGGAGCAGTGTGCAACATTGCCCTGATACTTTATAATGTTACAGGTGTCGAAAGTAATGTTTCTGAGCCCAACTTTGGTCAATAATATCCGCTCCGCTTCGCCCTGAATATCAAATTTTTCCTGATTCCAGATGGGGATGGGGGAGAGAGAGGACTACCGCCTTCCCCTCCAATCAAATAAGGACACAATGATTTTACATTTTCCCTTTTTCAAATGATAACACTCACAATACTTACGTACAACTATAGCCCGTTCCCCCAGCATTGAAGACATTTATAAGGTTAGAAGTCCTTTCAACACAGACACCTACAGGAAATATTAGAAAAAAAAATTATTTGCATTGTTTCCTTTCACTTGGGTCATAATAGCGGGCGTTAGTGGAACTCTCCTTTTTCCAGCTTTCCTGCCCCGCCGAGCAGAATAAAACTATTTCCGGAGACATCAGCTTGGGCATTTACAATGTATCCGGGTTTTCTGAGGTCCGTAAAAAGGTCTAATCAGCCTGACAGTACTGGAATATGGTGGTAATCCATGCTAAACATTCCATTTAAGACTGGGCAATGCAAATACGTAGTGTTTTCAATGGATTAAAAGTGCCCTGGAGCCCGTAATACCAGCTCCACTGACTCAGCAATGGTACAAAATAGCGGCTTGTTCCCGGAAAAAGTATTTTTCTGCACAACGAAGCCAGAGAGCTGAAAAAAGGAGAGTTCCACTATCACGGCCTATTTGTACTCAAACTCACTACAGGACCATTTGGACTCTGTTATCAAGAATTTTAACAGGCAGTTCAATATGTTCAGGGCAAAGTTCCAGTGTGTCCCTGCTCAAGTGAAGAGTGCTTTATTTGCTGCATATTGCACCTCGTTATATAGAGTACAACTTTGTGATCTTCAGAAAAGTCATAAACTTTATGTGGCTTACAGAAGAAGCATATGATCAATTTGGAACATGCCCCAGAGAACTCACTGTAGGCTGCTTCCTTGCATTACACTGTGTACCGTTTGCTCTATGCGAAGCGACCTAGTTAATCACAAAATCTTAAATTTTGGACAAGAAACCAATTCAATTATAATAAAGCATAGCCAGTATGCTGTATTTATGCATTAGATATCTTGATGTGATATTACAAGCATTAAATCTTCAACAATCAAAAGATTCGGGGATTCTAGTAAAAAATGCACTATAATTAACTAAAACTGCCAAATCTCCAAGAAAACGTAACTGATTGATTCCAAATTTTTTATGTGTACTACTTGCACTATAAGACAGCATACTGGCTATAATGCAAAGTTTGTTGTTTGCTCTATATGAGAACTAGCAAAATTTATACAGAAAAATCCTTAATTAGGTCACTTGGTTAAGTACACAGTGATTATGCAGAGTCTTTTCCCTGAGCATGTTTGTGTCACGCGCTTTCTCAAATTTGCAAGCTGTGCCTTATATCATGACTTTCCTGTAGTGAGATACATTTTTAAACATGCCCTTGGCCACAGCAATTCTATGTTTTACAGGAATTTTCATTACACAAACGACTTATGCGAAATTGATATTGCCAATGTTGACTGTGAAAACGCTGCCTCTGAGGCGTATTTCACTTACTTATCAAAGACTTTGACTCATGCAGCAAAGAAAATTGGCAGTCATAAGTGTGTATGCATCTTAACAAGAATATCACCCAATAAGTTTCCATTTCATGAAACTTCATACTTCCACAAGCAGTTCGGTTGTTTAGCATTGACCCAATCGGGCAAAACATCACCCGTTTCACTTACTTACAGTTGGCAGTGTATCTGAGGTTAGACCCAAAGAACAAAAAATTATTGCACTGCACATGTTGACTGTGGCAGAACAACAAATACAACTCCCAAACACATATAACATGCATAATTAATAAAAATTAAAGAAGAGACTCACATGATTGGGCAGTGCCAGTCAACACATAGGAGGTGACATCTCTGATTTGATTGGTAATGACGGAGGAGCTTGGGATTCCAAGGGCTACGCAACCAGAGACGAACCTTTGACAGGAGTCGATGTTAGTGGAGAACTGGCTCACATATCTGCAATAGAATAGAATATCCCTCTTGACTATTGTTTTTTTCAGGTGGTCTCCCAATCTATTTTATTATTGTATGGTAAAACTAGTCAATTTGTAGTTTCCATCCCTCTATCTATAGTATAGATACTATAGAAATACATAGAACGGACATGAGGCTGTATGATGCCACCTCAAGATGAGGTCACCAAATCCGCCATATTGGAACTGCCCTGAGACATGACGTCACAATAGACTAATTATGATGTGACGTCATGCCATTGTTATAAGTGACATCACAGTTATTGGTGACGTCACAGTCCATTGTGCCAGTATTCAGGGCAGTTCCAAGATGGTGGATTTGGTTGCTTCATCTGCCAGAGCCTCATGTCCCTTCTATGTATTTCTATGATAGATACTTAAAGTGCCGCCTGTATTAAAGTGAAACGCATGAAATGGTGCCATTGCCTCAATGCTAAACATCCTCAATCGAAAACATCCTCAATCGAACTGCTTGTGGAGGCATGAATTCTCATACGATGAGAGGAAAACATATTGTGTCGTAAAGGCTGATATGTGAGGCTTGTGGGATAACAATGGCAGCCAATTTTCTCTGCTGTAGTCAGAGTTAGGTATTGGTTCAAAATCTTTGACAAGTAAGTGAACCACCCTTCCCTGTTAAATAACATTGGGCCTGTGTTTCACGTATCGAAGACTTTGACCCGTACCTAACTCCAATTACAGCAAATAAATTTGGCTGCCATTGTTATTCCACATGCCTCACATATCGGCCTTTGTGACCCAATATATTTTCATCTCATTGGCTGAGAATTCATGCTTCCACAAGCAGTTTTGCTGAGTATGTTCAGCATTGTATTGATGCAATGGCACCATTTCATGCGTTTCAATTACTTACAGACGGCACTGTAATCTTACTCTCTCCACATTCATCTTGGTGTTCAGATTTATACAACACTCATTTTGCTTAGGGCCTACAACCTTTCGTGAAAAATAATTCATCACAAACTTTATTGAAATACTATTCAGTTTCCCATCAAAGCAGGGGACGGCAGAAAAGAGTGAGGCACGAAGATTCAAGATTCAAGATTCAAGATTCAAATGTTTATTTATTGTCACGTTTTGTATACATAGAACATTAGCTCCGAGGAGCTATTTTATGACATATCTCAAACAAAAATATATGAAAGAGAAAAACAAATAAAAACAGACAGATCAGGTAAATTAGGCTGGTAAAAACAGTTTTGAGTAATAAAAACAAGTATAAATAAAAATAAAATAAGTTAAAATGATATAAAAACAGGACAATTAATATTTACAGCAGATTAGTAATTTAGAATTTGTAAATGAAAAGAAACCCAGGCACGTGAGCCTATTTACATAAGTTACATTTGCATCTATTGCCATCGTAGGCTTTTAGTTTGGACTTAAGTGCGTCAATGGTTGTACAGTTTTTAAAGTCCACTGGGAGGCTATTCCATAATTTTGGGCCCTCCTCCTCCATGGCTGGAAAAAGTAGGGAGTTCGGGCATGTCATTGCCTAGAAATATCTATATCTCACTGGAAATTTTTGAAAAAAGGTCCAAAATTCCAACTTAGGAAGTAGTCGCTCGATTCGCAACCATTTGTAGGAAATTTTGTCGAACCCACTCAAATTGCCTGGAAATTCACATTTTTTCTAGCCCTGCCCTCCTCAAGCCGTTGTTTCGATACTATACATGGTAGCGACCGACAGATCGGCGGCATCCACATTTTGCAGATGTCATTTGGTGAATTAGCGGACCCGGCCCACATTTTATGTTTACAGCAATGCCATGAAAAGAGCTGGGAAGCAGATGTCTGGGCAAGGGCATAGCCGTAAAAGGTACGGCTGATAAATAAAAAATTATGAGTTGGAATCGAAAGAGGAAGATGGATGCATAGCATGCCTAGATCCACGGAGAATTGAGAATTTGCATGAAATAAGAAAATCAACTCAAAACTGACAAATATTATATAGGATAGGATAGGATAACTTACCCGCAAACTGCCTGGGCATCGTTTATATTGACGCTTGACAAAGATCCCGCACTTTGAACGAAAGCCACGACTCCCAGGGTACACGTTATGCCCGTCGTGAAGTCACATGACCTTGCATCTTGTCCTGCAAGAAAATAACAGTGCCTTGTCAGTAAATTCATTTCATTACATATGATAACAATCGTTGATATTCCCATGACTGTAATGAAATATATTTTAAATTACAACTTGCTTTAAATTTTCAAAGCCCGCATAAATGTATGCATCCCTTATCTCTGTGACAGTGTGACAAAAATACACCAAATGTCACCCATGTACCGTAAAATGCGGTAAAGTTGGCAATCCGGGGTAAAGTTGGCAAGATATTTTGACCCACTTAATGGTAGAAATGCCAACTTTCCCTCGCTGACACGTATGGCAACTTTGCCAAAGATACCTGTGTCACTGAGGTAAGTTGGCATTTCTTCCAATGAGTGGGTCAAAATAGCATGCCAACTTTACCCCGGACTGCCAACGTTACCCCGTTCTACGGTACATAGGAAACACAGTCACAGCTTCATATTGGTCACGGTGACCTGATGTGTTAAGAATTTCTAAAAGGAAAAAATCAGTCCAAGTTGACTTAGTGGATAAACAGACATATTCAGCCTTCCTTTACACACTGTCTTTTCACACCGGAAAAACTCTCAAGCAAATATTTCCCTAAGGGGTGCAGCGTGTGTCTGGGGCAACACCAGCCTTGTATAACTTGTTCGATTCACACATTTGATTAGTAGGGAAATCCTTCATTAATTAATTGTATCGGAAGAAAACGAGACATATATATTTCATTAAAAATGTTAACCAATTCTTTCAGCGAAATGTACTCAACTTAGGAGTCTTTGGTACACCTAACACCATAAGACAATCATATTTCACCTGTTCTTCTATCAAATTGGGCCATATTGATGTTTGATGCATGAGGAATATAAATGGCTTCCAATTTTTATTGCTAACAGTTGCATGTGGGTAAAAATCGTTGATGAGTAAGTGAAACCCCCCCCCCTCCCCATTGAATTTGCATATTGGCCTTGTGTTTCACTCACTTATCAAAGACTTTGACCCAAACAAAACTCTGAAGGCAGCAAAGAAAATTGGCAGCCATTTGTATCCCACATACCCCAAATATTGTCCTTCATACTCAATATGTTTACATCTCATCAGATGAGAATTCATTTCCACAAGCAGTTTGGTTGAAGATGTTTCACATTGACCCAATGGCAAAACATCACTGTTTCACTTACCGACGGGTTTCACTGCGAGAGGGCAAGAGCAACCCCATCAAACAATAGAGAAATTCTCCATTGAAAAAAAAAAACTTTTATTTTATCTAATAGAAGGACCAATGATAAGAATATTTGTCAATGATTTGTTTTTCAAAAATCAACATGATTTTGAACATGATAATGTTGTTTGGGCTTGATGTATATATCACTTTTCAAACCTAATAAGAATCTACTATTTAATTGTTATTATGCCTTATCTCTTAGGCAAACTAACTGATGCACATCTTGACTTTTTTGTTCTCATATCAAAATTTTGCATAAAAAAAAATTAAGAAAGGAATGCAGCAAAATATCACCCTTAAAAAAATATTTGTCTCCCCTCAGCGTTGAATCAAAATATTTTTTACAAAAACTTCCTACAGATATTCTCATGCAAATAGCCTTTTTTTTTCTCAGTATTTTTTTCCACTGTCACAAAGTGACCCAGCCCAAGAAAGCAATATTATCCCAAAATATTTTTACAAATCTTGAAATGTGTTTTAAATTATTTTTCTAACTTTGCTCAATTGTATCAATGTTAATGCGGATTTTGTCAATCACAATTTCTTGTTGGTTAAAAATATTTGAATTGACTTTCTTCCAGAACCCTGAAAATCCAAGAACAAACTAAATATGCGTGTGGAGAGGATTTGGGTTGGTACCGACCGGCAAATGATGTCACAGCATCAAAAGAAAAACCAATTCATACGATTTTATGACCCTTTTGGGTTTCCATGGATACAAAATTCTATTTGAACAAGAATAAAAGCCACACTTCCAAAGTCTGTCAGCAAACAGACACTTGTGTGCTTAAGTTTATTGGATTGGATAAGTTTCATTATCTTGTGTTTGCTCCTAACCAGCTATAATGTAACAAATTCACAATGTAACAAATTCATTTCCATCTTCTATATATTATAAATTCCACAATTTGAAACATTCTTGTGTATAAACCACAGATACACACCCCACTAAGACAACATGAATATTTTTCTAACAAGTTCGCAAAAGTCAAAAATCTTTCTTCTCTTCATATAACTTTCCTTATTCCTCTTCTTTTCAATTATCTCATTTTTCAAAATTTTCCTTATTTTTCTCCCAATCCCCCTTTTCTGAATTTGACAAGCATTCACTAAATCAATCTCTTACAAAGGGTCATAATATACTCAACCCAACTAATTACTGGCACTGCAGTGACCATGAAGTTCTCAGTTTTTCAAGCAAAACAGCTTCAGAATTTTGGTGCAACATTATGAAAATGCTTCTTCTGACTGGGCTCTACCAACAACTATTTGTGGTTGCTTCATTTAGATAACATTTGTTTAAATTTGACTTGGATAAGTTCTTCAATTCATTTGGTGTATGATTGTTTTCTACTATCCCTGCAGTTTTCTTGAATTTAAGCTGAATTGTTGTAAGTGGGCTGAGGAAGATGAGCTAAAAGTGACATGTCACTTAGAAATTTCTAAATGAATTGAATTATGAAATGTAATATCTTTTTGATTTTGAAAAATATCATGTTGATGGTTTAGCTACCTACCTGCACAGTTGGCTTGTGCCTGAGCTGTGGTCAAGGCATTGTTGAGCTGACCGATCCAAACTGAGTTCTCAAGGAGCTCATTAGGACAATCTGCGCCACAATCCCAAATTAACTGGGCAACACTGTCCACACTGCAAAAAATCAGATGCTTAAAAATAAATCATTGGAAAAAATAACTTTCCGGTACTCTGCACACGTAGTCCATACTTAACATTTATTAAGAGATGGTACTTTCTATTCATGCACAAGAGGCATTAGTATGCAGTGAGTTGCTACAGGCAGTGAACTCTGCCAGAATTCACATGCAGCAGCTGACAGGCAACTGCCCCTGTGGTGGAACAACTGCCCTGAAAGTTGAAACTGACACATTTTAAAAAACCTCTATTGTCACTTGGTATATTCGTTTTAGAATATCATAAGTAATGCCAAAAACAGATGCCCAAAGTTGGGAGTTTAAACATGAAAGAATTGAATTTTCTCATGCCAGTCTCAGAATTCATTGCTCAGCAACAAAGAGGCTGTGGGGTAGGGCGTGTCAATTTTGGAATAAGTTTGAAATTGCAAAAAAAGCCCCTCCAAAAGGGTGACAATGGTCCATGGGAGTCTATTGGTACCATTCAAATTGAAATTGAAGGATGTTTAGCTTGGTAAATCTTAATTTGAAAATTATATGTTTAATTTTAGTCGAAAAAACACATTTTCTCAAATAACTAAAAAACTATTGGTCCTAGACCAAAATATTGTATTGAAGTTGAATAGGAAACGTTTATTCCGGAAATTTTGGTGCCATTTGCATGTCTCTAGCTCCAATATTAACCGAGATATGGCAAATTTAATGTTTTTTATTTATTATATTATCATTTTTGAATCAATGGGACACAGGCATTACAATTTCTTACAAAAAGCTCACATTGCTAAACGTATCCTGTATACAATACATAGTATTACATATAAATTCAATAAGTGCAGTGACAAGCTCTTTTCTCAAAATGATTGTAATGCCTGTGCAATGGGACAAGAAAATTTGGTTTTAGATGTCACTATATCTTGAAAATTGAATTATCAGGTATTATTCAAAGGTGGATACATAGATATGTGTATTAGTTAAAGTGTAGTTCCAGAAATGCAGCATATTTAAGGTTATTACACAATTTGCTGCTTGGATTGTAATGCAACATTTTGTATTCTCGAGAATGATGATTGAAATAGTCAATATATCATATCACATATTAAAATGTTGACTGTGAAACAAGTAGATCTCGAGTCTTTAAATGAAGAACACATACAGATCATTACAGACAATTTTAAAAAGGGGAATAATCAACTAAATTGTTACACAGCAAAGCAAACCTGTTTTTACATAGTCAGGAGCATTTATGATACTAATTTTATGGCATTGCAATATCATAATGATCATTTAAAAATGAAATACAATTTGTGTAGCTCATTTAAATTGGCATGCTTTAGTATGTCTGACGTGTGTCTTCTTATTATTTCTTGAGCACAGGTATATGTTATCACGTGCATTTTTAGGAATGAATACTTCACTTGTAATATTAGTAACCATCTTAATGAACTGTGTATATTTCTTTGTCCATTCAATATCATGGCCATTGCTGGTACAGCAGTGACATGTGAGGACTCATCAATGAGCACCTTACTTCTGTTTAGCATGTTTAGGGAGGTGGCTAGTACCAGTTTAAATTCATGAAGTATATCTTCTGCACAGTTGATCACCTACATGCAGAGAGGGATTTTGCCTGTGTTGATATCAGGTGCCTTTTTGGGGTGCAGACAAAGAACATTGACCTGCAATCTAAATTCAAGGCAGTAAGGATGTCTAACAGCAAAGGCAGTTCCTAAACTTCCAGTCAACAAAGTTTCTGAGACTTGAAAGGAGAGGGAAGACATTGCATATGTACATAGAGCGGTTCTATGAGGCCAGGCTATCTCTCATTAACACAGATTAAAAACCTCTTCTTGAAATGATTGGCTCATCAGGCACTGTATCTGAGCATGCTGATACCTCTGATCTTACCAACTACAGAAGAATTAATATGTTTGGATGAACCCACATAGGTACTGAAGGGCATTGTCAGGATATAGAATGATGTGTAAAGGATTATGCAGGGTCGTATTTGTGCAAGTCAAGTATTCACCTTAAAAAAAAAAGATGACTGCTGTTTCTATAACCTAACATGCAGCAGACACACATCTGACAATTAAGTAAACTTTAAAAAAGGCATTTTGTCAATTTGTCAATTGTTGTCATGCATCATAAAATTTGTGTCACAAATGTCTGTCATCTGCACAAACAAGTTTGCTTAAGTTTGTTATACATGTATTTCATTTGTAACACAATGCGATATAGCAATTTTAAAATGTCTAGATAATACCTTGTACATGATGTTGATGTGTTGTACACTACAAAAGGCAATATTTTCTAGTCTCATTGTCAACAGTTTAGTGTGTAATATGGAATATTGTAGACGTGTTTCAAACAACCTTCTTGAGAAAACAAAACGCTGAATTACTATCTAAGCACCATATTGTGTGATTTTGATTATAGTTACCTGAAATATGCCACATTTCTGGAACTACACTTTAACTAGTACACATATCTATGCATCCACTCTTCGGATCATATCTGGAAATTCAAATTTCAAGAAATAGTGACATCTATAACCAAATTTTCTTGTTCCATCGATTCAAAAATGATAATATAATAAATAAAAACACTAAATTTGCCATATCTTGGTTAATATTGGAGCTAGAGACTTGCAAATGGCACCAAAATTTCCGGAATACACATTTCCTATTCAACTTCAATACAATAGTCTTTTAGTTATTTGAGAAATATGTGTTTTTTCGAATAAAATTAAACATAGAATTTTCAAATTAAGATTTACCAAGCTAAAAATCCTTCAATTTCAATTTGAATGGTACCAATAGACTCCCATGAACCATTGTAACCCTTCTGGAGGGGCTTTTTTTTCAATTTCAAACTTTTTCCAAAATTGACACGCCCTACTATGGGGTCAGTGAGGAAAAACGGTGTGTGATCTAGACCGCCATCTGCGACCCAATCCTGGGGTCCCAACCCAGTTCACAAATTGCTTTCTTTCCAATGTTTTTCCTTCCATCCGCAATGGATATCTTAGGCACTTGCAGGTGTAGACTCATATTGAAATGATAACACAGCCTGCCATTAATTCTGACCTTTCCAATTTATAACACATTGCACATACCTGCATATTGTCCCGGAAGAGCCCGCCAAAGAAATTTGAAGTATACAGTTTCTAACTTCTGCACTGGGGTTGACACACTCCGCATTTACTGAAGACACTGAAAAATAGAAGAAAAATGATAAAAATAAAATAAAATCTAATTCTAACTGTCAAATTATGTCCATGCTACATAATTATAAGATAAAGATATAAAACAGTTACACACAGTCTGCAGTTGACATCACAGCCAAGGAATTATGAGTGCGTACTATCATTGAAATGCACCACAATGCTTGTGAGGTCATATCCCAATACCTGCCATGTTAGTCTTAGTGATTCCTAATTGTTGTAATAAGTGAGGTGATATGCTATGCTTTCCATGTTACGAACAAGAGTCAGTGACAGAGTCATACCAGTCAACAGTGAGGTCACAAGTTACTCAATGACAAATTGACAATTCATTTCAGCGTGGCCATCGTTGATGTCTACAAACAGCTAAATGCAGGCACTAGTAACTCCCCAGCTGTAAGTTTATATTCCAGGTAAACCAACAGGCAAAAATCATCGGGATCACTGGTGTTCCATACTCTGCTTATTGCTGTTTGCAGATTGGCGGTCCCAACAGTTTCAAAATTAACTTTCGACTTGGTCTTATGAGTTCATTGGCCTAAAAATGTTTTGTTTGTATCAGTTATGGTTAATCAGTTCATTCAGTGCTTATCATATCAAGCAGCACAGGTGACAATAAACAAACTAATTAAATTACTTGAGGTACGGTACTTGAATCAAAAATGAAGATTAGGAGCCCAACAGAAAACAGACAATGACGTGGCAGAGCCAATTTGCAAAACTGAAAATAAGAAAATTATTTTTTCCAGTGGACCGCCAATCTGCAAAGAGTTCTATAAGGGACGATTTTAAGGTTTGCAACACTGACAGTGCGAGGTTCAAATCCCGGTCAGGAACAATTTACCAATAGACCTTCATGAACAACACCCCAGCTGTCTGACTTTGTCATTCACATGAGACATACATTTCTCAACCACAAGAAGGATGAGGAATTTGGAGGGGGGAAATTCAGGTTGGAAATGCAGCTAACCACTCCCTGTCACCACACAGTGTATACAAACATCTCACAATTTCCCCTTCATGAGTTCAAATCTTATAATGACTTTTTCCGATGTTTATATTTTGGGAAATGTCCTCATATACATCTAACAAACAAACACAAAAATGTAAACTTTTTTCCCAGTTGGGCTTATATTCAGTGAGTTCAAACTACTTGACACCTTGTCTAATGAGTGATATACATTATGTACTGTACCATACATTTTCCTTATTTGTATTGTGAGTAGCAGAGGCAGTCCTTGTATTAAAAAAAAAGAAAAAGTGAAGTTCATATAGACCTGTCACAGGTGATACACTCAATTTCTAATTGAAGGAAGTTGTGCAAAGACTGGTTAGTAAATATGATGTGGTCCTCCCAAGCGAGTTCTTGTAACAATAACTGAATAAGAATTTATAGACGGGACAGAGCCACCAGCTCACCGAGCGGAACGAGGTGTCTCGTCCCTTATGGCAAACATGCGAGGAGTGAACCAGATGGTTCAATCAAAAAAAGTGATTCAGACATCTCATGATATGATCCTGGCACTTTTTTCTCATCATGTGTGATTGCCTTCTTCTTCTTCCAAAATCATTTTCCGCCTCTTGTTCAGAAAATAAAAATAAAAGTTTTCCAAAACAATGGTTGAACAAAAAAAAATTTCCAAAAAAAATAAATTTTCGCAAAAATTTAAAGAAAATTGGCAAAAATAAAAAAATTTAAAAAAAAAATTCCAAATCAAAAAAAGTTTTCCAAGAAAGAAAAATGTTCAAAAAACAATTATTTTCCAAAAACAAAGGTTACATATTCCCTCAAAACTTTTTTTTTCAATTTTCTTTTAGAATATTACCTCTCCACCCTATTTCTCTTGTTCAAATTTTTTTCTCCAAACTTTTTATTGAACAAACCTGAATACAAAATGAATTTCGAGAAATTATTTATACAATTACAATTTAGAGTCTTTAAAATTTATTTTTTATATTCGGGAAGTCCCATCTTCATGCTTGGGCATTAACATAAAGAGCACCTATTCCTAATAATTGCTCATCAGCACTTGAAGTATGTATTCTTGTAAAAGTTCTGCAGCACACAGCCTGTGAGTTTTTAGGCTTTTCTTGATGCAGGTAGTTGTTGTTGCAGACCTCACACATTCTGGCATGCTGTTCCAGATTTTGGTTGCAGCATAGGAGAAGGTGTGATGTCTTCTTGTTTCTTTTGCATGAATTAGACTCCGCTAACATTAACGACAGTTTTTCGTTGCTCCTAAAGTCATGATTTTGCATAGCTTTTACTGGGAGGAGTCACTGAATGTAAGGTGATAGATTATCAGAATAATTTCAACTGATGATAAACTGAGATTTTTTTGAAATGTAAGGATTCATAAATGATGGACAAGTCCCCCAAACTGTCCTAAAAGTTAGCAAGTCTGACAGAGGGTAAACAATCAGGAAATGTCCTTGCATTTATTATGGTGGCATTGTGAGGTTTCCATCTTTTTCCATGATGGAGCAACACCTTGATCAGATTGAAACATATATTTAAGTAAGGTATATATAAACTGAAAGATGATATTAAAATGTTCATATTTTTATTTGACCATTAAAAACTTACAAGGAGACAGGCAAAAGTTATTTTAAAACTTACAAGAAAGTACATAATTCTTTACGTCACCAGAAACTTAACTAAACTCTACAGCTGAGGAAGTTCAGGACAATGGAAGATAGATAGATCTAGGCCTATAGATAGATAGAAAGATAGATATGGCAAGTGCAGCCTTCTAAGCCCAGTTCTGGGCATGCACTCAAGAGGGTTGATTGATGGGATCTGAGAGAGAGCGGAAGTCCTCAACGAGTCAACATGACCATTTACCCCATGTGAGGGATCTTTCACTTGCCCAGTACAGACACTGACACAACTTTACAAGGGGCCACCAATTTAATGTCTCACCCGAACGACATCCAGCTTGGATTTTGCTAATGAAGGTATATTGAAAATTCCGGGTTCCCCAACCGTGAGGCGAACCAACGCACGCAAAGACCTTCAGCGGAGCAGGCAGGCATCTCAACCACTCACTGGCCACCCAGCGGTGTAGTATTGTGTAAGTGCCATTTGTAAAAGATCCTACTCCTCAAAACTCAAAAGATAGATGGATAGGCCTACATAGATAGATATGGTAAGTGCAGCCCTCTAAGCCCAGTTCTGGGCGCTGACGAGGGTTGATTGATGAGATGGGAGAGAGCAATGTAATGATGAGATGACATGACTGGGAATCTGTCTCTGAGTGTCAGTTGGTACAAAATTGAATTTAAATTTAAGGGCAATGTTGCAGTAATTTGCAATGAAGACTTCTCTCAAGTTCTATGGGTGGACGAAACATTAAACTCAATGGAAATTGATCAATTTCATATTGATAGCCTTCACATAAACATTTTTTTCCAGCACATTAGAAAACCGATCCATCATAATTTGTAAGTTACTCACATATGCATTCAGCCATTAAGTCATGACCGCTACACCTGCAGTCCTGCAGGTATATACACCTGTATAGTGAGTGAGCAATTCATCAATTTAGTCATCACTGATAACAAATTTGATGGCAATCAATAGTTTACTAATATTGAAAAACATGAATTAACACTAACTCTTGGGGGCCAAAATCTATAACTTCATCTGAATCGAAAATGTACAATTAATTTATACTATTTCATGATATTGATGATTTACAAATACAATTAATTTATATTATTTCATACAATTTCATAAATATTGATTGATATGTACAACTAATTTATGCAATTGCCTAATAGCATCGATTCTGAAGGTCTAGGTATGCAAACTTTTACTAGAAAATTGTTTTTTTTTTAATTTCTTTACATTTTATTTGCATTTAAAGCCAGAACTCTAGTTTAATATATTAAAAATGTATTTTTAAAGCCTATCAACCTTGTTGGCCTACTTGGATGCATAGTTCAATCCATTAATACTTGTGGATTTGAAGAAAGCCAATATTTGCCTACATGTCACACACAATGTACTATACATGGTATAGTGCTACCTGGCTGGGTTGAATAGAACTGTGTCACAGCATTAGATACTTGATATGGTCAAAATAAGAACCTACTGTGTACAGGACAAACATATACGGAATATCGAAAAGCGTTTCCTTGAGGGGTGGCGGCCGGTACCGTGGTCCAGTACACGTCACTCATATTCCGTCATCATTCCCTTTTATTGCAATGATGCACGTCATGATCAAAAATGTGTATTTCTGTATTAATTTTATAGATAGATAAGATAGATATGGCAAGTGCAGCCCTCTAAGCCCAGTTCTTGACACTCACTAGGGTAGATTGATGAGATGGGAGAGAGAGCGGGAGTCCCCAACATGTTACGGATATACCCCATGTGAGGGACCTTTTACTTCCCCAGCATGGACACTGATACAAGGGGCCACCAATTTAATGGCTCATCCCAACGTAATCCAGCTGGGATTTTGCTCATAAACGTCCACTGAAAATGTTGGGTTCCCAACCCAAGGTTCGAACCCACACAGGCGAAGACCTTCAGCAGAACAGGCAGGAACCTTAACCACTCTGCGATCCCAGTGGTACAGTGTAAGCAGGTAGAACTGCTGCAATAGCAACACAGGTTTGACTCCCAACCACGGGTGAGTTCCCTACTGACAATTCAGTGCTGGGTGACAACTAATTCGGTATTCAGTGCAACCTGGACTGCATGTCAGTAAGGTATAGCACCTGCAATGGGCCCTTCAGGAAACAAATCGTTCCACCCACTCCAGATGGGAATTCCATTGGCTACCAATGGCAGCTGGGTGGCAGAGTTGTTAAGGTTCCCGCCTGCTCCGTTGTAGGTGCTTGCCTGCACGGGTTCGAAACCCCAGTGGGGAAACCCGAAATTTTCAGTAGACCTTGATGAGCAAAATCCCAGCTGGATGTCTTCCGTATGAGAACTTAAATTGGCAGCCCCTTGAATCAGTGTCTGCCCTGGGCAAGTAAAAGATCCCTCATATGGAGTAAATGTATTACATGTTGATGACTCTCTCTCATCTCATAAACCCTCATGAGGGCCCAGAACTGGGCTTAAAGGGATACACTTACTACAATTATCTGTCTATCTATCTAAACAAAATCACCTTCACCTTCACCATGCATCCAACAATCATTAAAATTGTCTGATTGCCAACAAACTTGTGTCTCTATTTTTAGTAAGTCACATGGACAATGAGATAATTTGGTCCAATCAATTTCTTTCTTTAGAAATGTCTTGGCCATCACTTATTATTCCAACACGCTCCAACTTTTTGTGCTGTTCATATGACTTCCTGGAGTTTACATTATGTTCCTAGGGCTACCTGGTACTAAATTTCAACAAATGGGACAACTGGGACACTGTATACCGCAATATATAATATTTGCTTTTAACATCAAACTTCTCAGCTGCTGAGTAGATATAACATTGCAGTTGGGCCATCCTTCTCAACACTAAAAGTTTTAAAAAAATTCCATTTTTTAATTTGACATTTGCAAACATCTTGGTCAACAAATGAGACAAATTTACAATCCAGACTTAAATCAGACAGAAATGCATTTCTGGTATAAAAGCTTGCTTTTTCCTTCATCTAGGCCTTTATTTTCGGTCCTCGATATGTTCTCATTTTTACAAAAAAAAGATGTGTAGGTTGGGTCAAAATATAGACCTTGACAGTTACTGTATGTGCAACACTCTCTTTTAGAATGTATTGCGTTGAGTGACTGGTAAGGGTAGATTACTTATTATGATATAGAGCCTTTTGAGAATGCTAATCTTTAAAAGAATTGTGAATTACACAATGTACCACAGACTTACTTAGAGCCCTTGGGACATTAAATGGGGGCAGGTTGTATCCTGTATTCAATGCTGGGGCAACTGAAAGACCCTGGGCATCCCTGAATTAATAGGGTATGTTCCAGACTCCCAATCTTCTCATCTCATCATCACATGGCGTTCATCAAAAAATAAAAGTCCAGCTCCCTCCACAAAAAAGATGGAGGTTGAGCTGCCCGGTTGATCCGGGGTATACCAGCAATAGAAAAATCAACAAAATTACATCTTTTTTCAATTACCATATTTTGAATAAAAATATTTCCTGAAGCTATATTTTGCTACCACAAGACACAGCCCCCCCCCCCCAGGGAACAACACTCCCACTGCCGACACCAGCAAATTTCTGTTGACACTGTCAACAATTCAATGAAGTTCAGCCCTCCCCCCACTTGCCTTTAAAAACTTACATATTTAAACAAGATCTTCTTCAATTGTTATAAAAACTGCAATTTGCAATTTAACACACATGTAATGACAGGTTCGACGAATTAGTCAATTGATTGATAAATTAAAAAAAATTCATTTAAATAAATTAAAATCGCTTGAGAAATTTGAAAATCCTGAATGACAAGCAAATGACAACGGGTAATTGTCAATATATCTCTGGGTGGTGCAATATTTCCAATGTATACTACAATTACATTGAGAAGCATATATATATTCATAAATCTGCATTTGCTACATTCAAGATCAAGCACAATTGACTACTTGAAACCTGTACAAATTTAGTGATTGGTGTTAATTTGAAGTTTGAAGGATACCTTGCAACTAATCTGTCATATAAACCAACTTAGGCTAATCAAGAATAGCTTTACACCTTATTCTCACATTGCTTGTGTTACATTTTATGAAGACCAACAACAATTTCAGCCAACTTATGACTTTGTCTTCAGCTTCTGTCATCACCAAGTTCAAGTTGCAGCTTATTACTTCATTCTGTGGTGTTCTTAGTCATGTTTATACTCTGATAAAATCAATATTGCAAGATTTTCAAGGTCTTCAGTAGTTTTTTGCATGAAGTCATGAATTTATTTGCTCTCCTTGGTCTAACATTTTGACATACGAGAACAGTAACTTAAGCACATATTAGTACGTATATACCAAGGCAGTTTTCAAACAATAGATAGATAGATAGATAGATAGATAGATAGATAGATCAGAATTGTGGATATTACAAACATAAGTAAAACGACAAGGTCCATGAAATGGATAATTAAAATCAAAAAATAAGGAGTAAGTTGTAAAGGTTAATGTAAAGATAGCGGTTTAGAGTCTGCTTCCATGCTGGAAATTGCAAAGTTCCGCATGCTCAGCTGACTTCACACATTACCTTCGGTTGACTGACTCACTGATCATTCTTGATCGGTCTCATTCCCCTGGGGGACATACAGCTGGCACTGCTGGCAGCCTCACACGGCGCCATCACTGATTAATCTTTTACTCTTCTCTGCTGATAGCCTATATAGCCAACCTCCCCATTTACACCTGGGTAGAGGCAAGCAGTGATTCAAGGAGGATCTGCTCATTTCCTCCATGCCACAACTGGGTTTGAACCCGCAACCTTGTGTGTGGGAGTAGAGCAACATACTTACTGGATCATGGGAACTCGCGAAAATCAGCCAGAAGCAAAAAAAAACATGACCAGTCCAGGTTTCCCCTATATTGTAGGGCTGCGCATTTGCAGGCTGAATTTGAATGCAAAGTCCTTTTTTTCTGCTTTCTTGTGGTTTGTATAAATACGAAATAAGCTTTCCGTTTTCTTTTTGTAATTGAATGTAGAAACTTGTATAAGCCACATGTACGCATGTCATCCTCGACTCATTTTCTCTATATATTTTCTCTCTATATTTATGTATGTGCAGGATAGAACTAAGCCTAATTTTTGCACTTGGCATTTTCAATGAATGTTTAGACGGTTTTAAGGAAATAATCGCAGTAAATGGAACGTAAACTTTAATCATGACAAAGAGCTCACGATTGTTAGAAAAAGAGTGAAAATCTAAGCTTTCTGAAACACTCTATTATAGGGGGAATGATAGGTTTTGAAAATGCAACACTCTTCCTAAAAAATGTTGAGGGTAGATCGATGAAATATAGATGAGTCAACATGTAACGCGTTTGCCCACCGGCGGGATCTTGGCCTGCATAAACAGGGAGGCTTGGGACACTTATAAAAGGACCACCAAAGTCTGAACTGATGATCTGATGATCAGCAGGGACATTACTCATGAAAACCTACCAATAGGCCTACATGTAGTTCCCTGACCAAAATTTACATCTTGAGGGAAAGTAACCTGCCAGGCATGGACTCCAATACAGTGTGCATGGCAGGGGGAGGGGGGGATACAGGGTGTCATGACTGTCATGGTATAGTGGATGAGGTGTCCAACTGCTATTTGCATGGTCACGGGTTCAAACGCCAGTCATGGCACAGAGAAACTGAGTAGATCCTTCACAAACCTTTGCTGCACCTGACACAGGCGCAAATGGGTACTTGGCAATGGGCAGTGATGGCAACTGTAGAATGCTTGACTAATGCCTAGTTCTCACGAAGACGTAACAGAGGGTTCCTGTTGCGGCGCTTCTTGCTTTTCCAGGAAAGTGGGAGGTTCTTAAGCTACATTCAACAGTTCGGCGACGATATTTTCCTCTACGGCGCTTCTTAAACTTCCTCGCTAAAAGTTCCTAGAAATCACGTGACCTTATGGTGAAGCAAGAACTTGCTTCACGAAAGATTCAACCGGTTGAATCTTTACGAAGGAAGAAGCCACGATGCAAAAGACCAGAAAGACCCCCAAAATGATTGGGCGAAGTTAGAGACAGCTTGGGCGAAGTTAGAGACAGGTTGGGCGAAGCTAGAGGCAGGTTGGGCGAGGCTACTTATCATTGAGTCAATGGAACTTCGGCGAAAAAAGAGCACAACTCAACGACGCAAACAGGCTGTTGAAACGCCGAAACAGCTACTTGCTTCACCGTAAAATGTATTTGCTTGGGCGTAATTGAAGATTAGGACGACGTAAGAGGATGCTAGGGCGAAGTTAGAGGCAGATTGGGCGAACCAAGAGACTCTTTGGGCGAATCTAGTTTAACATTGAAGCAATGGAACTGCGACGAGGCTCCTCACAACTCGCCGACACAAGTCTCTTCTTGTTTCGTCAGAAATTACGAGCGATTCGGCGTGGAAAACGAGAGCCTCGTCGTAATAGGAACCATCAACGACGATTTAAAAGCTCTAATTGATTATATAATTGTCCAAAAATGACTTGAAACGCCGAAAGTTGGCGAAATTTGACTTCCTGGCACCTCTACAACTTCGCCGTCACTTAACCACTCTCGTGTGAACTAGGCATAAGGAGTGTGTGAAATGCACTGCACACTGGCGTAATGGCGTATGCTCCCCGGGGAGCTGAGAAAGATTCAGGATTGATCAGGCCTGTCAAGGATGCAATTGTAAACGTTGGCTGAGCTCATAGGTAGATGGCCGACGTTATACCCAATGCATTTGACATCCAGCTGGGATATTGTAGAACTAGCAATAAATGTTTTACTGACGAAGAATATTGCTACTCAGGATACATTACCTGCTTGGCATAGACATCTTTACAAGGGAGACTGCCAATTTAAAGTCTCAAACGAACACTATCCGGCCACGATATTGCTAAAAAAATCAACCTGCACCATCGATTTTGAGTTTCAACTGAATGCTGACCAGTTGCTCTTGAAAAGTTATCAAACATTATACCTTCACAGCGCGAGCGGAAGTACCAGTCATTGATAGATATGGTATATCAGGGCTTGTAGATTGATTTAATCCATCCATATACTAGCATATGATAGGTCCAAGAAATGCCTTTGACATTTGTGTTTTGATATATTTGTCACAGATTCTATCAAATTTGACAGTTGACTATGAAAAACATTTTCTCAAAATTCACAGTTATTGTTGGGTTTTGTTAGTTCTATAAGTTGCAGATTCTTATATATTTTTATTTCATGTCTAACTGCTAAAAGCACACATAGCAAAAAACAATGTATAACAGTCTGTGATCACTGCTATGGGTGTATTCTAATTAGAATTTGTCATATGACTTTGACATAGGCTCCCACTAGTTTTGTATTTCTTCAAAATATGTAAATACTATAAAAGAGAAAATATTTTGCATGGCAGAACATTGTCAAAATAAGTGAGATGTACAAGGTCAACTATTGCATTTGCACCATATCTGTATGTTATTTGCAAAATGACCCTGCTTCTGCAATCTCCAAATTCGAATTGCATACGCTTGTATTGTCTTATAGGGTATTATTGGTATACATGCGAGCGCTTCACAGCCCCATCAGGCATTGTCTGTAGTAGATCTTGCTGAAACGAAAATCGACTTACATTGTGCAAAGACGCTAAGAAGGCTACTTACCTGTTAATGTGAAAAAAAGGAAACCTAACCCAAGGTGATTCAAAGCCATGGTGAAAATGCAAGTCTGGAAATTAGAAAAAAAACTAGTTTGGAAATCTAAATCTGGTAGCTAGGTTTATTAAAATTTCAGCAAAACATTAGTCAGTCAATTTGATATGCAAAAAGACTAGACTGTTAAAATGGCACTTCGAAGACGGTCATCATAATGATGATTTGCCATCATCAAATCAAATGGCCTTCTCTAGATCAAGACTAATCAAACAGCCTCTATGTTTCCCACGTTTTATGTAGAGAAGATGACACTTCATGGGCTATCAAGAGTCCCAAAGTGCATTTTTCACAGCTACTGGTCACCTCTTTTTGCATAACTAATGGATAAGCTGTAAGTGATTTATGGCCACCCAAAACGTATTGACAAATGTATGTATATTAGACCCAGCAATTACAGGCAATCTCTTTTTAAGCTTTTAAAAATGGAATTTTCAAACAAAACACCAAAAAAAATAAGGAAACAGAAAATACTAAATATGTATCAATTCTTGAAGCATGAAATTGAATCGTGGTTAGTTTTTTTTCCCACATTTTCATGTCCCAATATTTCGTCCTTCACTCTAAGAGCAGAAAAAGGAACCTTTCCTTAATTGTGTATAACAAATTAGACAAGTAATAGACAGACAGACAGACAGACAGACAGAATTATTTTATTAGACCAAATTAATTACATATTAGTACAAAACATTTTACAATTACTTCTAGTACGGTCAAGGAGACATGCACTTTGGCATATGTACTATGAAGTATAGCCTATTCTTTTGGATATCCCAGAATGGTGAATTGACTGCTTTTCAAATAGGACTCAAGACAAAAGGCACTTTTTACAAGGACCAGAAGAAGGGCAAAGTGTTATGATAAGACACACATGTTTGTACAAAGGCTTCTAATAATGAAGGGAAAATCCACATTGGAGTTCAAAATAGTTTACATTAATAAATCAAGGTCCGGTCACTTTTAAATAAGATAAGGGTATCTAAATCATTATGACTTTCAATATTTAGTCATCTTGTGAACAAAAGCTCTTCTGCATATCTATTTGAGAGAATCCTTGGCAAAATTAAAGCAAATCTGGTTGAGTATCAACAATTATGATAAGTTTGTTTCATCTTTTAAATTTTTGTCTGAGGATATTCCCCAGAATAGATTAATTACTCATAGTGAACTTGTTGTATAGGATGGGCATTGTCAATATGAAGGAACCTATCCAGTCCAGTACTTCATGACATTAATTCAGCTTTTGACATTAAATAAAACATAATTATTCCATGGCTTTATAACTCATTAATTTTATAAATAAATTAATATTAATTAAACAATCTTACCTTCTTCTTCAAAAACTTATCGATCGTTGAAAATTACTCCGAAGTTGAAAATTACTCCGAAGTGAAAATTGCTAAGATTTCCTCAAAAGTCACAAAAAATGTGTCTTATTTCCTTTCAAGATTGTCGTTCCCTAAATTGTCCTTTTTTCTCAATTCTTTTTTATTTTGTGGGCACATGCAGTGCATGTGTTGACAAAAAGAATGGTATCGGCTTATCGTGACAGCCAACGAGGTGTCTTGAGAGCTCTCTTGGCTTCTGTCATCAACCAGAGGTGTGTGCCCAAGTTTACATATCCATATATATATATATATATATATATATATATATATATATATATATATATATATATATATATATATATGATTGCAAGCTTGGATGCTTGGCAAATAAACGAAAGTGACGTGATGTCATTCGATAATGAACTCACAAGAAGCTGTACGAGTGAAATTCTCACAATAAGAGAAAATTTCACAATTTGCTTTTTACACACTCCGTCCCATCCCCAAAATTACACAATGGGGTCTTATTTTACATTTCAAGATATTCGACGCTTCCAAGGCTTTTACTGGTTCCAAAGGCTATATCAACGTCATCACCTTCAACTGATCTGATCCTATGTCAATTCGAAGTTAACAGGATTTATAGAAATTCGAGAATTTAACAACAAATAGATCAGGTTATAGAATCTAGTCTTGTCTAAAAAGGTGAACTTACAAAGTTTTCTAAGTAAAAGGGGGCAAGCAATAGATTTCCGGGGGGCGGGGTGGAGTTTTCCTTGGCAGAAATTATTTTATTTCATGGCAACCGCAACAATATTTATTCATTTCGAGTGCACAAAAATTGTTAAGAAATACCCCCATCAGAAATCATTTACTTCCTAAAAGAATATTTATTTCACCAAACCTGTGCAAGAAATTACTTCATAAACTCAAGCTCCCCCCCCCTTGGAGATTTTATGGTCGCCCCCTAACGATTTATGTCTCATTGTCGAAGATTGAATTCTGTAAAATAAAAATTAAGAAAAAGAATAAAAATCATTTCCTGAAATGGCCAATAGCGATTTATTTAAAAACTGAAACAACATTTCGCACATGCCTAGGCTCAGTTCAAGGACTCCCTTTGTTTAAATAGGTTTACTATGTATGAGTTTGTCTTTTCTTATTTCTGTAGGGCGAATATAATAAAATTATCATGATCAACCTTGCCACTAGCATTGTGTCATCTCTAAGAGCTTTTATTGAAAGACCAGTGTCATTGGCCAGTCACTCAAGACCACAGAAGTACAGTAGCTCTATGAAGTAAGAACGCCCTCAGTGATTTGCAACTGAACTTTATGTTAAACTTGTCGCACGGTAATGACTATGACGGCATTAGAATAGCATTGGGCTAGAGGTGAACTTACTTTTGCAAGATTATAATCCCGATACAAATTCAAAGACTATGCGAGTAAGATATTTACAAATATGGCAGGAAACCTCAATGGTATGATACAAGCAACAGTCCATTCAAGGCACCAAACACACATGATACAAGCTACTCTTTTCTCAAAGGCAAAATTAATGTTCTCAAACAAAGCTGCCTTATCAAATTGAGTTAGCTGTCATCAACACCTTCACACAAGTCACAACGACACAGATTGCAATGTTGGAAAAAATGGGACAACTTAACACCACACAAAATTGCGAACACCTTTATTAGTCCATGTAGTTACGTAGTAGATAGCAGTAAGGGCAATAGACTTGAACTTACGTAATGGGTTGCACAGATGACGGAATGCCATATATATTGAGAGACAAAATTCAGTTTGTAAAAACCAAACCATTGTAATCAATAAACATATTTACATATAATATATGCATGTATTTATATTCTCAATTTTGAGCAAACTTGATTATCTGCAGTTTTTATATTTGCGGAGCAACGGGCAGCAAAGCCGCCAGTCGCGTCAGCGAACTTAGTGCAACAACAGCTCATAAATTTTGAGTCAGTTAGTGGACTGAGAATGAAGGAAAGCTTGTACATGCAATGGAGTTGGTCCCTGATCCATCAGTTACTTTCGGTAAAGCAAACATACCTGAATTTATCTGACAGTTTCACCACAATGTCTGAATAATTTCATTTGGTGCCTAACTATCCTATTCTGTTTTGAAAACTTAATTTTCACACTCATTTGTGTCGTCTGCTTGATAAAAGAATACTTTGCTGCCAGGTGTCACCACTAGCATAGAATTGTGCTTGCAGTGCCTCACCCAGGAAAAACGACTGAACTAACAGCAATCTGGTTTTCAGCAGCGTGAAGTTCAATTGAGGTATGAATTAAGTTTACACAGAATTGACAGAAATGTTGTTTTAAAATAAGAACAGTTGATTTGAGCTCTGCGAATCTATGGCATTGCCATCTACATAATACACATATATTAGGGAAACAACAACACTCTTCATTCATTTTTAGGTTGGCTTCTTCTCCATAAAATGAATCTTGGCCGTGCTGTTAGGCCTACTGCAAAAACGGACACCCAATTCTACAAGCTCTATCGCAACCATTATAGTGATTCCTGACCACAGGTTTAAAATGCTTCCAACTTGAGACATCAGATTGATGATAGTATACTTTGGTTGATCGTCCATGTGCAGAGCCCGGTAGTTCTCCAGAGATATGGTGCATTTGATGAAATTCTTGCGCAGTAGTTTCAAGAAGCCGTCGACTGATCCTGCTGACGCATCTTGCCAAGCAGTCTTGAAGCGTTGTTCGTACGGCCGACCTTCGATGTAAGAAGAGTAGAATTGCTTCAACGCATATGAAGGCGGCCACGAGACAGAGGTGGACCTGTGGTTGATGGTTTGGTAGCGACAGGGTGGTTTGCATGTTGCGTTGCACCTGTTACCAATTGCGACTCGTGTGTGCATAGCGCATATCCCATTTCTAAGGAGTGTCTCATGAGGAAGTGAAGCATCTCCACAGTACGGCAGATCTTGCATTATGCCCAGGTCATCTAAAACTGCCCACATCTGCATGTCCCGGCAGAAGCAATTTTCAGCCACTTTTAATTCCACACACATACTGTAACAACTGACGAGGTTGTGTTTAAAAGAAATGTTGTACTCCTTATAATAACGAGATTTATCTTGACAATCACTGTAGGGAGCCGACAATTCTCTTCGTTGTTCAATGTTGTACTGGATATGATTAAACGAGCCAGGTTCAAGCCACATCTCACCGCTCAGATCATTCCACAGCACGCCTTCCTCAATGAGGGACACGACGAGACCAGGGCTGTTAATGATTTCACTGTGGATGCTGAAATGTTCCATGACGTCAGTATCAAAGTTGTCCACGTACGAAACTATTGTAATACCCATGATATAAACACCAACCATCGGTAATGGTTTCAGCCTGTAGCAGTTGTAGAACCGATGACTTAATTGCAGTGTGATATTGAAATACCCCGTGCATGGTGCAACGGTGCGGCCAGCGCCATCAAGTAACATAACGTAACAGTCAACAATAAGATCTTTCATTTCATGGCTGATGGCCGTAATGTTCTCCCTTCCCAAGTACTGGTAATAGCCTGTGGGGTGGGACAACTCTTCCTGGTAGATGCCGATCTTTCTTTTTTCCTCCTCAGTAATCTCCCGCAGGACATCACGTCATTCAATCGGAGGAAGTAATCCCGAGGTGTGGGAATGTCAGACGTGTTGTACTTCATACGAGACAGACTTGATAATGGCTTGGAATTGCACACGGCCACTTCAAGAGGAAAAGGGTCATTCAAAACCTTCTCTGACAATGTGGTGATCTTAGGATACATTGCGTAGTCATAAATCAACAAACCAGTTTGCGTACAAGCAACTCCGAAGAAGACGATAACTGCCGACGCCCACATGGATGTCATGCACTTGGTCTGGTTCCTAAGCGCCCTTGGTATTCCCTTGACAGAAGTCGTGAGTCCGAAATTCTTCAGTTCATCTTTGAAGGACGTCATGTTGAAGCTTGTTAAATGCAGGAGAGAGATAGCCCGCATCAGGAAGCAGTAGCAAGTCTGTAGCGCAACTCTCCGAGAGTGAATCTTCAATGTTGTTTCCATGCTACAAACCATTATTGTTGCCCTCATCAAATCTGTCATATGTAACTATCGACCTGTTTCTATAGACGCAGATTTAGTAAAGACAACATACAGAAATGGAAAATACGGTTAATGGAACCATGTTTGCTCCACCTACTTGGTCAATCAACATAATTTTTTTAGTAACAGCACCATTACACGCTTAGCGATCAATAGACAAATGCATGCAAAAGCAACATTTTAAGATATAAGAGGAATGCACGCCGTGCCATCAAGCCAATTTATGGGGGGGGGGGGGAAAGCCACTACTTTTGATGGCAGGACAGGCCAGCAGATGGCACACACTGGCATACAGACCAGAAAGTCAAATAAAGAGTAAATAATGTTACAATAACTTTGCAGTGCACATAAGCCAGACATAATGAATTTTTAGCTTCTCGGATCAACCGACCCAACCGATTCTTTGCCTAAAAGAGAAAAAAATTGAGCTTACCCACAATTCTTTTTTTTTATATCTGTTTGAGGATTAGCAGTTAAAAACGTTTTCTTCGTGCCTGTTATGGTTAATCAGTTGATCAAGTCAGGTTACGGCCTAATCAATCCAGTTATGAAATTACGAAGTTACGAAGTCAGTGCTTCTCACATCTAGCAGCATAGGTGGCAATAAACTGATTAAATGACTTTAGGTACTTCATCAAGTAAGAAGATCAGGAGACCAACAGAAAACTGTCGATGACGTGACAAAGCCAGTTTACAAATTGAAAATAATTTTTCCAGTGGACCGTCAATCTGCAAAGAGCTCTAAATGACATTATAAACATTTATATTACAGCTTCATTTTTGTCCTGTTGACCGATCCCCCAAAAATGTGTCTTGAGAATATTTGAGAAACTAAAGCCCCTTTCCCACTGGGCACATACAGTCACGTTTCATTGCATAATGGTCAAAATCAGAAAACGCATCCAAAAGCATTGGGGAGCACGTTTCCCATGACTTTGGATAACCATGTTAATCTATGTGTTGCATGGCAGTTGCATAGCTTTACATAGCCGTGCAATTGGAGTACATATGCTTGCAATTTGCCTGCCAAAGGCCTGCATATACTTGCATATTGGTACATACAGCTGTGCAAGCAATCTTTTTCAGAAATAAATCGTCCCTTTAATTAACTGGACCTCAAAAAATTAGCATTGGAACTCCAATTCACTTGCATATCGATGCATACTGATGCACACTGATGCCTGGCAATGCATAGGCTTCACATAAGACTGCATAGGCTTCACATAAGACTACATACCATGACATAGACTTGCAAAGTGGCTTGCGTTTCATTGCATATAATACCAAAACGCACCTCTCATGCGTTCAAATTAAACATGTTTAATTTTTATGCACTGCAACTGCCTATGTACACGTTTCATTGCGTTGTGTTGCCTTGCATTGCATAAGGTTGCATAGCTCTGCATTGCATTGCATAACCCTTTGCGTTTGTCCTGCGTTTCCAGCCTATGTGTTCAAACGCAGCCAAACGTGCTCAGTGGGAAAGGGGCTTTTAAAGATCAATTATGTCTGGCCTTAAGCCCCTTTCCCACTGGATGCATATAGTCACGTTTCATGGCATAATGGTAAAATTTGGAAAATGTGTACATATGTAGAGAGGTATGCGTTTCTTTTGGGCCTGAATTTTCATGCTAATTGATGAAATGCATAGCAGATGCATAACTGTACATATCTTTGCAATTGGTGTACATAACCTTGCAATAGCTCTGCAAATGTAATGCATACAGATACGTATTGGTACATATATCTGCGTTTTGCAGTCTTTTGTTCAGCCAAACAGCTTCTAAACTCAACAAATTAGTATTAAAATTGCAGTTTACTTGCATATCAATGCATACTGCTGCGTATTGATGCTTACCTATGCATATGCAACACATATGACTGCAATGACTGTGCACAAGACTGCTTTTCATTGCATATGCCTGCAAACTGGTTGGCATTCCATTGCATATGTGAACAAAACGCAGGCCTGATGCGTTCAAATTAAACATGTTTAATTTTTTGGGACTCCCAGTGCGTTTGTGCACGTTTCATTGCATTGCATTGCCTTGTATTGCATTGCATTGCATAGCATTGCATAGCTTTGCATAACCATTTGCGTATCCACTAAATTTCCAGCTTATGTGTTCAAACGCAGCCATACGTGCTCAGTGGGAAAGGGGCTTTACTTGTGGTTGTTAAATGCCTTTAGAATACGTCAACTTTTCGACAGTGACTGCGATTATGCAAGTCATTAGCTCACAGAGTTTTTGTTCAGAATTTCCTTTTATTGTAGTACCACTATATTGATCTTCGACAAACACATCAGAGATGATTAGAGATGATCTATTACAGGGCGGCGATGACACTACTATGAATAAATAGAACAGGTCGTATGATGAATATCTGTTTGTTGAAACTATGGATTTTGAAATTCTCCAAGTGCAGTGTGATTTTTTTTTACTTTTTCAGGAAGAAGAAAGTTGTGGACATGAGCAGCAATGGTTCAGGAAATCAATGGGAGCTTGAGCAAATAATAAGAAACATGGAGTCTTCACAGATCAGATTCAACCTGCAAAGAAGGGGTGCGATGGATGATTAGGTCTTTACTGTAAATAAACAAGTCTTGAGTTCTGAGTTCTTAGTTACATCCGGTATTCAAGTACTTGGTATGCTTCTTAGGACAGGAGGACAACACGGCAATGAGGTGAAGGATGATTACAACTGCCATCGAACACAGGTTGGCCCAGGTGACCCGGCAAGTGCTGGATTCGAACTCATGTTGGAGTTTACAACCGGAGCCATCCTCCACCTGCACCCAACCAGGCACCGAGTCAAGCCAGTCCTGGATGTAGGCATTTTTTTAGTCCATTATAACTATTGACCATGTCAAGTTACGGTTACACCCTTGGCAGGCCAGTTCAAGCGTGAATCTTTCTCAGCTCCCTGGGGAGCATACACCAGTAGGGTGTGTCAATTTTAAATTTTTATGCAAATTCAAAAAGCACTAGTGCCTAAAATGTGCGTTTTGACCTGGGGAATCCAAATCTGTTCTCAAAATAGCGATACGGGGTCATTCTTCGCTAAGTGGTCAAAATGGCTTGGGAAAATTTTCAATTTGCAAGTACTCATGGCAACCAAACCACTCAAGTTGACTGATGAAGAATATTATAAAGAATAGAAATCCACAAAAATCCAAGCTTAAATGATGATTTTTGTCTTCCACTGCCCTAGAAACTTGAATGATGTCAACATAATGCCGTCAGTGGTGTTACTCACAGACTTGAATGAGTACAAGTGATTTGGTGATAGATATTGCAATGAAAAACAGTGTTTCATGTGCATTCCGTGTTACCTCATCAAATCCAAACAAGAATTGTAAAGAATTCCAAATATTTAGTTGTATATTTGGAATCATTATGCAGCTGCATGCAAAAAAGCTTGTCATAATCAATGAAACAATTAGCATACCGTTTGTGATTTTTGTTTTAGGGTCAAAAATACTATTAGAAAAGCTTGGGCATTTATTATTCTTAAATACTATGCTGAAGATTACCACTGGTACCTGCTAGTTCATGTGGAATGGACGTTTTTGTGTCCAGTAACACCACTGACATCACATTAACACATTGACAAAGCAGTAACACCACTGACAATTTGCTCTGGTTTTGATGATTAGTTCTATAAAATTGCAAAAAATGAGGTCAATGTGCAACCATCAAATCCATAGCTAATTATCCATTGAATAGGTAGGCACAACCAGCATGTAACCCTAATCCAAAATGTTTAATACTGACCTGGTACCTGTCACTACAGTGTGGCGCTCACGGAGTGGCAAATATCAGTTTATTTTCATGTTGATGTTCTTTATTGGAAAATAATTGTTGAATACTTTAAAATGACACACACAATATATATATAAATATACATAATATAAATATATACTAATATAAATATATATATTTTTGTATATAATTGACATCACATTTTCCATGCAAAACAAATTATGTTTTGACATTGACATATGTTTAATCAGATACAAAAATGCAGAAGTGTGTTGCAATCAATGGTATCAAAAGTTTTGTGAAATAAAAAATGTCCTCCAACAGTTCTCTTCTTTTTCTCTGAATCTGATCCCTTTTTGAAAGCAGTGCAATTAACTTTCTCGATCTTCCTCACTTCTTTGCCTTCGATGTATTTGCCTCTTCTCCACAACAACAAGCAGTATCAGCATTCTCTGTACAATTAGTGATTTTCAGAATTTTCTTGGAAGCTTTCTGAAAATCAAAGGAAAATTTCTTAAGCATAAATACATTCAGCAAATGAGGGAAAATATCAAGATTTGTCAGTGGTGTTACCACATTGTCAGTGGTGTACCTTCTATTTAGTAACACCACTGACACTAACACCACTGACAAAAAGGCCTTCAAATATGAAATGCTCCCTTAATTTGCTTTCCATTTGCATTTTTTTTTCAACATTCTTGAAAAAATCCTTTCAAAGATTCCATTCCATCATAGGATTTCAAGATGTAAAAGGGTAATTTGTAATAGTAACGCAAACACCACTGACTCCCCTAAATGATACCTCCACTATTCATTGACTATAAACTATGAAAAAGCACAGAAATATGAAAAAATATGCTTACCTTTGCCTCTAATGCTTAGCAGACATGCTTTCTGGCCCTCTGGTGATGTTTATTCTAAGAAAACAGGGAGCTGTTAGTATGTCACGAGCGATTTTCAAAGAAGTAACACCACTGACATCAATATTGGTAACGCATACAAAAGTCATCATGAAGCATAAGGGAATGAGAGTTACAGTACATAATTTCACTTTATGATAAATTACAAAATACTAATTCATTATTTTGAGCAAATTTATGTAGGATTTCCATAAAATCACAGTATTAGAATGAATAATTGCCGGAGACTCCAACCAGTAACGGTCGAAAACTGGGAGGGCCATAAGGCTACTGAATTTTTTTCTGGGAAAGTATGAGCATGAACCCATGTTAAAATTATGTGTTTTAAGAACAAACATTGTAGAAGTGATATGTCGAAGAAGCAACATAAATATCATTAATATTAAAAGAACTAGGTTACTATTAACTTCGGTAACACCATTTTGACCACTTAGCGAAGAATGACCCTACTAGTACGACAATTCTTACCTACTTCAATTTTGGTTCAAAGTTTCAATGTTTTTTTCGTTTTCGACCATATTCGCCAATCTGCAGTTCTCTATAACTTTATCAGTATTTGTCATACAGCATTATAATTGCCATGGTTGGAAAGCTCTCAAAAAGATCTACATTTTGTATACCAATATTAATGGTCTAGGACGATTTCTTGACTCCCATTGGCTCTTAGGTCTGCACTTTTTAGAAACGAAAATGTTGCTGACTGTCTAATCCTGTCAAAAAAAGGTTTCAAGAAAGAGCAAATAAAATATTTTTTTAATTTTTGGCTATGGAAAATCCTGCCTTATGAGATTGGAAGTTTTAATGCTAAATTTTGTCGTAAGTATTGCAACAAATCAGGGAGGGGCTGTTATATTTTGTATTTTAACTTCATAAGAATTAATTATAGGACAACATCACTGGTACCATGAGAATGCTAAGAATATTTTCTATCATGTGGTACCACTCATGTTGCCCTGCAATAAATTCTGATGAAGATATGATATGAAATGCAACAGACCCCATCTCACATTTTACGAGTTTTCAGCTGACATTAACATTAAAACTTCATCACTCACAAGCCAGGCACTCCCACATTAAAAAATAAAAAGGTTTTTATATTTTGTCATTTTGGGACTTACAGAATGCAAATCACTGCAACTAATCAGTGAAAAAAATTCAAAAGCCTTTTTTTAACAGGATTAGACAATCTGTAACATTTTCATTCTAAAAAGTGCAGACTGAAAAGCCAATGGGAATCAAAAAATCGTCCTAGACTATTGAAGTTGGTATGCAAAATGAAGGTCTTTTCGAGAGCTTTCCAACCATGTCTATAAGAATGCTATATGACACATACTGATAAAGTTATAGAGAACCGCGGATTGGCGAAAATGGTCGAAAACGAAAAAAACATTGAAACTTTGGACCGAAATTGAAGTAGGTAAGAATTGTGGTATCACCATTTTGAGAACAGATTTGGATTCTCCAGGTCAAAACGCACCTTTTAGGCACTAGTGCTTTTTGAATTTGCCTAAAAATTAAAAATTGACACACCCTAATACACCAGTAGGTATGCAGAAATTTCACATGCTCCTTAGTCAAGTATTCAACAATTACCGTCACTGCCTATTGCCAAGTACCCCGTTACACCTGGATAGAGTGTAGCAAAGAGTTAAGGAGGATCTGCTCAGTTCCTCCATGCCATGGCTGGGATTCGATGGAGCCACCACCATATCCACATTTATTCTATTCAACTTTGATGTATATAACGGATGTGGATCCTAAGATATTCCAAAACTATCTTTGGGATATATACCTTGCTTACCTTCGCTCTTGCTTCCTGTTCGCTCTCGCTTAACGTTCGGTCTCGCTACCATTCACTCTCGCTTAACTTTCATACATTAATACGCCCAATCAACACTTTATGAGCCTGCACTGCTAATCATTGTCACGGCGTTGTTCTTACATGGGTCTATGAACTTTTAAGCTGAATAAAAGGTTGAGGTCCTCCTACCCAAGGGGACAGTCTGACAGACAATCACAAGCACAGGTTATTCGCCACAGTTTAGCCCAAGGTGTGATAAACACATATTCCCGATCCCATGGTGGAAAGTCAAACTGTCAAACATGAGATGACAAGTGGACAACAAAGAAAATAGGAATTATCGCCCTGAAATACTGGTATGTGATTGGCTGACAGAGGTGTCGAATGGTATAATCCTGTATATCACTGCTTATACCATTCGACACCTCTGTCGGCCAATCACATGCCAGCAATACAGGGAAATAATTCTCATATTCTTTGTTGTCCAGTTATCCTCTCATGTTTGAGTGTTTGTCCCATGGTATAAGCCGGTTATTCACCATGGGATCAGGAATATGTGTTTATCACACCTCGGGCTAAAGCCCTCGGGTGATAAATCACATATTCCCTCTCCCGTGGTGAATAACCTATACCAATACCACACACATCCAATAGGAGAGCTACAGCCCCCCCCCCCCCATTGAAATCAAATCACATTAACCATCCACCTACTCTCTAAAGCAAATTGCCAACCAGAGCTTTTCTTCATAGTCTGTGTGATCAGTGTGTTTAGAGACTGGGTTTGGGGACTGTGCAGCCATCAACCTATTAGCATCTCTTGCATTGTAAAGCAGACGGATTGTGTGCATATAACACTGGGTCACACTGCATTCCATTTACCTTACACTGCTGTGTATTATATGATGACGGAGGCACTCTACCTAATTTTTTTTAATGTCTGGTATTGACGAATTTGACGTGTCACAAATTGTTATGCACACTGCTTTCTACTTGATGCTTCTACATCTGCTGCATCAGCAACAAAAGCACTCTGTTACAATTCCAACGGTATGCATGTGTGGTTGTACATTAAAAAATCATACCGAATCACGGAGAACCTGAACCTGAATCAGAGCGCAGCTGAATAAACAATGTTCCATTAGCAAAGTTTCCACGTCTCTACTTCGTGTTCCATCTTGCCTCATACCTGATCAATACTTACTTTCATACATACACATGTTAGAAATTCCACTTTGTGATCGCTGGGACCTGCAGGCCAGAAGCAGGCTTACAGAATCCTATTCGAATGGCTATCATATCTCGGACGCATTTTGTATGCTGATTAATTAATATTGGGTATTTTGGAAGCGTCAGCAGTTGTGGTATCCAAGGATGTCAAGACAATGTCAAGAACAAATATTGTTCATAGGTGACACTGCAGCACGTGAGGCCACACACAGGTGGCACTACAGTCCATATAAGGCATAGTGGGAAGCTTTGTATATATATGAAATTTGCTCTCTTGGCTACTAGACGTCCGACAGTGAACTCCATCTCGACACAACTCTTACAAATAGCTCCATAACAACAGAGAACGGCAGGGGAGATTCAACTTCGCACAATCGCACTCAGAATTGAGCTGTAGACCAGCTATTGCATCTGATGCAGATTATCTCTATACTGCATTCCACAAGCTTCAACATCATGTCTTTCAAGGATGAACTGAAGAATTTTGGACTCACGACTTCTGTCAAGGGAATACCTAGGGCGCTCAAGAACCAGACCAAGTGCATGACATTCATCTGGGCCATGGCTGTCGTAGTTTTCTTTGGAGTCGCTTGTACACAAACATCAACATTGATTTTGGACTACTTGAAATATCCCAAGATCACCACCTTGTCAGAGAATGTTTTGAATGACCCGTTTCCCCTTGAGTTACTCGTGTGCAATTCCAAGCCCTTATCAAGTCTGTCTCGCATGAAGTACAACACGTCTGACATTCCCACACCTCGGGATTACTTCCTCCGATTGAATGATGTGATGTCCTGCCAGGGATGTACGGAGGAGGAAAAAAGAAAGATCAGCATCTACCAGGAAGAGTTGTCCCACCCTACAGGCTATTATCAGTACTTGGGAAGGGAGAAGATCAAGTCAATCAGCCATGAAATGAAAGATCTTATCGTTGAATGTTACGTTATTTTGTTAGATGGAGCTGGTAAGGCCCTTTTACCATGTGCGGGATATTTCAATATCACTCAACAACCTTGTAATCGGTTCTACAACTGCTACAGGCTTACCCCTATGCCAGTCCTTGGAATAGATATTTTGGGCGTTACACTAGTTTCATACGTGGATAACTTTGACACTGAGGTAATGGAACATTTTAGCATCCACAGTGACATCATCAACAGCCCTGGTCTCATGGTGTCCCTGATTGAGAAAGGCGTTCTATGGAATGATCTGAGTGGTGAGATGTGGCTTGAACCTGGTTCGTTTAATCATATCCAGTACAACATTGAACAGCGAAGAGAGTTGCCTGCTCCATACAGCGACTGTCAAGATAAATCAGACTTCAATTCTGACAAGGGTATTCCATTCACATACAACATTTTCAGCTGTTACAGTTTGTGCTTGGAATTAGAAGTGACCAAAGATTGCTCTTGTCGAGACATGACGTCACGGGCAGTTTTAGATGCCCTCGATCTAAACCAGAATATGTCTTACTGTGGAGATGTGACCCTTTCTCCAGAGACGATCATTGCAAACAGAATATGCTCAGAGAATACCAGACACAAGAACTTTGAAAGTTGCACTGAAAAATGCAAACCTCCCTGCAGCTACCAAACCATCAACCACAGATCAACCTCCGTCTCCTGGCCACCCTCGTATGCCTTGAAACAATTCTACTCTTCTTACATCAAAGGTCAGAGATATGAAGAACGCTTCAAGACTGCTTGGCAAGAGGCTTCAGCAGGATCGGTTGACGGCTTCTTGAAACTACTGCGCCAGAATTTCATCAAATGCACCATATCTCTGGAGAACTACCGTGCTCTGCACATGGACGATCAACCGAAGTATACTATCGTCAATCTGATATCCCAAGTCGGGAGCATTTTAAACCTGTGGTCTGGAATTACTATAATGGTCGTTATAGAGCTTGTGGAATTAGGTGTCAGCTTTTGCAGTAACAGCATAACCAAGGTTCATGTTATGGAGAAAAATAAAAACTTGAAATAAAAGAAGGTACTTTTACTGACACAAAAATTCAACTACCCCCCCCCCCCCCAAACTTGGTAAAAAAATGTGCAAAAGAAACACTGATGAATCAAGCAGATGATCAAATATGATTTATTGAAAATCAATACTTCTAAAGACATGCCTTGTAAATGGCTTACAATGTAATAAATTTCTTAACAATTGAAAGTTGGACTGGCATTGATTTTTAACAGGCACGTGACAGAAGCGAAAATATGGAAAGTTGTGTTTGGAATGTCAGAACTAACATTAAATATTGCCGAACAGCCGATAGGTGAATGTTCATAGCCGAAAGTGTAGTCCCATCATTTTGTCCAAAAAAACCGTAATCACTCACCCGGGACTTTCTTAAAAGTGGTTTTAGCCTATAAACTTGAGCATGCCAAGTTCGATTTTGTACCTATACTTTCGTGTGATTAGAAGAAAACAGTATGCATGTCATCCTTGAATACCCTGGATGGCATCCTTGATCCTTCAGTTGTCGAGTAGTCCTGTGACTCTCCCAAACGATTACTTCCCCCCCCCCAGAACTGTGTATGTTTGTGACCAATGAATCAGTACTACTTATTTGAATGTTTGTTAAGGAAATTGGAAAATATTCATCTATCATAGGCCTATATCATCATATCATAGTATGAGAAACATCACAAGGTAAAAATTGTTGTTAGTCAAAAAATAAAATTACAACTCACAACGAAATACCAAACTGATGAAACACCTTGTGTCATACTCATGTCTTTGACAGTTTGGTCACACCTCCATTTTGTGACCAACAACAACAGAGAAAGAATCAGTCTGATGAAGCCAACAGAACTGGATAGATGGTGAAACATCAGAAAGGTAAAATGTCTGTTCTCGAAAAGAGAAATTTACAACTCATGAGCACACATAGTATTATAAAACTGTTACTTACATTGGACTGCGAAAAATTATGTCACCCTAAAATGTGAATTTTTTTACAGACAATGTCTGCCTCCCTTCTCAAAAACTCCACAAGTTCTTTAAATGAAGGATAACTACCATGTTCCTCAATGGAATCATAAATCATGTGACCCAAACAGATACCAACCGATCAGATGATGGTCTCAAAACTCCCAGATCAGTTAGTATCTCGCTGGGGTCACATGATTTATGATTCCATTGAGAAACATTGTAGTTATCCTTCATTTAAAGAACTTGCGGAGTTTTTGAGAAGGGAGGCAGACATTGCATGTAACCCTGTCACGAGGTTACTTGTAAATCGCGTAATTGGGACTTCAGAGTCAAAGCAGGGAGGAAATAGCAGTAGGTCAATGTTGTCTGTTAAAGATAGTGCGAGAACATTTAATACTATGAAGGTTCTCATGTGTGGTAACTTGTAAGGATAATCATGGGCTTGATGAGAGCTTCCAATTTGAAGCCAAAACATTGGAAGACCGAAAAGCATTTGTCATGGATTTGTGCTTTGGATGTCTGCGGGACAGACACAGGTCCAGTTCTTGTTCCAGTCGTTTGTCTTGTTCCACAAGTAAAAGACTTCATCCAACCTCTCCGCATGGGTTTATTCCAGCAAAACTAGGTCACAGACCTGAAGTCCAGAATGGTGGTTCTGCAAGTCTGAGTGTCTCAATGGGTGATGACGTAGATTCTGATTCCAAATGCTGTTGGACAGCAGAGTCCTGTTGCTCGACAAGCCACCAGTACTTGCAGTCGGCGGGGAAGGACCAGAAGGTGAGCCGAAAGCCCCAACACTAGGAATGGACCCCCAACGCTCCCGCAGTACGTCCCTTTGGCCAAGATCGGAAGAAAGTCCAAGGCATGTCCCCTGTGCTTTGAGGTGCCAGCACACATGCGAAGACATGTGGAGAGCCAACACCTGCCCTTCTTTTTCTATGGTTACGCTGCTCTTTTATGTTGCCTGCAAGTGTATGCAACTGCGACAGCGGGCAGAGCACATCACCATTTATGGCAGAGGCCCCTCGTCGATCGACGCTTAAGCTGCTGTGGCCTTAGCCATGTTGTACAGCATTTCCTCAACCCTGACGTTGAACAGGCTCCTTCTCATTGGGGGATACACTCCCCTGGAGCGGAACACCCCTGGAAAGTCCTCTACCCGCTCCCAAGACATTCATAATCTGCCTCAATAGGGCTGCTATCAACCACAGCCACGTCTGGTGGGCCCCTCCATCGCCACCCACGCACACTGGTCGAGATGAATGTCGCCAACCCCACCCATGCCGAGCAGCTGCTCTACTGGAGAACGGTTCTCCAGTTCCTGGCGGCCCAGGATGAAGAGGCTCGCGCACGAATCAGGAACCTGGGCTCGGCGAGGGTGCCAGATAATGCCCGGCGTATACTGGGCATGGCAGCCGAATGTGATAGCCACTGCCATCTAGCAAATTTTGTGGAGAGGAAGGAGCGCTCCCTTAGGGAGACCATGGAGGAGGTCCTTAAGAGACACCATGTGACACCTGGGTGAACTGAGGGTCAATGCAACCCCATGATGCAAATGCTTATCGACAGGAGTGTTTAGCTCAGAGAGGATTGCCAGAGGAACCTCCCCGAACCGCTGGCCTGCACCAGGTGAAGCACAAGGGGAGAGCTTTTGGGCAGCTCGGGCATTTTGTAAAGTTGGCATCCACCGAATGAGAGAGGACAGCCCAACTGAATATGAAGGAGACTACAATGTAGAAGACCAAGTGAAGAGTGTGAGGAGTGTGTGGCCATTGGATAGAGTAGATTGGACCCCACAGCAGGCCGGGAGCTATGTAAATACCAGCCCGGCCGTTTCTGCAGGCAGTTGCAGTTGGCCCTCCTCTACAAGAAGCCCTTGGTGCTGCACCTCCGACCCGTGGGAAATGATGCAGATGAGGTCCTCCAGGAAGCAAAGGACTTGCTGTCCAGCTGGAGGGTGCCAAGGAGCCATCTGATTCATCTGCACTCCTTCGTGGGAACCATCCAAGACTACCGGACATGGCTGACCCTCTTCCCAAACACCCTGTTTGGAATCTCACAGGTGTCCCTCTGCTGCGCCCATGCCCACGAGCTGTTGCGATTAGCTGACCTGCGACGGCTGGCCATAGAGTCTGATGCCACGTATATGTCCCGTGGGGAACGGCCAGAGGACACGCCTTACAACTTGTATGTTCAGGCAGACAGGATCGCAGCCGCCTCATGCCTTCCGACCCGCGTGGTAATCCAGGCAACGTGCCTGAACACCCGCATGTTCTATGGGATATAGTCTGGGGCAGACGACCCTAGACGACGTCTCGGGCCGTAGACCCCGAACTGTCCATCTAGGGCGTAACCCTAGACTGATGTTAATATCTGTCAATATACTGTAGTTTTCTGTTGCCAGGTCGGATGCACTGGAGGTGAGGCGTAGTCCCCTCCTATGACACTTGGCTAACCCTGGTGCTGCAGGTTTTCTTAGAATAAACTTGAACAACTCTGTTGTGAAGCAAGTGAATGTGGCTGATTATTTAGGTTTCAAAATACATGATGATTTAACTTGGGACTCCCAAATACAAAAAATTTGTTCTCAATTGTCGAGAAAAGTTGGAATGTTAAGCAGCCTGAGAAAATCTATTTCGAAAGACATTTTAACTAAAATTTATATGACAAGTATTCAGCCGTGCATTGACTATGCTCTCACAATATGGGGCAATACTACTCTGAAGAATCTTTCTAAAGTACAGAGGATTCAAAATTATGCTGCCCGAGTAACCACAGGCCAATTTGATTATGTTGATGTACGAGGAGCTGATCTAGTCAAACAGTTGGGTTGGATGTCTGTTAGGCAACGTTTTGACTATTTCTGTATTTTATTAATGTATAAATGTATTCATGGTCAAGCACCAGACTATCTCACATCTAACATTATAATGGAATGTGAAATTTCTCAACGAACAACAAGATCGATAAATTCCAGTAATCTCTATGTGCCATATGTTGACAATGAAACTACTATAAAACCCCTAATGTACACTGGTGCTAAGTTATGGAACTCACTGCCTAGTCATCTTAAAGATCTCACAAGTATTGAGGTTTTTAAATGTAACCTAAAAAGATTTATTTTAAGCTAATTTATATATATTTTTTATTAATTTTCAATTTATTTTTTGATTATTATACATTGTTTTTACACTATTGTTTTAAATTTGTCTTATTGTATTCTATATATATATATATACTTGTATGCTAAGGGCATCAGTGCAAAACAGCTACAGCTGACTGATATTACCCTTATAAAATATATTTGTAAATAAATAAAATAAATAAACCCCTTCTCAGCCACCTGGACCTTGCCCAACAAAATGAGGGGAGTTTCAACGACCGGAAGACGGAAATCGCGCTGCGCAAGCGCCTGGCAGAGCAGGAAGACGAACTTACTTCGATAGACAGAATAGAACCAACAACAACGCAGAGCTTTTTGGGAGTTATCTCATCAACAAGAGGTAACTAGCACTCTTCTACAGTAGGTTTTACTGTTGCCAGGTCAGATGGACTGGAGACGAGGCGTAGTCCCCTCCTATGATACTTGGCATACCCCTCACAAAGGAGCTTAGGAATAGGAAGATCTCTCTTTCTAATCTTACTTGTGGACTGTCCCAGCCCCAGAACGTTTCTTCTTCCATTAACAGCCTCTCAAGAGTATGTTCAGAGTAGAGATGTGCTGTAAAGAAATATCAATGAAGAAGAAAATAATATAGCCCGCAAAGAAAACCTGGACAAATGAAAGGGAGCCAAGAAGACTGGAAAATGGGGGAGTCCCATCCTGAGAAATACATGTACCAGCATCTAAGAGTCTGAGAGAAGAGAAAGAACGTAGAACTATTCGATCCGCAGCCATACCAAAGTCTGTCGAATATCTGGGTGTCACCATGTATTGTACCCTGAACTGGAACTATCACTATAGCAAGGTCCAGGTACACACTGAAATTTGGAGAGGAAACTCCCTGTATTTTCCCAGATTTTTCCCTGCTTCACTGGACGATTTCCCAGACATTATTTGGCCTTATCGCGGCGTTATCGCGGCTGATCGGAATTCAAAAACTAAAACTTTTCAGACTTTTGCTTAAAATAGAGGGCTTGTTTCAAGCTTTAATGCATGTAAAACAAAATTCCCTGCGTTTTCCCGGAATTTGAGGCCAAATTTCAAGATTTTTCCCAGCAATAGTTTCTTTTTCTCCGCTTTCCCCACGTTTGGTGGGGACCCCGAAGGTGTACAGAACGTCACAAACAAGACTAATAGAATCATTGTACTCCTCCATAGAAACCTCCAAGGGAAACTCCAAACGTATTTCCCGAAACTGACCTTCCAACTTGCAAAAAAGAACATGACCTTTGATGAAATTCACAGGCTGCTAATGACAAGATTTTTCAATCCATCAAGTTGTGCTAGCCATTTAATAAAAGTAGTTCCATGCCAGATGTAATACAAGAACCATAAATTCATTGTTTTCATACAAATTAATTTTGAGACCAATTTTGGAAAGCTCTACAATTAGGAGCACCATAAGCTACCATAGCTGTACGAATCCAAAACAAGAGGTCAAACAATGGAGCACCAAAGAGACGTTTCCAAAATAAGACACTTCGACATTTATAAGGAAAGTTTTGAAAACAAAGCACAGGCCAAAGGCTGACACATGTAGTCTCGTCTAGTCTTGTCTCTAATATATCCAAAGGTACTATGCTCTTACTGAGCCTGCTAACTTCTTCTGGACTGAAAATAGGTCACTTTTGAACTGGACCAATCAGAGAAGCTCTAGCAAATTTGACTTTTACAAGCACTTCTCTAATTTGCCGATTCCAAGAATGACCCATTTCCTGCCCATATGAAGTTAGCAGGCTTAGTAAGCGCATAGCACCTTTAAATTTACTAGGTACAAGTATAGAAAAGACTATAGGCTTGGGCCTGCGAACAAAGTTGACTGATAACACACACATCAATGACTTTAAATATTTTACTACAGCTTAATACAGGCAAAAATCTCATAGAAACATGGAAACATGAATATACAGTGATTTATTGAAAGACTTGAAGCACATTCATTCAGCATTGGGATAATTTCCAATTAGCCGGAATAAGGCCCTGGTGACAATGGAGGTTATTCAATTGGTGGTTTTGGGTAATTCTCGATAAGCATCCTCAATACTGAGTATTGCCTCTTCTGTATACATAGTTTACATACTCATGATCAATTTAGGTTTATAATACAGGCACACTGTACAGAGCAGCACAATTCATAACTTAATATGCACTTATGCAGAAACAAACGCGCTGAACTGTAAGACATAACTTTTATCATTCGGGAAATGTTTACCTATTTCAAAATGACACTAACAAACGCACAAGAAAACGTTCTCAAAATCAAAGCGCTTTCTCCAATTTACAAAGAGCCATTATATAACAAACAAAATACTTCTAAATGGGCACTTTACAAAAACAGCCGTACCGATAACCATTGATGAAAAACAATTTCTTTTTTCACATAAAACTAACTCTCTCAACAACTTCTATCATCAGAATACAAACCAACCATACTAGTCTCAAAAATACAAAGAACAGGAACCAAAGCCGTTTACAACATACATTACAATGACGTAGTGTCCAAAGGTTGTTAATTAGACCTTGCAAAGGACAAAAGCGTTTCTTCTCACAGCCATATGCTCTACACTCTCGTAATAATAATTTAATTTAAAATATACAAATATATGCGTGATAATTGAAAAAGGAAAATTCCATGGATAACCACATTTTGACTGACGTAAGTGACGCCAGCCACAGTTGTCCACTTCATGTAATGAATCATAATTGCGATTAGCAGTAATCATGACCAGAGAAGTAATTAGCTGTAATTAAGGCTAATTAAGGCTAATTGAGACTAATTATAATTAATTACAGATCGATGTACAATTCCAGGAGATCACCCAAAGCTCAGACAGATTAATGAATTAAATGCAAATGAAAATGCCTGAATATAATAGACTTACATGGAAGCACTATAGAGAGCATTTAACTTTTACCTGCATAGCTTTTACAATGAGGAATCAAGGACACATTCCTTTAACATGATTTCTACAAATAATAATATTATATTCCTTGGTGGCTTCACCCATATCGTAGTGTTAATCAGTCCATCTTTAGGTTGCAGCCATCATAAAACAAGTCAGTACAATCAAAATCATTCTGTCGACTTCATTAAACATATTTTCACTTTTATGTCTTTGTTCAAAATGTGTTTTTGCTATGTCATGATATTCACTTGCTCATAAATACTAATTTGATAAACGGACATAATGATATCATAATCGCAGCTCGACCAGTATTAATTTATCAATATAATTCACTATTTTCAATTGCATTGACACCTCCAATTTCAATTGGATACAACTTATATACTGTAACATAATTCCTATACGGCAAGCAAAATATAAATCATCTCCAAATTCAAATTTACTCTATACTGAAATCATCTTCATGAAATCATCTCCACATAGAAATCAACTACGAAATCATCTCCACATTTCCCCAACGATTCTCCAACAAAATGCCGAGCTTTCTCTTCTTAACAGCCTCTTAATAAGCGAACATCATTTCTTGGGAGAAGCCGAGTTTCTCCAGATTGGGGACGCAGGCGAACTTGATCATGGGAGGGGGGCCGCACATGAGGACGAGGGAGTCCTCTCCCGGGGCAGGAAGATTCTCCTGGATCATATCCGCATTTACGAATCCTTCGCTGAACTTCCATCCTGAAACAAGCAATCGATAGACTCAGACACTTGTTTATTCCTTTACATAAAATATATGAATAGCTTTCACGACATTTGGATGTTAAACACAATTAATATTCCTTTTAAATGTATTAAAAGAGGAGACAAAATGTGCCACTTTCCAAAAATATTTAAATCATAAAATTTTATCTGCAGATTTGGAATGAAACTAAACCTCTTAACGGTAAGGGAACCTTTCATCACAAAAAATATTTAAACATCTTCATTGAGATCAGTCAATCCCAAAGGTTCTTAACACCATACCTTAGCATGTCTTCCTTCACCGAGGCAAGAAAACTATCAACTAAAATTGTGTAGCTAGTTTCTGAGAGGATTTAAACCACACCCTGGAACAGGTAGCCTTAACCTCTAGGCTCTGGCGTGGTCTGAAACACAAGACAGAGAAAGTAAGAGCATTTGGAAGAGTCTGGAAAAAAAGGTTTATAACAAGGAGGTTTTATGATAGATTTTTATGTAGGTCAGTCATACATAAGGACAATTTTATGATTTAAGGAGGTCAACTTAATATTACATTGCAGTGCATCGGGTAAGGACGATTAATTTTGATAAATCTTGATTATTTGACAAGTTCAATCAAAACTTCATCTTGACTCAGCAAACAAACTCGGGACTCCTTTCATAGAACTTAAACCTAAATTAATACACCCAAGAAGGTAATATCTGATATCTAGTCCCTTTTTTAACCGCAGTTTAGTAAAGCAGGTTACATTAAATTATCTCTTTTTCCCGAGACTTATCTAGTGACCCACATAGAGTAAGCCTCATACCTTCAGGGGCCTTGTCCAGCGTGTAGTGCAGCTTGAAGCGGTTGGGGTGCTGTTCGGCCAACTGGTCAAGTTCATCTTTAAGAAGGATGTCGTTCTCGGTCTGAAAGACGCAAAATATTTAAATTGACAAATTTTATATTACACACACATGCTTATGAAATATATTTTTCATGTTTATTGTAGCAAATATCATTTATAACAAACTCTGAAGTCTGGACGACTACCAATTGTATTGTATAATTTACTGTATTGTTTGCAAGCAACACGGTCAGGCTTCTCCACATCTCAATGCTATTGCAAGTTTAAAACTCCATGTCAGTTAGAACACACTGTCATAGATCTATAACTAAAGTTTTACTTTGTCCTCCACCCACCAGGTGGCATTGATGACAATAGCTTGTGCATTCCAACGAGTAATATTGGCAACAATATGCCCCCTGGTGTCCATCAACAGCATTTTGTAAGTTACGACCACTGCATGTATGTGGGACTATGTGCTACTAATAACTGAGGCATATCGCTTCTTTATAACAGCATTTGACTGTCCAATCAAGCTTAAACAGTGCATAAATACAGGAAGTAAAGCCCTATAACCCACCTGGTTAGCAAAGATGAGGGAGAGGGTGGTCTTGTCCTCGGGGTCCTTGATGCACTGACGGACCAGCTGCAGCATGGGGGTGATTCCCGTTCCCCCAGCGATCATGCCCACCTTCTTGGCCTTCTTGATAGAGGGTGGTGTCTTCTTGTCTGGCTTGATGCTGAATTCTCCTGTAAATCGCACCTTCATTAATTTTAAATCATCTCACATACGGAGGTAAAGTATAACTTGTCCTCGCCACCTCTGGGTAGATACTTCGTCACCCTTCTTCACTCTCTGTATCATCCCATAACCCAAGCCCAACAACTAGATACAAGATCATACAACACGATACAATACAATAACATTTTGTTGTCACACAATTTGTCAGTGTGAAAAGTATCAGGCTAGAAGGTTGCACAGGGCACAATACATCCCTCTGCTTCCTTTGTAATGATTCGTTACTTTGTTTAGTTCAAACATGACTTCTTTTAATTTACAACCAAATTAACTCCAGATTTGATGAATATACCATTATCTACACTCCAAATTAACTCTAGTTCATAAAACACCCACCAGGAGCAGTGTACACCAGGTGGCCGTTGGGTCCTCGGAAGTCCATGTAATCTCCGATCTCCATGGCTTCCAAGTACTGAGACAGCTTTCCTCCATCCGGGAATTTGGGGTGGACATTCTTGAAGTATACCTGGAAATGGATTTGAGAAATCAAAATGATTGAGAAATATACAAACATTCATCTCTTCTTTTGATATGTCATTTATTTGCACACAAAGCATCATCAGATCCCGGTCAACATATTCAACCACATTTTTCATTCATATAATTTACAAATCATGGATTTTGAAAACTTTTAACTCAACTAATATTAGAGTTACTTGAAGAAGACAGAATTTAACGCAATCTGACAATCACCTTAATCACGAGATCCACATAACCCTTATCGTCATCGCTGGACACGGGAGTGTAAGGTCGGACTACTGGCTCACCATCAATACGGGCCGACAGGTATACGTGCTGGCCTGGAGATCAATAAATCACGTTTGAATTATGTGATAAAAGTCATAAAACAACTCGTATCAATACCACATATCAGCTGTATATTGACCATTTAGAAATATAACTAACATTAACAGTTTAACATGCTATAGAATAAGATCATTATAAATATCAATTTCAACATTTTACAATCAAAACATAGGTCAACAGAATTCCTGGCTTATTTGACATTACCAACTCAAATCATTATATGACATGATGCAATATTTTTAATTGAATATATCATGGATGTATTAGGGACCAACTGGCACATGAAGCTTTAAATTAATTGCGTTCACTTCATCACCTGTTTTCAGAATTTATGGAATGTTTATAGAACGCTCTGACCATAGCTTATAGTAAAGCCAATGAGTCATTATTTCAAAATAATGTTGAAAGCTTTTAAATAGCGAGATTGCAGCGCATCATTTTCAGCTAAATATGTCAATATCAGAAAATTTAACAAATAACTAGAGTGTAGATTCCCGATAAAATGATTCATAATTTGATGAATTTACCTTCAGGAGATTAGGAAAGCATGAGATGTAAATGAAAATTGTAGTTAAAATTTAACTAGACTTCCTGAACTTCAAAAGGTTAATTCATCAAAGCTGTCACATAAATATCCAAGAAATCCTACAGTGTCTCAATCATCCTCCATGCTGTCGGGGGTGGTAGGACCTCCCCCTCCAGACAAGCCCCAGGTTTATCTCTATTTGGGTCATATATGACTCACAGGGTCATGACCCAACAAAACTTGACACAATTGCATCTTTAAAGTGTGGTTAACCACATTGCTGAGCTCAAAGAGCTGAAGCTGCTGCTGTGACAAAATTTAACAAGAAAGTTTATAAATATGATCAACTGTTTTGGTAGGCCCTATATTGAAAACAGACACACTAAAAGCTATTAAAGTTGGCTTAAGTGAGAGGATTTACATTCAAAGCCACAAGAATGTTGACAGCTGGCCTAAAGCACCATTGACACCCCGTCCTGTGACACACATCTTGGCCTCTGTGGTCTGCTGCAGCAGAAAGTTCCGAGCAAAACTGGTCGCAGTGGCCAACTGAGGAGGGGGTGAAATAGAGATAACAGTGGGGTTTGGGTGAAGGGCGTATGGAATCACTAGCCCTGAAGACTGAAGGATGGTCTCAATAGCTTCACTCATCCAACAATATCAGTGATTTTTTATATATTTCAGATTCCAAATATGTTCCAAGATGGACCCCGAGGGAGTGATTTGTGTTTTACACCCCATAACTGGCCATCAGCACCAGCGTGGACTATTTAGCATGTTTAGAGGCAACCTGAGGGAGTTAAATTATAAAAAATAATTAAAGTGAACTGACCAACGGGTAGACCAAGGACCATATCTTCGGAGGGAAGGGCAAAACGAAATCTCCTGGTGTCATGGCTGAGGACCTGCAAAAAAGAAAGAAAGAAAGCATTGCAATTAAATCTCACTTGCAATAGACACTGTTACAAGGTATTACAGTGCTCAACTGTAACGGGGATAGAGAAACAAAGGAGGATGGACGGATGTATGGCTGATAGGGGTTCTACGCCCTGTATTTATGCACCTGGTAAGCTGATCAAGCTGCTAATTAGGACAGGAAGAGGACACACCTTATGTCAGCTATGAAGTAAACAGTCTGGGAAATTACCATCACATGATGACAATTGCAATTCCAGCTAAGTCCTGGCCCTGACAGGATGATTGAATGTGTGGGGTTGATGAGTGGGGTATCAGAAAAAAGTCTGATTTATGTACAGCCATTCTCAACACACAGCAGCATGGCAGTAGCTTGGACTTAATCTATCCCATTTCGCGAAATACCGCAAAGTCATCAGCAGCTGATGACAATTCCCTAATTTCTCTGGAGCCTTCGAGTTATTTTCCTCATTATGTAATGGATAGGTCTGCCAAAATTTATGGAGTTAGTAGATACTGTGATACAACTTTATGCCAAGTTTGGAAGTGATAGTAGCAACAGTTATTGTTAAATAGCCAGTCAAAGATGATTTTGAGCACTTTCAAAATCATGGCTTGGCCATGACACTTTGAGAGGGTCATGGGAGGGTGATGACAGTGCTAAGGTGAGTGTCATGTGGGGCTGAAGACATTGGTTGTCATGAGCTGATGGTAATTTCCTTGACTGGTAAAGGGTGATTGAAACAGCAGTCCAAAATAAGTCCAAGTGACCTGGCCAGGGATCGAACCCAGGACCCAGCAATTGGCAGCCCAGTGACAGCTAAAAATGGGGATATAAATGATACGCTAACTATTCGACCATGATCAGGCGTAATGATGAGACAGGAGGAATTCACCGGACTTGCATAGTGGTCTTCCACGACACACTTTATTTACAAATATCTAATTTTAGTGAGAACTTATCTATTTACTAAAACAAAAGCTTGTCGGAAAACATTTGCATGACTCATCAGTCAGCACCAGACCAGCACTACACATTAAATAGTAGTAGAAAAACAAGGATCAATATTAGTTGAATGTCAGCTGAATATAATTATTGGATCACTATTGCACATACTACATTCCACAGGCATTCTATTTATATATCGGCCGATGAAGATGAAGTGTTATAACATGTATAATAAACATTTGTCAGCTGCCTTTACAGTTGGCATGGTGACAACCTGTTGTGTTATGTGATTTTGTTACGTTATAACTTATAACAATATCAAGGGAGCATACATTGTTCTATACTATGGAGTATGGAGTAGAATATGGACAGTGCCAGCGTCTGAAAATAGACTGACATAATATCAGACACTGTCATCACATGTTCCAGAATAACCGAGAACTAAGACATGGGCTTATTGTAAACTAAGACGAAAAAGAAACACAGACTGGTCTTGTCACTTTGGTCTCATGATGAACAACAACATTGCAACAACAATACCAGAATATAGAATAAGAATCTAATACCATAGTCTACACATATATGTTACCCAAAACAATAGTGCTGTTGTTTTTATTTAAAGATTATTTTATAACGAATATGAAATTATTTTAGATCTGTTCTCTGGACCAGAATATCATAATTTCACAAATATAAATTAGATAGTAATTATTTAAGTCCCATGAAGATTGAACATTAAAATTCAGCCAAACACATTTTTATTACGTTTGTCTGAACTATGCAGCAAACAGCTGCAAAGACCATTTATATCCCAAATTTCCAAATATGTGGACAAGTACTGATGTGCAACTTTTCTTAGAACACAGAAAATATACCACAATATTATAACATGACAGTATGGATCACATACATATGGATCCTTGATGACCACATAGCAACCTAGCTCTAGAATACAAGGCAATGGAAAGCTTAGGACAAATAAATGTCAAGTACCATGTTGATAAAAGGATCATACGCTACACGTCAAGTCATCATGCATGTTTGAATATCTGCATAAAACAAATAGGAATGACCGGACTTGTATTACAGTTCATTCTTATAACATGAGCAGCCTATGCTTTTATACTAGATGCATTGTGACAAAATACTTTTGGCATAGTTGTCTTCATTCTTATATTTTTTATTCAATTAAATAGTTTCAATTTAAAGCTGTAATTACAATGGAACTATCAAAGGGGGGAATATATAATATTCAAATAATTTAATAGGAGAGGTTACAAGCAGGACTTAATGAAACACATTATGAAAAGGAAGACAATAAATCTATTAAATTATCCCATCATGCATTCTGCAGTAAAGACCAATGTTACATCATTCCTGCATTGCTTATTGTATAGCAGTAGAGCAGAACTATCAACTATCTTTTCTTAATTCCTTTAGACTCCACAAACTATCCAGAAAATAATTAAATCATTTCATGAGGCTTTACAAGCAATCATCCTGTTCACATGGGTCCATGAGGGAGGGGAAAATAATCGAATGCAACTAGAATGTATACAATCAACCAGCATATCACTCAATTTATGTTATTCAATAAACTGCAAATGGTATATAGCCTCTATCAATTGTACAATGCACATGCTTCCAAAGTTTTGTTGATACGATGCATCTCACGTAAAATTACATCTATCAATTTATAAATTATGCTGGTTGCTGCAGGTTGCACATAGGCCAGTGAACACCACTTCAATATGGAGAGTTTATTCGATTGAGTTCTAGTATTCAAACCCTGCATAGTGCATACAGTCATGTCTTATCTGATCAGCTGATCAAATCTGTGTATTACAGCAGAGATTTTACTAGAATATTCCCAGGATTCCGGGAACAAATAAATTGACGAAATTTAATCCACTTCACATCCTTTTCCAGCTGCCTATTAACAATGGTTAATAAAGCAATCAAATTTTAATCAATCAAGCATCTTTTTTACTCTTCTACTATCTATCTACAATTTCAACAGGATTTAATCTATCCGCTTGTCTATGAACATTCATACATCGGGTCGTCTATCTTATCAATCCATATGCCTTTAACTACTTCCACCAACACACAAAAGGCTCAAAATTATCGTAATTAAGTAAATTTGCATTTACAAACATTTTTTCAAGCATTCAAGATATTTTTTATAAACAAAAACACAAGTAAAATATCTGATCATTTCTGTATCTATTTAGAACTGAAGGTCCTATCTCCATATAGGACAATGCTAACGACCTCCGACTGTCAGACAAAATGTTATTTTAAAGCCTCAACTTTAATATGGTTTCAATAGGACATCCTGTGATATCGAACATCGAATTAAATCAATTAACTAGAACATTCACAAACTGTAAACAAGAAAATGAAATGTAATTACATCTTTCCAATAACTAAGTTCAGTTAAAAGGACAAGGTCGGTTCTGATTTATTTGGTAGTTATAACAATTGTTCGGTATTAGGGCCCAATTACAGTCTTTTTACGGTAGATTAGATTTATAGTCACTAAAACTTGACGAGCATTGACTCCTCTGCATTTTCCCTGATTTTTCCCAGCTTCAGCAAACTTTTTCCCAAACCTTATTCACATTTAGCATTGTGTTATTGAAATTGGAAAACTTCGACGGATTCTGGCTAAAAATAGAGAGCTCATTTCTCAAACTATCATAGGAACAATCAAATTTGATTTCTTTGATTTTTCCCCGAAGGAAATTTTGTTCACCTTTATCCCTGTCCGGGGATACTGGACACACTGAATCTATGAGACAAGGACATGTATGCATGATCAATGCTTTATTTAGTTTGTTAGATGCAAATAAAAATATATTATTACAAATAAGCCACAAATTTACACTAAGCACAAAAGTAGGCGGCAGGTCCATACTTTCAACAACATTCAAGGTAATGTTCAATATACTTTAAATTTTTTTTTTTGCGAAATCCCTAATTAATCGTCTTTAACCAAAGCAACGTACCTCTTTATCAACCAGCTTGAACTTGTACTTGACCTGGGGGTCCTTCAGGGCCACGGGGGCCTTCTTCTTCTTGAAGAGGAAAATTTTGGCGAGAACGGCAGTTACGCCGACAACCGCCACGCCCACCACCACTGGGATCACCTGAAATTCAGCAAATATTTATCAAATAAGAAAGCTTGAATAAAAGTTAATAAGCCATATATACGGAGTGAGATTAGTGGTCCCTGCATTATAAGAGCACCCTTCAAATGTCAGTTTGCGGACATTGCGGTCTCTCGATGGGGTGAAATTTCTTAGTGCGAGACTGACGGAAGGTCATAGGTTACGAAACTTTGTAAGAAGGCAAGATGGTCTCATGGTACTCTTACCATAAAAAGGTCTCATAATGACAGGACCACTGTGCAATATAGTGAATATACATCCGAGTTTGACAATGGACAAAAAATTATGACTTTCTTAAAACGAAAAGAGCTTGGAAAATGAAAAAGATGACCAATTTGACCATACTCATCACAAACAGAAAATAAGACCGTGGTTTCCTGTGTGATACTCAATGACAATACAATGTATCCACGAGCCTTATTATCACTGATTATTCAGTTCTGAGAATGCAGTCACAAACGAAAAATTTCATTAATCAAATATATTACAGCAGAGAAATTACTGATCACTTATCATCTTGACTTCTAATTATATATTTTAACATGAATGGAAAAATTACACAGATTTTGATAGCTTCTCAAAAAACAAATTAGAAATTCATAAACTGACACCCAGATAAGAGTGTTAAAATTTTAATATGGCTTAAATGTTTTTAAACACGACATAAAATCAATTACATGGAAATTGGACACCGGTTGATTATGGTGGGCAGTGGGCAAATTTCACACAGTAAAAATATCTCATCCACTGAAGTAAAAACCATATCAACTAATTTGGCTTATAACTTCGAAGTGGCCAACTGACCGGCAGCACACTTAAAGGATGCTTTAACATGCAAAAGATGAAAAGATGAATATCATCAAATCAAAACTTTCACTGCAATGAGTAACTCAGTACCATTTAGATCAGCAATATTCAGCAATCTTTATTCAGCATCAAATGCACAATTCATGTCACCCATTCATCAATCAGAGAATTCACAGCAACAGCTGCACATTCAAAAACGGTGAAGTAAATTTCAGATTTAAGCTGTAATTCTGCATATTAACAAACATCATCATGATCATATTTTGTAGGCCAGGTCATGACCCAGCAAAGCCATCTGTCAATCTTGGTCCCCACACAACTTCCTTTTGAATAAAGACCCATCCAACATAATTTTAACTAATTAGAGTGCTCCCTTTTGCAGTCAAGGAAATTACCAGCATATGAGGACAATTGCAATTCCAGCCAAGTCCTGGCCCTGACAGGATGATTGAGGGTGTGGGGTTGATCAGTTGGGTCTCAGAAGAAAGTCTGATCTCTTTGCAGCCATCCTCACCACACAGCAGCATGTCAGTTGCGGGACTAATTCTATCCAATGTCACAAAATACTGCAAAGTCATCAGCAGCCGATGACAATTTCCTAATTTCTCGGGAGCCTTCGGGTTCTTTTCCTCATTATGTAATGGATAGGTCTGCCAAAATTCATAGAGTTAGTTGACACTGTGATACAACTTTATACCAAGTTTGGAAGTGATAGTTGCCGTAGTTCTTTTTAAATAGCCAGTCAAAGATGATTTTGAGCACTGCCAAAGTCATGGCTAGGCCATGACACTGTGAGAGTGTCATGGGAGGGTGATGACAGTACTAGGGTGATTGTCATATGGGGCTGAGGACATCGATTGTCATCAGCTGGTGATCATTTCCCGGACTGTTTTCGCCCTTCATATACATTGAATTATAAATAACTACATCTTAAGATTCAGTTGAATCTGAGCTGTTATAAGTACCATTATTCAATTCAATGATTTCAATCCAAGTTCAAACCTTTGCCATGAAGCTGGATAGCAATAATCACAGGCTGATAATTTCATAGGCTGATGACTAACAAATTAAATCCAATGTCTTGCATCCAATCTATATAGATGTTATCTCTGCTTCAAAATGATGAACACTAAAACAGTGTGTTTAAGAATAGCATTGAACATGTTGAACTTGCAAATGCAAAGGAAATATCATAATTATACGGATGAATACCCGACGTAACAAGTGGCGTCAGGCGATTTATTATTCAGCCAGCTATTGTAGTCATGGAAGCCATTGCCAATAGTTAAAAAGTTACAATGTCACTTAAGAATTTATCCTATGAATATGCCGAAGAATTTCCAAACAAATTGCACTTTACAGCCAATATTTCTGCACCAGCCATGGCAAAGGTAGGCTACTTGAGGCGCATAACAGTTCACTCAATTTAATAATCTAAAGAGATACCAACTTTCATGAGCCCGATGATGAGGGTATTGTTTTGGCGAAGGCAAAATCCTCATGGTTAACAATAACTTAACATTGCACAAGACTAAGACAGCACTTGACAGATAGTAGTGATAAAGCCTAACAGTGCCTAAAGCAGAGCAGATCAAATTTGGTGACTTTGGAAAGACAATAAAATCTTAATTGAGTCACTGAGGCCAAAGCCTGAATCTACTCTAGTCTCACTAGAATTCAGGATTCGGCTTGTAATTAAGTTAATGCAGCACGTGCAATGTTTTGCATCATCAAAAATTATTAATGACTTAGAAAATGACTAAAATGATTTGATTTATAATTTTGTCGTGATTTAATATAATTAGCACAAATAGTCATGTAACTGGCACAATGGCACATGGTTAACTTATTCTTTTCAGCTATTTTTGCACGCTTTCTCTACTTTAGCCATATTTTGTGTTTTATAAAATGTATAGGCCAATGGCTATGGCTAGGAGACAAGACTAGGCTCAGGCTTGGGTCAGCATGGTTAGGACAACACACAGTAAATTAAACAGATTGATTATAATTGACATTGCTTAATTAGTTGTCATAGCATACCAGATTGGACAGGATAGAAACAGGGGAGCATGCTTTTGACTGGAAAGGTGTGATGAATGATTCATGCCAATGACATTCAATGTTGAATGTCAAATTGGAAATTGGTAAACAACATTTTTTTGCTCTTTTACCATCTGACAGCTCACTGAAACTTTGCAGAGGAGTGGAGGGACTTGCATTGATGCTGAAATGACAGAAATGCAATAAATTCAAGCTGTGAAATAGCCACCCTACCCTCCATAATCCTGATTGAAGAGGCATGCTGCTCAATTCCTCTCCAATTCACCAGGCAGTTGACAAGTCTGACCTTTGACCTACTTTTTTGTGACCTGCCTGAAGTTGTCACAAATCTACTCATCTGCCAGAGCCAAATATGGAGACTGTCAACCTCAAAAACAACCATAAACTGATCAAGCACATTCCCATGGATATCGACAAAGAATCTAAACCCTTCTATTTCACTTTAGTAACTCGTATTTTGCAGAATAGTGGAGACGACTCACCAAACTGCCTCCACCAGCCATCTTCTCAGATCATCAGACAAATAGTGCTCAGGGAGCATGCGTCAACCCACGTTTATTTGATCAGTGGCGCCCTCCAGTAGTTGGAGGCTGTGCAGGATGGAAAGACAACACTACAAACTGTAGATCTATATATATATGTTGTCTTCTTTCTCAGAATAGTCACTTGAAGATGTGAAGTGTTTTCTACATTTATCCATCATGGATTCATTGCCCAGCTTTTAGAGTTTCTGGTTTTTGGCAGGGAAGCAGCCAGCCTTGGACATGGGAGGGGCATTTTGTGCAGTCTTTGGCTGCTCCAACAAACCTGGATGCAATGTGCACCTGCATAGATTTCCCAATCCCCAGAAACATCCAGAGGTGAACAAGGAAAGGTCGGCAAGCATTAAGAAAATTTAACCATTAAAATAAAATAAACTAGAGGTCGTGTCGCAAGCGGAACGTACGCGAGTTTCTGGTGCGTGGTTGTAGAGTTTGTTGGTGTAGGTTTGGATGGTTGGTAAGATGTGGGAGTCATGAAGAGATGGAAGTATGAACTAGAACTGACACTGCGAAGCGGTATGAAAGGAGGTGGTCCTTTACCTTGGATGGCGCTTGTCGTGCTTATCTATATATATTCATGAATGCTGCAAAAATTGAGCGTAGACATGAAATGTTGCCTTAACAAATACAAACAATATACCACAGACACTGTCAGACAGGTTGTAAGACAACAGAGGTGAAAATGATTGCTATGGTACTACCGAAAGAAATACTAGTACAGAGCTTTCGATAATATGAAATTCACACAGCGTAAGATTCGGCATTTTAATTTGAACATTGGTATCTTTGTAGAGCCCGGAGTCACTGAGTTTAGGCATCATGACTTGACTTGAGTGTATCGTGACTTGACTTGAAGGACTTTCATGACTTGGCCATTTACTGTGACTTGAGTGTTGCATGACTTGACTTCACCAACTTTGGCGGCTTAAGTTATAATTACCAAATTTTTAGCATGGAATAAAAAAATCATAGTATTCTTGAATTTCTTGTTATCATCAAAGAATGAAGAATACTTACATTTACTGTTTCTGGACATGAATGATGTCCAACGAGTCCTATGCTAATTGCTTATCATTGAAATGAAGTGTCAATTTGTCATTTGGTAACTTGTGATCTTATTGGCCACTGGGATTGGTCTGACATGTTCAGTGACTTGTCCTGATAGCATTATAATTTGTAAGAACAGGCTATATGACCTCACTGACAAAATATGAGTCAGTCTGAAGAAATGACATTGGATGTATAGTGAATGATCTCACAAGAAGCATTTTGATGCAAGTCTGTTAGCACTGTTTAATTTTTCATTCCATGACAGTACATGTGATTGACTAAAATTTTGATTAAGTTTCATAAAATGAGTATATTGGAAATAGGCCTAAATTGATACCGAAACATGATATAATTAACATTTTACCAATTCCAGTAAATGAAGACATTGAAAATTACCATTATCTATTTTAGGCTAATGGCTCTGACTGTGCAGGAGGCACAGTCATGGGATACACTAATGTTAGTGTCACATTAACTCCATGTTAAACATGAGATTCTAAGATTAACAATTTAACAGCTGAGCCTATATCAGACCATAGAAATAGCTCTATGATCACACTTCCAAAAAAGGAAAGTTCTGCATAGATCACTAGCCATCATGCAAAACACAGATCTAGGCTGTACTGGGCCATATAATTCATTGATTGTGTCTCATAATTTATAGATATATTTAATAAAGTATAAATATTTGTCAATTGACCTCATCTTTTTCTTTTAACAGATAGACTTGCCTGTCAATGGTTGCTGCCAAGTAGAAGGTTACTCTAAAGATTGTGTTAAATTGTGAAGTGCAATCAGCATTTGCACCTTCAGCTTCACCCTCTCTCCCCTCAAGTGCTGCTCAATTAAAATTGCAATTAGGTACACTGAGGGTGAAACATTGCTCAGGAATCTGCGGAATTGCAATTAACAATTTTGGACTGCTTCAGTATTCAATTGTTAATTGCAAGAGCAGTTCAATACCTCTTGATGGCGGCGGCTTGATATTGCTTAGGTTGTGGCGGCTGAGACTGATCATGGCTTGACTTGACTAGAGGCTATTATGACTGACGGCGGCTTAATATGGCGGCGGCTCCGGGCTCTATATCTTTGGTCATTTTGATGAATAAAATGAAAAAGCGATGCAGATATCACCAAAATGTTGTAAGGCCTACTTTGATTGCGCATTGCTTTCCACTCCTAGTGACAGCTGGAACAACCAAAAAAATAAAGCGAAACAAAAAAAGTATTTTGTAAACTATTGGATTTCACAAGATTGACATATGAAAATCACAAGCTGAAGGTGAAGGATCAGCATTTTAATAGGCTGTCAATTTACTTTACCAATATCAATGAGCTTAAGGGGCCGACCAGACGATAGTTGGGGGGGGGGCTATGGACTTTACCTCCGGGACGAACTTTTTTTTTCGTTCGCGGCTCGTCGACGAACAATTTTTTTCGCATGCGCAAGCGCAACAAACTTTTTTATCGGAATTTTAACATTACGGTACCCTAGCTACAGGTGGAAACAACCTTTTTTTTTTTTTCATCTGCTGAACAAACTTTTTTTTTCAGTGTCAAGTGGGAAACAATCTTTTTTTTTCACCAAACATCCATAGCCCCCCCCCCCCAAGGATCATCTGGTCGGCCCCTAAATGAGACTCAGTTCATGCTTGTAAGTTAAGAATGTTTGGAAAATGTTTCAATAATATCAAAGACATTGACAATTTATTATTATTTACACAGAATCATTGGCACAGAGAGAAAATTGTCAAATAGCATCTAGTCAGGAACAAAAATAATTATTTTGAAAGTCATAAAGTAACTGCAAAAAGTGTAGGCATAATAACAATTGTTTGATCTCCTGTTTTTTCTTGAAATAGCACTTTAATAGGTGTAATGGGAAGTATGAATAAGTGTAGTAAAATTAGTATTGATGCTGTTATTTGAGTAACATAAAATGATTGTACTAAGGTCTACTTTAGTCTACACTCTACAGTACATTGTTATGATTATACATGGCATAATAACATAATCTAACGGTAAGACAGTATGGAAATATATAATATGTAAATTCCACAGCATAGTAGTGAGGCTTGTTTTCTGCTTGTAAACTTGTCAAAAAGTGATGAGATAAGAATTCATTATCAGATTACCAATGAAGTGTTTCACCCAATGTTGAATAACTAAACCAATATTTATAGATACATCACAAAATAAATTTAGTTCCCCTGTGGCCTAATTGGTAAGTGCGCTTGTCAACCGGGTTTGAGGGCGTGGGTTCAAATCTCACCCCGGGAGCTCACTTTAGTCCGAGCCCATGCGACATTAAATGGAGACGGGTTGTATCCAATATTCTATGCTGGGGCAACTGAAAGACCCTGGGCATCCCTGAATTAATAGGGTATGTGCCAGACTCACAGTTTTGTCATCTCATCATCATACGGCGATTGCCTGCCTCGATATATCCCACTAAGGTGCTGCAGAGGCGTAAAACACTAACAAACAAAATAAATTCACCACTTTGTTTAGTCTGTTGTGACAAGGGAAAGTTGTTTAGGAAGCCTAGCAGACCAACACAGGGTGACTTACCTTTTTCTGGCATTTTACATAATTACCGACGAGGCTAACTGGATCGCGAAATTAGATTTTGCGCATTGCTTAAAATTTCTACATAATATTTTCATCATTGGCCAATGAATTCCCTTTAACAGGAAAGAAAAGTCAGAATAGAGAGAACCTGAAGTTTGGCAAAGATATTTAGGAATTGAATTTGCCAATATTGGTCTCCACCATGGTCCAATCAACATGATCAAATAACAAGAATCCGAGGATTCAATAGTTGGACTAAGCGTGAATGTTTTGTCAGGTGATGCATCTTGTCATGTAGGCAGTAACTATGAAACCCATCTTTGCCATGTTCACAAGAATCCATGGAATGAGTGCGTGTTGCATTTGAAAGAATTGTGTACAAATGTTTACACACCTACTCTGTTATTACAATTTGAATGACTAGAAAATACCCATTTCAGGGTTAGAAATTAGAAGGAGTCGTGGAGTTGGAGATGCGGTATTTGGCCAGTGACCCCTTGAGGTAGATTGAGCTAAGGTACATGTGGATAGAGAGGGTGCGACAGTGTAAAAGTTGGCGCAATGACGTAAATTGTGCCAGTCATAAATTGCAGAACCTTGTGCCTACTGAAGGAGACAGGCAGTATGATATCCTGAGTGGACTCCTTTGAAGTGTATTCAGTGGCATAGTCAGGCGTACAGGTATCTGTACGCTAATGAAAGGGTTATGTGGCCGGCAGAAAAAAAGCATGGTGAATTGCATGTTTTTATGGACTTGTGATATTTTATTGTAACGTAATGAATTATTTGTTGTGTTGAATATTTACTTTGTAAAGGTTTTGGTGGAAATGAGTAAAAAGGCAATTTGACTTGCAAAATTGTAGATGTAGGTGATTAATTGAGGGCAAGTGATAAGAATGGAAAATGATTGAAAATAGAATATAAAGAGAAAATTTGGTCAATAGTGTTTGGAATGAAGTAGGTGTAATGGGATGGAGTGAAATATGTCATTGTGGAACATGTGTTATTAGTGTGGAGGTGTAAAAGTGTGACAGGTCAATGTAATATAATTGCAAGATGTATACTTGTCATAACGGTCGTGTAATCAATTAGGTAATTGGCATCAGGAGTAAATAGGCTTAATTGCACTTCAAGAGGCAGAGGGCAAAGCTGTCTGTAGTTGGTATGCAGTGTCTGAGTCGTTTTGGCGGGAAGCGGGACGGTGGCGACACCAAAATCAGGTGAGCAGTAAGGGAACTACGATGCGTAAACATGTCAGGGAATCAAATCAAATCAAATCAAATCAAATAAATTTTATTTATAGTCGGCACATACAGGGACAAAGACAAAAACACAAGCCACAGGCTTTTACATCCGACATTGTGTTAACAGGAATAACATAAGTAGAAGTAAATAAAAACGTAATTAAAAAAACATGACTGGAGACTAAAAACTGACACATATCACAGAAAATTAACAAATTAAAACCTATCGGCACATAGCACACTTGCAGTCTTCGCCGTCCCATTGGTTTATTAGACCACGGAAAAGGGTTGAAGCGATTCAATCGAAGTGGAAAGTTGAGGTGGAATGTACTGGCAAGAATGCAGGTATGAGAGGTATCGATAAAGTGGGAAGAAAGATGTAGGGCAAGTTGACCTAACTTCAGCCTCTCACCCAACTTCAGCCCCCCTACAGAAAACTCCTTGAAATCAAATTTTGATGAGGCCAAGGTGCCAGTATTTGGGTTTAAAGTTATTATCAATGTGTTTAGAATAAATTCTCAAAAAGTTATGACCATCATAACAATGAATCAGGAATTTTACATGTTTTTTTGGTGGACCGCATTTTGCTTGTTTTGCGACGCGAATACAACGCGAAACGAAAAAAAGTTTGATAAAACGTTAAATATGTCAGTTGGCTGTACCAATTCACCAAAGCAGGAGCAGCCCAAAAAAAGTTTCATAACAAGGAAAAATTAGTAATCTTCCATAAATTAAGGTTTTTTTCAATATTTTCTACTTGATTATTCAATGAATTAGGTGATTTATAAGACATGTCAATCTTACCTAACTTCAGCCCCCCATGGTCCTAACTTCAGCCCCCATATGACCTAACTTCAGCCCCCAGGTTTCCCAAACTCCAGCCAATACATGTCACATGAGAAGTCTGTTTATTCATCCCTGAATATCTATCTATCTAAAAATTTAATTTTAAAGCATTTATACATCTGGCATACTGGAATAGACCAGTTGCCTGAACTGGAGTTTAAAATAAATTTTTATCCTCTTTCCGTGAAAATGATGACTTCTTTCCAAGCTTTTTTGAAATACATTTTTGGAGCATTGATTTTTTTCAGACTGTCATGTTTTATATACAGGTAAGTAATTAAGGCCAAATTTAATCATTCTGCCGTTTTTTATGACAGAATAGGATCAATTGGTTGGAGTTAGGTGCGGGGCTGAAGTTAGGTACACCCTAGGCTGAAGTTAGGTACAACACGGCTGAAGTTAGGTACATTTCCCACTATTGTCTTTTGAACACATTTGCACTGCCTTATAAAGCATGTGGTTGTTTTTTTACAATATAGTCGTAAAGAGGAGTGAAGGCTGGGGTTAGGTCCACAGCTACAGGTAATTCTCATGAATAGCCAGCCAATAACAAGCAATCAAAAACCAAAGTAGGCTGAAGTTAGGTCAACTTGCCCTATGGTAGGTGCAGAGAAAGGTATAGGAGTTGATTTGCAGGCACATAGAAAAGGTGAGGTGGGATGACGTCATGTCACGTGCGTTGTTGTAATATGATGTTAGATTGTTCCATATCTCAAAAATATTTGCACAATATTGGGCAATTGAAATTTCACATTTTGGCTTTTAGCCTGGAAAAGTAGATAATTTTGCTGAATGACTTTTAGTGATAATTCCAGAGTGCAGTGGAAAACTGCAAACAAACCAAGCAATTTGGACTGTATGTGACGTATGGTAGAAAGCTACTCATGTGTGCCTAATGTCCAGTCATTTGTGTGCACACTAAGAAACTGTCAAAATAAAATTGTTTCTATCAGTTATTTGTTTAGTTTAGGAACAAAACAATCGGAATTGTGAAATTTTGTACACCACACCTCTTGTGCAAGTGTGGCCTGCTTATCACCTTGCATAAGCAGTGATTGAGCAGGCCCATATTTATTCATATCAAACCGCATTTTGTGACTATCAAAAACAAATCCATCAATCAATGATGCAATAAACCAATGAATAAATCAATGAATAAAAATCAATGTACCAATCTCTGTCAATCATCAGCCAATCAACCTATCTATCTATCAACCTATCTATCTATCTATCTATCTATCTATCTATCTATCTATCTATCTATCTATCTATCTAGATAATTCTGTCTATCTAGCTGTGTAGCTGTCTGTCTATATTTTTCTATATCTATCTATTTCTATATATTTGTCTGTTTCTGCCTATTTCTAATTATTTTCTATCCGTCCATATGGATATAATTTTTATTGGAATTTGCTCAAAGCTCCACTAAATGCGGTCTGCAACGTTCAGATGGAATATGTTGACCATTCAAGTTCCGAATCCAAATGTGCATATCATTATATCATTGACCAATTATGATCAACACCAAGATCAGAAAGGATTTCATTCACACCTATACTTTGTCTTTGACGCTTGGTTCATCAGTTTGGTTGACAGCTTGATTTGTTTATATCTAGGCATTTATTTGAAAAGTGGGGCCAAAACTAAAACAGTCACTGCCCGGCAGTGAATTATCCAATTACCTTGGTTTATGAATTTTCTGAAAGAACAGGGATAGGACTATCAAAGAAAAATATAAAGATACTTCTAATTCATGTTTTCACTAAAAGAGGCTCAAAAATGATCAAAAATGGAGTTTTAAAAGGTCCCCGTTTTTTAGACCCTATTTTGAGAGGCTGGCATTTTCTCCCCATACAGCCAATAACAAAAACAAACATTTTATCTGATCTGTCATGCTTTGAGGTACAACAAAAAAATATCAGGTGATTTTTGAAAAATGGTCTACCTTTGGTTTTCAGGGCAAAAAGATCAAAAAGCCAACTGTCACACCTTGGTGTGACTATCCAGAAAGTGATATAAGTGTATTTTCTCACCACTAAAACCACATTAACCCACGCCAATATATTTTATTTTTGTAGCACTAGGTCCCATCTTACTTGGAAAAGTCTAATTACATTCCTATTGTCATTATTAACAGAGCAGTGATCCCTCAAAGTGATGTAACGACCGTGATAGTTCGTGTAACGTACCTCACGCTAGTAAGAAATTGTCCAAAATGACTAAGTCCAACCTCCAGGAACATCACAGTGATCATTGTGACCTTTCTGTGTGACTGTGGTGATTGTACAGTGATTGTCATGTTCAGCAATTAGCTTTCAAAGGGCAAGTTTCCTTCCATTCAATTGAAAGATCTTAATTGCAATTCTGGCAATTCAGACACCCCAGTCTTTCAATTGGCATTGGCTGCTGATTGCCTTTTCAAAGAAGTCAGACCTCTTCATGTAAAATGCAATTTACTCCAGCCAGTCAATTGAATGAATTCAAAAGTGATTGATTAATTAGTTGTTTTATTTATTTGTTTGCTTAAACTGCCACAAGAGGGAAAAATATAAAAATACAGAGTAAAAATGACCTTTGAATGCATGTAGGCATTTATTTGAAAAGTGGGGCAAAAACTAAAATGGTCACCGCATAAAAGTGAATAATCCAATTTCCATGGGTTATGTCTTTTCGGAAAGAACTGAGACAGGGCTATCAGAAAAAAATAAAATGACTCTGTTAATCAGAGTTTCCACTGTAAGAGGCAAAAAAAAAAAATTAAGTTGTAAAAAGTCCCCGGTTTATTACTTGAAAGGCTTGCATGTTTGTCCAGAACATCCCACAGCAAGAATCAATATTTCACACCATCTCTTACATGCCTTGAAGCACATTAAAAAATATCAGGTCGTTTTGAAAAATATTCCACAATATTGTTTTTGAGGGGGCAAAGATCCGAAAGCTGACTGTCACGTCTTGGTGTGACTATTGAAAAAGTGACATAAGAGCATTTTGTCACTGTGCTTGTGTGAATTATTTTGTGATTAACTGCTTTCTCCATGCATGTTTCGATTCCAAAAACTTCCACCTTTAAAGTGATAATCCAAGCTATTGGCATTGTCCTTCTGTTGCGCTGAATAGTACTAATATCTCAGGCAGAGAGCCAGTACAAAATATAACAAAATCCAATATCCAGTGATTTGAATTAAAAAATGTAATATTCTAAGTCTAATACCATGTGTGTCTGACAATTTTGCAACTGTTTCAAACACAGCAACCAGCTAATAATTTATCTTTCTGTCTGATAGCTCAGCTCAACACATGCAATGCGAAAATTTAACTACAATTTGTGAGCTTAAGATGATATTAGAGTGATCATTGTGACTGTATTATTCTAAATATTGTGGCTATAATCTATTACAATGACAGACTAGCTATGCATGTCTCAGCAGAAGCGGATCCAGAGGGGGCAGGGGATTTAGGGGGCTAAACCCCCTCCCAGGCCTGTAGATTTTAATGTAAAAATAATAAAATCCCATAATTTTTATGTAACCCATCCCCCCGCCCCCCACGTACGACATTCCTACACCAGAGTAAGTTTCTGTGTGTATTTAACGGTATTTTTTTTCGATACTCAATCAACTCATATCTTTATTTTCTAGGTACACCTTGGATTACATGACCCTCTTTTAAAATCCTTTTTTTTGTTGCCTATTTAATGATTGTCTGGTGAACAAGTAGCGAAAGGGATTAATACAAAAGTTAATTATGCTGTGATTCAAATATTCTTTAAACATAATGAAGATCTACAGACAGCTTTTAGCCTATATTTCAAATCCTCAGGTTAAGCTAGTTAAGATATATGTAAACTTAGTCCATTAGGATGTGGCTTGAACCTGTATTGCCAGACATTTTCAAATTCTTCCCTATATACCCTTCAAACCTATTGGGCATCGGCTGAAAAAATCAGGGGAATACATGTTGTGTTGCAGAATAATAGAACAATCACAATGATGACGCTTTTAACCCCCCATGACATACAGTAACAGAAACAGTTATGGAGTCAATATTTCAAGTGTGAAAGTATCAGTAAATGAATGAATATATGTACTTTTCAAATCACCAGATTTTTTTCAGTAGAGCAGAGAGATTCTCCCCCATACCCCCTCTCACACTATTGTCTATTGTAAACCTTCCATCATACCAAAGTCAATTACACTTATAAATGTTGGCTTTCTTTTCTGTGACTTAGGTGACTAAATATTGCGTTATCAGTGTTAACATGGCTGATTCTAAACCTATAGTCCATGAAATGTCACATATGACTACATGTTACATGTAGTACTGTGACTCTGGTGATAACTCGTCTGGCTTTTTGGAGAATTATTTTGAGAATGTTGCTGATTGCAAACCCACACACATTATAGCTTTGTGATATTTATATTAACTATGTCTTTGATTGCTACCCAACTGACCATGTAATTCAACTTTCTCTTTTGTGACTATGATGACTGATGATATCATCTCTTCTGACAATCACATTTTTAGAATTTTGCCTGTACCAAACGTATATTAGGCCTACTGTGACTATGGTGACTAAAAGATCACTTCACTTCAGCTATTTACATTAACTATGTCTTTTTTTGCAACCCAACTGACCATGTAATTCAACTTTCTTTGTTGTGTATATAATGACTGATGATATCATCTCTTCTGACACCCTCATTTTTAGCATTTTGCCTATACCAAACATGTATAAGACGCACTGTGACTATGGTGACCAAAAGATCACTTGCCTTCGTCTATTTACATTAACTATGTCATTGATTGCAACTAAACTGACCGTGGAATTCAAGTTTCTTAATTGTGACTATGATGACTGATGATATCATCTCTTCTGACACCCACATTTTTAGAATTTTGCTGGTACCAAACATATATAAGGCATACTGTGACTATGGTGACTACAAGATCACTTGCCGTCAGCTATTTTCATTTGCTGTGTCATTGATTGCAACCCAACTGACCATGTAATTCAACTTTCTTTATTGTGACTATGATGACTAATGATATCATCTCTTCTGACACCCAAATTTTAACTATGTCATTGATTGCAACCAAACTGACCTTGGAATTCAAGTTTCTTAATTGTGACTATGATGACTGATGATATCATCTCTTCTGACACCCAAATTTTTCAAATTTTGCCTGTACCAAACATACATTAGGCACACTGTGACTATGGTGACTAAAATATCACTTGCCTTCCGTCCATTTACATTAACTATGTCTTTGATTGCTACCCAACTGACCATGTAATTCAACTTTCTTTATTGTGACTACAATGGCTGATCATATCATCTCTTCTGACACTCACATTTTTAGAATTTTGCCTGTATCAAACATATATTTGGCAAACTGTGACTATGGTGACTAAAAGATCACTTCCCTTCAGCTATTTACATTAACTATGTCTTTTTTTGCAACCCAACTGACCATGGAATTTCAACTTTCTTAATTGTGACTATGATGACTGATGATATCATCTCTTCTGACTGCCACATATTCAGAATTTTGCTGGTACCAAACATGTATTAGGCATACTGTGACTATGGTGACTAAAATATCATTTGACTTCAGCTATTTTCATTAACATTTTTAGAATTTTTCTGGTACCAAACATATATTAGGCATACTGTGACTATTGTGACTAAAAGATCACTTGACTTCAGCTATTTCATTAACTGCATCATTGATTTATACCTAACTGACCATGTAATTTAACTTTCACTGTGACTATGATGACTGACGATATCATCTCTTCTGACACCCACATTTTTAGAATGTTGCTGTTACCAAACATCAATTAGGCCAATGGTGACTATGGTGACTAAAGGATCACTTGGCTTTTGCTATTTACATTAACTTTGTCATTGATTGCGACCAAACTGACTATATAATTCAAATTTCTTTACTGTGACTATGATGACTGATGATACCATCATTTCTGACAACCAAATGTTTAGAATTTTGCTGGTACCAAACACATATTAGGCCTACGGTGACTATGGTGACTAAAAGATCACTTGCCTTCAGCTATTTACCTTAACTAAGTCTTTTTTGCAACCAACTGCCCATGTAATTTCACTTTCTTTTTTGTGACTATGATGACTGAAGATATCAGCTCTTCTGACATCCACTTTTTTAGAATTTTGCTGGTACCAAACATTATATTAGGCCTACTGTGACTATGGTGACTAAAATAACACTTGCCTTCAGCTATTTACATCAACTTTGTCATTGATTGCAACCAACTGACCATGTAATTCAACTTTCTTGATGACTGATGATATCATCTCTTCTGACACCCACATTTTTAGAATTTTGCTGGTACCAAACATTTATCAGGCCTATAGTCACTATAGTGACTAAAGGATCACTTGGCTGTTGCTATTTACATTAACTTTGTCTTTGATTGCGACCCAACTGACCATGTAATTCAACTTTCTTTATTGTGACTATGATGACTGATTATACCATCATTTTTGACACCCAAATGTTTATAATTTTTCTTGTACCAAACTTATATTAGGCCTACGGTGACTATGGTGACTAAAAGATCACTTGCCTTTAGCTATTTTCATTTACTATGTCATTGATTGCAACCCAACTGACCATGTAACTCAACTATTGTGACTATGATGACTGATTATACAATGTATATCATCTCGTCTGACAACCAGATTATTTGAATTTTTCTGGTACCAAACATATATTAGGCATACTGTGACTATGGTGACTAAAAGATCACTTGACTTCAGCTATTTCATTAACTGCATCATTGATTTCTACCCAACTGACCATGTAATTTAACTTTCACTGTGACTACGATGACTGACGATATCATCTCTTCGGACACCAACATTTTTAGAATTTTGCTGTTACCAAACATATATTAGGCATTCTGTGACCATGGTGACTAAAATATCATTTGCCTTCAACTATTTTCATTTACTATGTCATTGATTGCAACCCAACTGACCATGTAATTCAACTATTGTGACTATGATGACTGATTAGATATCATCTCTTCTGACAACCACATTTTTAAAATTTTTCTGGTACCAAACATATATTAGGCATACAGTGACTATGGTGACTAAAAGATCACTTGACTTCAGCTATTTCATTAACTGCATCATTGATTTCTACCCAACTGACCATGTAATTTAACTTTCACTGTGACTATGATGACTGACGATATCATCTCTTCTGACACCCACATTTTTAGAATGTTGCTGTTACCAAACATCAATTTGGCCAATGGTGACTATGGTGACTAAAGGATCACTTGGCTTTTGCTATTTACATTAACTTTGTCATTGATTGCGACCAAACTGACTATGTAATTCAAATTTCTTTACTGTGACTATGATGACTGATGATACCATCATTTCTGACACCCAAATGTTTAGATTTTTGCTGGTACCAAACACATATTAGGCCTACGGTGACTATGGTGACTAAAAGATCACTTGCCTTCAGCTATTTACCTTAACTAAGTCTTTTTTGCAACCAACTGACCATGTAATTTCACTTTCTTTATTGTGACTATGATGACTGAAGATATCATCTCTTCTGACATCCACTTTTTTAGAATTTTGCTGGTACCAAACATTATATTAGACCTACTGTGACTATGGTGACTAAAATAACACTTGCCTTCAGCTATTTACATCAACTTTGTCATTGATTGCAACCAACTGACCATGTAATTCAACTTTCTTGATGACTGATGATATCATCTCTTCTGACACCCACATTTTTAGAATGTTACCAAACATCAATTAGGCCAACGTTGACTATGGTGACTAAAGGATCACTTGGCTGTTGCTATTTACATTAATTTTGTCTTTGATTGCGACCCAACTAACCATGTAATTCAACTTTCTTTAATGTGACTATGATGACTGATTATACCATCATTTTTGACACCCAAATGTTTATAATTTTTCTTGTACCAAACTTATATTAGGCCTACGGTGACTATGGTGACTAAAAGATCACTTGCCTTCAGCTATTTTCATTTACTATGTCATTGATTGCAACCCAACTTACCATGTAATTCAACTTTCTTTATTGTAGCTATGATAACTGATAATTTCTCCCTTTCTGACACCAAAATTTTTGAATTATACCCGATCCCTTGTCATGTGATTTTTATTCCTGTGACTGTGATGACTAAAAATTACTTGTCTTTTGCTATTTACATTGACTATGTGATTGATTGCAAAGGAAGAAACCATGTTATGCAACTTTCTTAAGTGTGACTATGATAACTAATAATTTCTTCCTTTCTGACACCCTCGTTTTCAATTATGCTTGAGCCAAACATACACTCCTATAGACCTTGTAATGTGATATATTCTTTCCTGTGACTATGATGACTAAAAATGAAGGCTGCACAGATATCCGGCAAAGGATCCGGTATCCGGTTAGATATTGGAATTTGCAGGATATCCATTATCCGGCAGGATTAGGGTGTCAGAACCGGATGTCTGGGATGCTCGAAAATAAGTAAAAAGCTTAAAAAAAACTTTAATAACGAGTCAAAAACACAATATGTAGCCTTCTTTAAAATTTTTAATTCAGTTACAGAACATATCGAAAAAGATTCAATCAGAGGAACAATCCCCTGCTGGACATGATATCTCTTGGCTCTCAGATTAAAATATTTATCATTAGTTAACATCTTCCTTTTTCCATGTTTGCTATCTGGTTCCAACTATCTGGTTAATATCCGGTATCTGAAGTTTGGTGTTGCCAGATTATTCAGTATCCGCTATGGATCCGGCTATTTTCACTATCCGTGCATCACTACTAAAAATAACTTACGTTTCAATTTGAAAGAAGTATATGACTAATATCATACGGCAGACCATCTGAAATTGCTGTGACTGTGGTGATTGAATAATTCCTTCCTTTCTGACACACACATTTTCATATTATACTTGAGCCAAACATACACACCTCAGACCTTGTAATGTAATTTTCGTTCCTGTGACACCAACATTTTAGAATTTTACAGGTACCAAACATATGCTGCTGTGTAACATACATCCCTACAAGCCTTGTAATGTGATATTCTTTCCTGCAACTATACATGTATGGTGACTAAAAGTAATTTGCCTTTTGCTATTTACATCAACTATTTGATAAATTGCAACACAACGGACTATGTTATGTAACTCTCTTTATTATGACTTTGATAACTAATAATTTCTTCCTTTCTGACGCCAACATTTTCAATTATGCTTGAGCCAAACATACACTCCTACAGACCTCGTAATGTGATATTCTTTCCCGTGACTATGGTGACTAAAAATAACTTGCCTTTTTATATTTACATTAACTAGTGATTGATTGCAACCCAAGAAACCGTGTTATTCAACTTTCTTTATTGTGACAATGATAACTAATAATGTCTTCCCTTCTGACACCCATATTTTAGAATTTTACTGGTGCCAAACATATACTCCTCAGTCCTTGTAATGTTATATTCATTCCTGTGACTATGATGACTAAAATTAAAAATGTATTTCCTTTCGATACAAAGAAAAGCATATGGACTAATTCCAAATTGAATAATAACTAAGTTATACCTCATCCTAGACACTTAATTTCATCTGGTGCCAGACATACAATTAGACTTAGTCTTTGGTGACTGAATAATGTCTTGCCTTCCGATATTGATATAATGTATGGGACTGATTCCCAACAAGCAGACAATATAATAAAAACTGTATTTGCTTTGTCTGTAGCAACTAATAACTCCTTCCCTTCTGAGCTCTTCTGACACCTAAATTTTAATTGTAATGTGACATTCATTACTGTGACTATGGTGACTAAATAATGACTTGTCTAGATACTGAAATAAAGTATGTGACCAACTCCAAACTAACAGACCATCTAATACAACTTTATTTGCTTTGTCTATGGTAATTGAACAATACCGACAGTTAATTTTATAATTTTGCAGGTTCCACACACACAATTCTACAGACTTTTTAATGTGACATTCATTGATGTGACCATAGTGACTAAAAATGATTTACCTTTCGACATTTATATCATGTATATGATTGATTCGAACCCAACAGATCATGTAATGCAACTTTCTTTATTGTGACTAAGGCAACTTACAATGCCTTGCCCTCTGACAACCAAATTTTAGAATTTATTCGTGCAAAAGATACGCTGCTACAGACTTTGTTATAGGTCATTCATTGCGGTGACAATGGCTGTGTCTTGCCTTGTGCCGGTGATATTGAGAGTATATACTATATAGTTTCGGCATTTTTCTCGGGTCAGTGTGCTTTCGGATCAGAATGTACCCCCACCCCCTGTACCCTCTCCCTGTACCCTCCCCCCCCCCAAGAAATCTAGCCAGCCTACACTGCAGCCCTGGAGTGTCACTGTTTACAAATAATTTCATGCGCAAAAAGTAACGCTTTGTCATCTGAAACTCAAGTTTGGGACACTACGGGACACTACCAAAGGCAGATTATAATTTGCCTTTGACATTACAGTATAAGATGGACAGGTCCCATGGCATTCTAGAGAAAATTAAAAAAGAAATAATCCTGAAAAATAACCATGATGGACAATGAACTCATCACCATCTCACCCATACTGACTGGTGGAGTGATGGTCATAGTCCTTAAGGTAACTGTTGTGATTGTTCGTGCAGCACATTTTAGTCAAAAGAATACTGAAGTGACTGTTTTCAGTGACTGTTTTCAGTGACTGTTTTCAGTGACTGTTTTCAGTGACTGTTTTCAGTGACTGTTTTCAGTGACTGTTTTCAGTGACTGTTGTGATGGTTTTTTAGCGTGACTGTTGTGACTATTGCGTGACCAATTTACTAATTTTTCAGTGATTTTTCATGAAAAATCCAAAGTCCTGTTTGTCCCATCATGACTTTTTCTGCAACATGGACCACTTGGACTAAACATCTGCCATGACAGATTGTCTAGATTCAAAGATTTATGTTTTTGTCATTGGTGACCATTTTGGCCACATTATTTTAAAAAAAGCGTACATGTGGTGCCCCAAATTGTTGAATGGTCAGGGTACTGTCATAACTGTTCATTTCAGCACATTTTTGTCAAAAGAATACTGAAGTGACTGTTTTCAGTGACTGTTGTGATTGTTTTTTAGCGTGACTGTTGTGACTATTGCGTGACCAATTTACTAATTTTTCAGTGATTTTTCATGAAAAATCCTGAGACCTGTTGACCCCAAAATGACTTTTTCGGTAACAGGGACCACTTGGACGAAACTTTTGCCATATCAGATTATCGGAATTCAGAGATTCACTTTTTTGCTCCTGGGGACCTTTTTGGCCCCACTTTTCAAATAAATGCCTATCTGTATACAACAACTGAAATTAATTATTGGAATGTACAGTGTTGCTACCACACGTCACGTAGAGTACCATACGTCATGTAATAAATATTTCTATTTGCAATTACTCATTTATTTTCCAGTCTTGAACCCAGTGCTTAGTGGGTCTTGTTTCTAAATTAATATGCCCCATTACCAGGCCTAAAATTATGACATTTTACTGGATAATTTTAGTCCAGTGTTGAAAATAAAAATTTTGCTGAAGATCACATCAATGGAAATCAGCAAGTCTACTTCAACGCGAATTCCTGTAAGTGAGCTGATGACCCCAAATTGAGGCATGTGGTCAACAGGATTTCAAAATTTTATACAGAAAACTGTGTTTGGGATAGTGGCGATGGGTGGCATGGGCCACAATAACCTAGGCACAGTGAAACATGAATACACAGCAAGTGTGAAAGCATCTGGAATCTGTAATTATTAGGAACCTGAAACTTTGGGATAACATGCCCAATAGTTTTGGTTTAATATAAATCAAAATATTTGGCTTAATATCACAGGCATAATCTGAAACGCTCACCATCTCCATAAAATAAAAAAATCTGACATAGAGAAAATGCTCTTTAGATGGCAAGATCAAGGAGTCCCTCCAATCCACAAAACCATGGGCGTGCCAGAGGGGGGGGGCCCCCAAAAAGTTTGGGAAAAAGTGAGATTCAGTCAAAAACGCTAATATTCGGGCAGATGATAAAATAAAAACTATTGAAAATTAATGATTTCCAGGCAATTTCATTTGAAAATGTGTTAAATTTAAATCTTTAAATTCTGGCAATTGTCACTTGCCACCTCAAAAATTGCATGTCTGGTACGCCTGTGCACAAAATCCATTTTTCTACAGGGACAATCTGTAATCGAATCTGCAGCAATAACCACCAGATGTCTAAGCGTAAATTGGTACACAGCAGTGGCGGATCCAGACAGGGTAGTCTAAGGGGGCTCGAGCGTTATTTTGGCTTTCGCGGGCCCGCTTTGTCATTCTTGGGCTGCGTTGCTCCATATTTTTCAAAATGTTATTTCAATCCCTGGATCCGCCACTGCACAGACCGTTTGATATGTATATACTCCCCATACATTTTTCTCGTATATATATATATTGTTTTATTGACACAAGGATATCAGTAATGATACATTTGTCAATGTAAGTTTCGCGAGAAAACATTGGTAAGTAAGTAGCATAATCCAAAAAGCTCCAAAATGCACAACACTAAGCCTAGGGTTCTCCGGTGACAGAAAAACCCATTTTCAATAAAAAAATTTACATTTACACACAACCCAAAAAATTGTAGTCCCAGGGGCCACATAATTGGCTGATTGCTGCATAAGAAGTAAAATGCAGGTCAATAGTCTTTCTTTACCTCCAAGCCCTGGATATTGAATGGTCACCCCCTTATACAATTGTTGCAATTTAATTTTTGATATTTATCTATCTGTCTAGGTATATCGTTTTTGAGAGATCTTTTCTGCAAAACCAAGCAACACATTGTTTAGAAAAACCCCTGGCCGAAACTATCTAATTCAAGATTGGCCAAATTGACACAGAAATTATTTATTTAAGCCAGATTATGGAGCTAAAAAATTATTTATTAAAAAAAAAACATTTGTAAAGAAAAAAAAAGTGAAAAAAACAAACAAACTGCAACCCCCCCCCCTGGATATTAAATGGTCACCCCTAATGTGATTGCTTTAATCAAAATGTTTGTTATCTATCTAATATCTATCTACCTACCTACCTTTATAGTCAAATTATAGATCTGTGTTAGACTGTGTACATCTACTAGTTCTTTTATTGAGCACATGGCTGGAATCTATCTATAGATGGGTGTATATATATATGCAGAATTGTGCCAGTATTAATTACTGGACCCCTCACGCTTACTTGCCAAACTACTGATTTTAGGGGAGTCCCATTTGAGGGGGCAATTAGGGAGTGTGCAATGAGGGAAGTCCCAATTCATTGAACTCCCACTGAATTGAAAGCAAACTAGAGGTCGTGTCGCAAGCGGAACGTAGGCGAGTTTCGGGTGCGTGGTTGTAGAGTTTGTTGGTATAGGTTTGGATGGTTGGTAAGATGGGGGAGTCATGAAGAGATATAAGTATGAACTAGAACTGACACTGCAAAGCGGAATGAAAGGAGATGGCCCTTTACCTGGGATGGCACTTGTCGTCTTTATCTATATTCACGGATGTCGTCTTTATCTATATTCACGGATGCAGCAAAAACAGAGCATAGACAAGAAATGTTGCCTAACCAACACAAACAATATACCACAGACACTGTCAGACAGGTTGTAAGACAAACAGGTGAAAAAGATTCCTAGTACTACCCGAAAAAGACTACAACAGAGCTTTTGATAATATGAAATTCACACTGCCTAAGATTGGGCATTTTAATTTGAAAATTGGAATCTCCGGTAATTTTGATGAATAAAATGAAAAACCTATGCACATCACACCAAAACGTTGTTACTTTGATTGCGCATTGCTTTCCACTCCTTTTGACAACCAAAAAAATTAAGGACCAATGTCAGAAGTTGGTAAAATTTGGAATTTCTAGTCAAACTGGTCAAAAAATCAATAATCACTGATATGTTTCCTATGTATCAGGAGATTCAAAATCCAAAAATTTGAGGTTTTAAATACGTTTTTATGATGACTAGGCCACATTATGCCAGTAAATTTAAACATGAATGTGAAGACAATACTAACTTAAAATGCAGTTTATTCAAAACGAACCTTGGTTTTTTCAAATACCTCTGTAGCAGAGACTTTTTAAAATATCACCATGAAACTTTCACAAATTCTGCTGAATAACATGCTTATAACAATCAAAATACAGATTTTTCATTTTTGTCTTATCATACCTTCTACTGTGGAATTGGCAGGTAGTGCAGAAAGCAAGCATTGCACTTTATGTCAGCCATAAACACAGGGCCATTATACCATGATAGGTTTGACTAACAAGAATCCGAGGATTCAAACACTGGGTTTAGCAAGCTTTGCATGATTATTATTATTAGAAAGATTTTTAAAGATGGGATATGTTTATTGCTGAATGGCCTGCTTATTAAACTCAATTTACATGAACCTTTTTTTCAAATTTGACTTTGTACACACAAATCATAAGCAAATATTCGCAAAGTACTCAATGAACTTCCCATTTTGCTCGTACTGTACTGATTGAAATAGGAAAGCCTGGTCAGGTTTGCAGATATACCACTAACTTTTGTGAACAGAGATACCACTTACATTCAGCGGCGTCACAAGGGGGGGGGGCTGAGTCACAGTGAACAAATCAAGAAATGCAGCCATTTTGTAGAAGTCATCTTAGATTCCTCAGGGGTCACTGATCCATACCTTCAAACAAATCCCTACACTTGTACCGAATTCCAAACCTCTATTGATATACTAAGCTCACAGTGGGCAACTCAAGAATGATGGCCATTTTTTGGCAGCCATCTTGTATTTCCCAAAATATTGATTCACACCATCAAACAAATTTCTACACCAAATTTCAATACTCTTAAGTGAAAAACTTAACTCACAATGGCAAAACAAGAATAGCAGCCATTTTGTGGCGGCCATTTTGGCAGCCATCTTGAATTTATGAAAATGTTCCAGATTCAAACCCTCAAACGAATCCCTATACTAAATTTCATAACTCTGAGTGAAATACTAAGCTCACAATAGACACTTTGCTGCCAAAAGAGTCTGAAAGAGGAAAAAGACATGTTTTGGAATTTTGCTAAATTATGAATAACACCAGCAGATGCAGCACCAAATTACAAAATGCATTTCAGAAAGCAAGTATACTGAGGTCCCCAGTTGGTTTTTAAGCCTCTAAAACCTCCCAATTTATCTCCGCAAAACTTCAAAGAAAAGCACTTTGATCCATTCTCTCTCTATTACACCAGTTGGGGGAACCCAGTGTAATAAAAACCATATTGTATATACCAATTGAAAGCTAAGCTCAAGTGCAACAACGCAATATCAAACAATTGAAATTTCCAGCAATGAATCTTTATCACAAAGCATTTTGACAAGACAAGTCTGAAGATACGTTTTTACAAAATATAAGAGATCCTCATTTGTTGTCAGTGCCTCTAATATCATGATAGTATACCTTTACAAATACTTTCCATAAACCAACAGATACCTAGGCTCATGAGCAACAAAATCGTATCAAGAAGGTTAAGTTTCCATTAACTGGCCTTCATGAAGAAGCATATAAAGAAGAAAGATCAGCATAAATATTACAAAATATGAGAGCGTCGCATTTTTTGTCAGTCTCAAAGATAGGGCACTTATGCCCTGAAAGGTTGGACTTTCTGCCATATTCTATACACTAATGGAAAGCCAGGCTCATGAGCATGACAAAAATACCAAGAATGCAAATATTTCAGCTACAAGCCTTCATCAGGAAGCACGCGAACAAGGGAGGTCCCACAAAATTTTCGCAGAATATAAGAGCGTCACGCTGTTGTCAGTTTTACTTATGCCATCACTGGTTCTGCCTCAATGGCCTCCACCAATTTAAGTGATATTTTCCTGATAGACAAGGTCATGAGCAATGCATTGGTATATCAAATGTTCCAAAAATGTTTGGCTCAATGGTTTATCTGTTGAATCAAAAATCACATTGCACTTTTTAGCTTCACCCGGGACACACCAACTGGGGATTACAAAAGGTGTATTAAATATATAGAAACATCCAATTGACTTTTTTCTGGATTCATAAGATGCCCAACTAATTAGGGAACAGTAAGGCATTGCAAGTGTGATCCCAAATTCATATCTTTTCCTGTATTTGAAAGTTGTTTGCAAAAATTGTACATGCACTGTCAAGACGGGACATAAAAAATTTCCCTAACTGCAATCATGTATCACTCAATTATTTCAAGACCAGTGACCAATGGATCCAATTACTGTTATTCGTATGAAAGAAGACATCTTTGCCTTTCATATGATCTATTATACTGGCAAAAATACCATCAGGGGGCTGAGATATGACCTAAAATGTATGTGAACATTGGCCCAAAACTGAAATTTTACCAACTCACGGCACTGGACCTTTAGCGAAACAAAAACAGTCTTTTGTAAACTATTGGACTTCACAAGATTGACATTTGATGAAAATCACAAGCTGAAGGTGAAGGATCAGCATTTTAATAGGCTGTCAATTGCTTACTTTACCAATATCAATGACCTTCAATGAGACTCCCCAGAGGAAAAATAAGTATAAAAGCAGTATACTCTCTCGGTGAAGAAGTACAAAATCAGTACAAAAGCAGTACATGGTCCCACGCTGCAAATGTACTCCTATTATACTGATTTTGTGCTTCTATGCAAATTGCATACTGATTTTATACTTCTAGTGACAGAATTTGAATAATCATGTACTCATTGTACTGCATGTATGTACTCCTCTAACTTCTAAATTTCATTTGAATGTTTTGTATACTGAATTTATACTTCTATGACTTAGGCTGCTTAGATTCAGTCACATGCGGGTCATGTAGGCCTACACTTCCAGAATTCGGGGAAAATGTGCAGGTGTGTCCAGGTCTTTTTACAATACATGTATACATTGAATTACTGGCATACTTTCCATAGTATTACATACAAATGTTTTACTATTAATAGCAGCAAAAAGTACAAATCGGATATTATTCCAGCCTTCTTTTTTTCTAGGCTTAAGTAATTATGTGTAGTTATTTCCATTAGATCGATTTGGCTGAGGAACTGATATTATATGAAGCCTGTAAAATTAATGAAGCATTGATTTTTAGATGCTTCAAATGTACTGCGATTGTACTGCAAAAATGCTTCCTACTAGCATGCACAGCTAGTATGCTCCTTTTGTACTCCCTGCAAGGGAGTATTTTTGCAGCGTATGGATTTGCATATCGGGAGTATAAATGGAGCATAATTAAAATAATTCGAGCGCTTCAAATGTGCTCCTATGATACTGTTAATACGCTGCGAAAATACTGCATTTGTACTGCGGAAATACTGCATTTGTACTTCAAATGCAAATTTTGTGTTAAAAAGTCTCTCAACCATGCAAGTCATCATTGCGCAATGTACTTCTTTTGTGCTTCTAATGTACTCCAATACCATATATGGGATATACTGATTTTGTACTGTTTCTGTGCTGCAAGCGTACTCTTTTTTCCTCTGGGTAGCTGTCACAGAAATGATTAGTATGTATTTGGAGGTGTTCTGATAAAAATTGTTGAATGGAATGTTACAAAATAGCTATGAGGCAAAATACTGAATTAGTTGAAATGTAAGCATGATCAGTTATAGTCATTCACATGATAGTAATATTCACCAAAGTGTCTGGATGTGTTGGGAACACACCAAATTAAACATTCATGACAAAATTACAATTTAAATACGCAACTCTTAACGTTGCTTGATCGGCTTTTGCTTGATGTGTTTATGATTAGAAAAATTGTTAATTTCCGATGTAAGAAAAAAGTAGTGAATTGATTTTCTTATTATGAAATTTAATTCATTTCATAAAATTCCGCATCTATGGAAAGCATTTGACACAATTTTCTTTCAAAAGAAGAAGTGCAATTATTTCCCACACCTACATAAAATTTTGCCGTATTTAAAGAAAAAACCAGTTCTAGTAAAACTCATGAACGAAAAATTCAACCATGTATTTTATAGTAATTTTGTCATGAATGCGCAATTTCATGTGTACACAACACATCCACAAATTTTGGTGGCTGTTACTACCATGAGAATCACATATAGCATCATAATTGATTTTATGCTCAAAATTCAAGTTATTCATTATTTTGCCTCACGACTACTTGTGAAAATATCATTTAATGCAATTATTTCTACCAGAACACCTTCTGGTCTGTACAAACTATAATTGCTCATGGTTTAGTGAAGATTGAGCAAGTATTTGCTTTGTTATGATTGGTCACAATAATCGCACCATATTGCAGCATTGCAGATGAGTGAAAACTTACGGCCATGGCTGTATATTCTTTGATAACGGATTTGTGGTGAAGAAGGCTTGTCTGTGTACTTGAGGATATTGGAGACTTGTTTATGCTGCCATGGCGTGATTTGACCAGCATGGGTTGTTTTGTGCGAGGGACGAGGCAGAACGATGGAACTGCACAATTTTTTAGGACCAATCACAGAAAGTCACAAAACTTCTTAAACTACTGTTAATTAATATGTAAAATCAAATGAAAATATTGTGGAATAGGATTCAAAAGTTTTCAGGAGGGCTTTGGAGGTTGTCACTTGTCACTTGCTACCCAACTCAGGAACCAAGATTATTAGGATTAAAATTGGTCAAATTCCTGCAATTGCATATATATCAATACACATAATACTTCAGATCACTTCACAGTCGGATATAACATCAGATGAGCTACCACACTACTGAATTGCAGTGATTTATTGGTTCAAGAAGAAGTCTAGACAGAATCACAGATGCCTTATCCAATAGGCCACAACCTCACTTGAAGACAGTACTTACTCAACATTGAAACACACAGACTCATTTCTAAGCTAGTTAATGAAATTGCAACAAGTCTAGTAAAGCAGGGCTTTGGAGTCGGAAGTCGTGGAGTCGGAGGTTTTTGGGTGGAGTCGGAGTCTAACTTTGATTTTAAGGTGGAGTCGGAGTCGAAAATTAAAGTATTGACTTCTGACTCCTAAAAATAATTAATATAGTTCACAAAAACACAGTTTCAAAAATGTTAAATTAACTCCAAATTTTACTTAAAACTTCCTGAGCAAGTATTCATGTAAAAAATCCTATGAAAACTTTGTAGAATGACTTTTTCTTCTCTGATCATGTAATATTAAAGTGCAAAAATGCCGATAAGCGGAGTCGGGAGTCGGAGTCGAAATTCAGGAGACCCAATGAGTCGGAGTCGCTTTTCAGAAAGTCAAAGGAGTCGGGAGTCGTAGTCGGTTCACTTATCACCCGACTCCAAAGCCCTGTAGAAAAGTCAAGTAAAATTTATATTTCAATTTGGTTTGAATTTTAATACAGATCAAAACAAGTCAAATTATATTTGTTAAAATTGTTTCTTTCATAACAGCTTTGTGGAATTTGTAATATTTTATACACTTGCGTAATGCTGACATTTTGATCTTATACACTAACCAGCTTAAATTACATGTATGTTAATTTCTAACACGTCTATCTGAAAGTTATCGTACAATGCGTTGCACAATTGACAATTTTTAATATCCTTGAATTAATTGTTGTTTGCCATGCAGTGGCATAGTCAGTGGGAGACGGCGGCAGGCAACCCCCCCTGCGACCATTCACACCCTTCTCTTACTCCCCTCTGAGGACAATATTATTCGCAATTATTAATTCATTTTTTTGACTGTATGTCCACACACTTACTTGAATTTTATTTTTAAAAAGCATTTTCTGTTCTATTCCGCTGTGAAAATCATGTGCATGATAATGCACTGCTTCTGTTATCATAATATTTTATACTGCACCTTTTAGCATTAAATTTTAATTTCCTTAATATTTTCAATTGTGCGCAATACCAGCCCCCCGGCCCGCTCAACATCCGCTTGTTTCTTTCCATCCAGACTGCCCCCCCCCTCTGGACATAACCTGGCTATATACGCTGCTGCTAATTGTGAGATCAAAATTTTAATTTATAACCAACTATTGCATTATAAATCCACATCATTACACAATACACAGTATATTATAAAATTTATTATAACATTGATTCCATATTCCATATTCATCTGAGTATCGCAGGACACCAGACATTGACCACTCCAGTTGCTATCACAGGACACCAGACATTGACCACTCCAGATGCTGAAATAAATAAAAAAAAGAGTAAATTTAAATTATGACAACTAGGAGTGGATCCAGAGGGGGCGGGGTTTAGGGGGTTCTCCTCCCCCCCCCCTTGGGCCTGTAAAACAATTTTAAATCCAATATTTTTAGTAGGCCTACATTTCCATCTGTAAACCGCCCCCGTCAAACATTTTCTGGACCTGTCCCTGACAACGCTGTCAATAAACAGCACATGCATTATTGTCTATATCTGTTGCATAGCTAGAAGAACATGTTTGCCCAATGCAGGAGCCTCCACAAAGCAGTGTCACATATCAAGTAGGCCCAGTCAGGCCCTGCATAATTGTAAGTAGGCTACTGTGTGCTGATGGCCTGGCCCTGGATTGAGACTGTATGATTATGACAGGATATGAAATATGTGATACAGCTTTTAATTTATAAGTAGCAGGGGTTGAAAACAATTTAACATAGCAGAGCTCTGTCAGAGTGTCAGTGAGCAGCAGAAGCACTGAACCAGTCTGGTCCAGCCATGCAGAAGCAGTTTGTTTACATTTTGTCAATACACCAAAAGGTGTCAATCAGGCATATTTTTGGCATGGTTCTGCTGTCAAAACTCGGGTTTGGCTACCTATCCTGCAGCCAACATCATGTTTGTAGAGTAGAATAACATATTTGGTATAAAAAACGAACTTACCAGTGGTAGGGCCATGCTGACAGGTTTTGGCAGCTTGCTGCCTGCAGCGTGAATGCCCAGACCGCTTCTTGTGCACGTGACCAGTGACGTCATGCATGGTGCTCGCTGCATGTTGCCAAGGAAACGGGAGCAAAACATTGCATTTCGTTGAAAAATCACAGCCCAACTTATAAAAGCAAAAGCCACAAGCCACAAATGGTGAGTAACTACGCACCCAATATGGAAGTTCTTTATACATTGTGATAGAACTGCCCCCTCATAAGTGCCCCAATTCCTCCCACGAGCGATCCAAAATTTTCTGTCCCTCCGGCCGATACAGGGTCAAAGACAAAGGCGAGTACAAACTCGCCAATGAGGGGTTTGCTGCTGTGCAGTTAATGAAAAATCATCTAGGTGGCGCCAAAACTAACATTGAAGCTGCCCCACCCATTGCACAATGGAATGTTCCATCGCGAGGGAAGAAAGTTTATTTACGATGCTTTATTGTGGCAATTTCGTGGAAATATTAGGAAATAAACTGTTTTAAAGTGTTGCCAAGACTGCAGACATAAGGTAGGGGCGCAATAGATCGATTGACAGGATAAACACGACCACCACTAGCGTGAATGAGGTATGCAATGTCATGATGCGGACGACACACAAATTCAGAATCAAGCATGTTAATTCATGTCGACCTCTCTGATTGGTCAATAATTTTGGCGCTAATTCCGGACATGCCCATATATGGCAGCCTTGATCCAGCCTTGATCCAGCCCACGTCGACAGAAAAATCAAATTTCCGACCAAATAATGATGTTTTAACAGAGCTATCTGAAGCTATACTCTTGGTTGTACTCTTAAAAAGGGCGACCTTTCTTGTGGGAATGCCAGACATCATACATTTGATGTATTTGCTGAAAAACCTCTTGAGATCTTTGAATATTCATGACAATTCACTTAATATTCATGAGTTTCCAACTATAACATAAGTTGGCCTAGCGGGAGCTAGTCCAACTAAAAATAGACAGTTGGGCCTACAATGTACTAAATTTAGGATTTTGCATATTGATTGCATTCAAAACTAATTTTACAGTAAAAGTCGGTGATCTTTTGTGGTCATCTGGTCCACCAACCAACTGCTATGGACACAGAAATCAAGATTTTTAACAGCCTTCCATGAACCTTTGTTCATTAAATTCGACAATGATTAATTGATTGCGTATATATATGATGCATAGATAATTAACTCTCAACTATCTATGGAAACCAAACAGCGACGTCATTGGACAAACTTAACACGAATGGAAAATACCCATGCAACCGTATAATGAAATTCACAGGCAAAAACACCTTTTAACTTTCACCAAAAAAAGAAACCATTGCAGGCGCAGGAAAATCGACGTTCCACTATCCATTTAATGTTGAGAACGAAAAAATTTATGAAACCCAAATTGTACAACATTGCAGATAATGAATTCACATGCTCAATAGAGGAGCATTTTAATAGGTCATACTTTAAAAGTTTCGAAAATAACCTTTCACAAGATTCACATGCTTCGAAAAATCATACAACAGTTCAATGAAATTTACAGGCAAGAGACACATTTTACGTTTTACCAAAAAAGGAAAAAATCCATTGCAGGGATATCAACATTACACTATTCGCTTGATGTTCAGAATGAAAACATCAATGAAACCAAAATATTTCTAAATATTGTGGTTGGATGAAATTCACATGCTTAATAGAGGAGCATTTTAATAAGTCAAATTTTTTTAAAAATGTTAAAAAATTTAGTCAACTTGTATTTCAGATTATTTTGAAAGTTTTGTCAACTTTTATTATTAGGCATGGAGAGTAGTCTTAGTAAAAGGCAAGAAGGTAAATGTACCTTAATTTATCGTGGGTACCCAAGCTAAGTCAGTGAGTTGTTCCCAGTTGGGCCCACGGCATCTCTAATTTATGTCTGATGCAAAAGACAATGCCGTGGAATGACATGATGCCAAGCCTCGGGATTGAACCCAGGACCCTCGCTTGTGTGGCGAGCACTCTACTGACGGAGCTGTAGGGGCTAACAAACTGGGCTATAGGGACTGAGGTATGGTCTTCCATGCAATTAAAAATTTTGCTATTTTTTAACTTTCTATTAAAAATCGTTATTTTTTTAGTTGCCGAGTGAGTGAGTGAGTGAGTTTGTGTTTTACGCCCCATCAGCACCATTTTAGTTGCCGAAAAACTAGATTTGTCATGATACAAGCGAATTGGTGTCAAAATAATTTAGTTGTCAAAAAAAATACATTCATCAGCAATGAAAGATATGTAATAATGGAGATAAGGCCATTGTTGAGAGCTATAAATAGAACTATATTGACACAAGTATGATCAACAAAACTGTAAATTATCTATAACTATGTGAATATGTTTGACATTGACAATGAAATTTCAACAAACTGGTTATCAAAATTAAAAAATTACAATTTGGATGATCTGGCCCACTCAACATTCCAAATATCACAATATAATTGTGATATTGTGACTCATCATAGCGCGGCTTGGTATTGAAATTGTAACAATACAATAATTATTATTGTGCAATATTGTGACAACTTTACCAAAGTATAAATTGATAATTGAATATATTCAGTCCTAAAACTGCAAATCATCAATTGCATAAGATCACTAGATCCGATAAATTTCTGGGACTGAGTTTCAATTTTGGCTCCAGTTTTCCGGAGTTTAATTTGACTGCTCACACTGGTTTCTCTGAAAAGATAAATATTAAAAGACATCTTATTTTCTGCACAATTCAAAATACACATAGACCGAGAAGGTTTGGGAACAGGACCACACTGAATCAGTATTTAGAAAATGTAAGGTTCAGGGGCGTATATCTATAAATGGCCAATGGAGGGGGCCATAACATGTGACAAATATGCGGTGCATTTTAAATCATTAATAATCCCCTTTGTGTCTATTCAATATACTGATAAATACAATATCAGAATTTGGGCCCTTATTTTACAGATAGTTCCTTAGACATAGAAGACATGATTGTTGCACAATCACATATATTCAAACTATTGCTTTTTATCAACGGCATTCAACGCTGATTTAAAAGAGACTATGTCCGGGCTGCACTTAATGTGAGAGCGTAGATTTGTCCAAAATGAGGGACTTTGATAACGAATAGACACAGGATACGGCCATGTTGTTACCACAAATTGTGTTTACTGACCTTCACAATATGTATTCTGTCGCATTTCACATTTCAAATCAGACTAAGCATCTTCAATATCCATGTCCTCGAACTTGTCCTAGATAAACACAAAAGAAAAAAGGAAATTTTTCTAAAATGTATTTGTATCAGTCAACACAATGAGAAAATCATATATACCCCCCCCCCCCCTGAGTTCAAATTGGTCAAACTTAGTGATTTCTTGTAGAATAAGCTCTTTAGAATACCGCTATATCCAATATGCTCCTGCAAATGCTCTATCGATCTTTGCAGTTCCCGGGATCCCACGAACATTGGACTTTGCTAATAAAGTCCTTTTTTACCATTTTACATTGACATTTTAAAGCATGTGGAGGGTAAGATTTAATCGCACCGAAAGTGTCTTTCATCGACTTCAGTATCACACTGACGGAAAAAAACGGTACGGCCAGTATATCGTGAATTGGAGTCCATCCCTTATTGGTGTGGTTAACGTCAACCATTTTATCACCTTAACCAAAGGCTTACCAAAAGAAGTCTTTGCCTGTAGATTGGTATTACCAAAGGCTTCCAACTTATAGTCAAATAACCAGCATTACATATTTCGAAAAGCATACAGGTCAAAATTATGTCAACTGAAGAAATTTACTTTAGGAGCACAAAAATCAACTTTACAGCCTAGTGAAGTACAGGATTCGGAATATGACTCATATAGGAGGTTATGTCATGCCTTGATGAATGAATAATCTACCAGAAGTGAAACTTGGGTAAAACAATGTAACCCCACAGAATGAGGGCGGAAATTCAAATAACCCCGCGCTTCAAATAGCCCCGCTCTACCCTATTACATTTTGTTAAAAACTGAATATTCTACACGTAGGCCTAATAGACTTCAAATTTTACTAAGAGTGACTTTTTGTGGAGTTAAAAATGTTCTCTAACATTTATTCATAAGTATAAATCAATTAAATAGGGTAAGGAGTACTAGTTATTTAGATTACTCTCTGTGCCAATTCACCCCAAAGTGAGCCGTGAATTAGGTCAGTGGTTTTTTCAGCCTGAATCCTAAAAGCAGGTATCACTTAATGCTCTCAGGGATAGTCAACTCAACGACCTGGACATAATTTGAGACAATAGTGAGAATTATTAATGGTTTTGTGCCCATGCTAAAGCAAAAAAAAGGGCCTAATCTGTCCCTATTCACCCCACATTCAATAGGACAAGGAAACGTGACAAAAATACCTGTTTTCTATTCCCTGTCACTACAAGAGGTACTCTAAATTGACCAACAAGGCCACAAACAAGAGGCAAATGTGATAAACTACCCGTTTCCTTCGCCCTATCCCTGTCTTGAGAGCTTTCACGTCGCGATGTCCTTCATGTTTCTTGACGAACTTGTCACCTATTCCATTACCATGAAGATAAGGAGGACCCACTTCATCAGGCACATCAGCAATGTCATAACAGTGAAAATGTTTTGGCAACATGCGACGTCTCGACGAGGTTCTCTTTGGAGTGGGCTGAAAAAGTAAAGCACTTATAAAACCAAAACGCCAGTAACCTACAGTATCAACAGCCAACTACAGCGCTTACATATGACTGAAGCAGTACTCTTCACTGGCAACACTCACTAACTACCGTTGCAAATTGAAATAGACATTGATAAAAGTGACAATTATTTATAATTATAATTAATGCCAAGTGAATTGAAGATCCAATTTGTAAACAAGGAAGAATGTAACTGCAGACTTCCATAACAAACTTCAACATGGATAAATGATTGCAGCTTTATATCTTGTATCTATGCAATTGGTACTAGTTGCTAGGCTAATTACAACAGGGGGAGGACACGGTTGTGAGACGAAGGATGATTGACACAGCCGTCCAACATAGGCCCACGTGACCCAGAAAGAGCTGCATTCAAACTGTGGCTCTGCTTGGCACTGTCACCATCATGCAAGCTTCAAGTGTAATACTAAATATATAACATACCTGAGACACTTCTGCAACATTAACATTCATATCACAGCTAACTTCCACATCTCCCTGTGAACCACCCACATCACAGCTTTCATCACCAGACTTGTCACTTTGTAGAACTGCCGCAGGTACAGATTCCACATTCACCTCGAATCTTCCGTAAGTTCCCCCTGGAAAACACAATTTGCAACATTAAAAAGTACCTTTCTCACTTTCACCCTGAAGACACTACAGGCCCAAAAGTACCCTTTCATGGGTTGAAAATGCCTAGCATTACAATACAAACAAAATATACCCCTTTTTATGATGAAGGGAGAAAGAATAAGTCTGTCCATTTGCAATTCATCAGTCATGCAGCCTGAAAAGTTGGCATAAGTTCAGGCAAAATACATAAAAATCAATAATTCCTGTTCCAAGCTCTAAAACAGGTTGATACCTCATCTGGATCTTCAGCTTCTTCTTTTCTCAGTCTACTTCCATAACATAAAAAGAAAGACACTGTAATGGGACACACCTAGGCCTGTGCTAACTGAATTTCTTTTTTGTCAATCAAGTTCAGGCAGCATGAATTCGTCAAAAGTGAACACTGCATAATGGGAGAAAGGCTGAAGATGTATTCTTGATCACTATCAGCCCTGTTGCATCTATGATACTAAATTGCTATTTATGTCAATTGGCAATTTATGTCAATTGGCAATTGGGTGTCAAAGGAAGCCGAAAGGATGACAGAATTGGCTCACCTGCACCAACAGCAAATTGCTATCTGCACTTGCATGGAAGGGCTTGTGATTGATCAACAGTGTCTTTGTTATAGCCACAGCATCTGCTGTCTGATTTTTTGTCTGACATTGACCACAGACAGGTCGGACAATCGTAAAAACGATCGACAAAAACCGATTGTCCGACGTCTTTTGGGCGCACTGTCTCACGGCCCGCTATACTGTATACTATAGTGAAGCATACCCAACCATGTGACCACGGCCGCATCAACCAAAACAAAAAAGACCGAGGATATATGCAGAGCCGGGCTCTGCCAATAGCCCCATCAGTGTATTGGCAGAGCCGATGGGATCTGCCAATAGGCTGACCTGTCTATTAGCAGAGCCGGGCTCTGTGTATAGCCTTGTCTGTCTATTGGCAGAGCCAGGCTCTGCCAATAGACAGCTGTCTATATGCAGAGCCCAGCTCTGTGAATAGACAGACAAGGCTATACACAGAGCCCATGAGATTTTCCCATTAGTGCTATTGAGTGATACCCGCTGGCCTGTGTGCCTTCTGGACAGACACCTGGGACTTGATGGACACCACCAACCTGCTCATGCAGTTTGGGATACCACACCAAATATACCCGGGGGGGGGGGGGGTACTCGGCCGGATTTTGATACGGATGTGCGGCACGCGTTCGGAAATTTGTACCCTATGGTCAGGTTTTCAAGCTGAAATTTCATACCCTATGGTCAGGTCATTATATAGCCTATTATATAGACATAAAAGAGAAAAAGTTATCAGAAATGGTGTGAAATCTAAATTGCAATTAAGAATGACACCTAACACCTGCAAGTTCAATGCAAATTACTGTCAAGTCATTTTTTTGTGGCAGTAAGTTTTTGGCTGATAATTAAAAACATACCTTACTCTTGACAAAAATACTTGTCTCCTCCTGTTCCTGACACCTAGACCAAACAGTTTCATAAACATTTGGAAGTATTGGCGTGTTGTAGTCCTGGTTTTGAGGTAGTCCCATTAGAATAACATTGCTGTCAACACAGCTCAAGAAGCCATTTTTGGGTCCTTGGAATTCATTCCAAGACCATTGTCGTCAGCTTCATTTCCTGTGAACAGGCAAAGTTGGTGTACTCACTAAAACATTTCACAGACAAAATGACAACCCCAACAGCTGGGCCCTTGTGATCAAGATGGTGCTTATGCACCCCTGGCTACAATATTGTGTTTATCAGTGCTCAAATTTTCTTCTATTCAACATATTTCTTCTGAGCTGTCAGGACTTCACACAAAAACTGGTTTCTGTATACACACCAAAAGTTGGACTGTGCTGCCCTCTTGTGCATAGTCACAATATACTGCTTTCTTATACCTAACTTGACAGATAGTTGGTAGAAAATTGAAGAGGCCCAACTTGTTGAAATAGACCAAGGACCCGATGCATGCATTGCATGCTATTTTTTTCTACTGCTTCTATTGCTGCTGTTGTGACGTCACCATTGTTTTCAGTGATGTCATAGAGCCAACACTGCTGATGACGTCACAACAGGAGGCTAAAAATAGCTCTAAATGTGTTGAAGAACAGCAGTAATTTAGCATTGTGAGCGCCTGCATGAAGGAGCTGGGGGGTCAGAGGACATAAATTTAGTCCAAATTATGCTTGGTCATGGTGCACTCACCCTGATAAACCAAAAATTAAACCTCAGACTTAATCATGTATTCTTTTATTGGCTAAAAACGTACTGCCAAAATAAAATGTCTTGACTTTAGACATTACACAATTGCAATTTCCAAGGCAAAACAACACTGATGTCCAATTGAGAAGTGTACCCTATGGTCAGGCTCTCCTGGCCTCAAAAAATGACCCTGTGGTCAGGAAATCCCCTTAAAACCCCTATCTTTTGAGCGGCACATAGGTAATATGACTTCAATGTGAGTGCCCCCCCGGATAAATATATATAACAAGCTAAAACTGTGGATTCGATTTTTGAAATTATACATTTCAAGTTGACGTACCATATCTTTACCAGCTGACTCTTATAACTGATTGACTAAATTCATTGAAAAGGAAAATGATAGCAATTCGGAATTAAATGGTTGGCAGGTCAATGGCAATCAAGGAGGTGTCAATGGAGTTGAATGGACAGTCACTGACATGGCTCCGGGTCGGTTCGGCAGGAAACATTTTCGGCCAGCCGAATGAGCCAAAATATTTGGTCTGTTCGGCAAATTGCCGTGGTCCATTCGGCAGCCGTATTATTGTGCTAATAAATTAAATTCTGCTATGATAATTGATCTGTTATCATTATTGTTTATGTCCCAGACGTAGTTTGCACCTACAAGCACCTGTTTGATCCCGAAATTTGTTACATTGTAGCACAGAATCAACAACTTTAAAACTTTGTTTGGCGCACTTGTCTGCATGCACTGCACTATTCGGTCGGCCAGTGCCCTTTTGTGGTAGTAGCTTTATTACCTGAAAGTTGATACATGTCTCTTTTCAATATGATTCACGAACTTTTGTAGATTTCTTTTTTAAATTTACAATGAAGCCATGCAAATTCTTGGGATTTTAATCACCCGTAGAAAATAAGTTCGGAAATCAATTAGACCTAGTTGAATTGAATTTTCACCTTTTAATTCTTGAAACGCAATTTCATAAACATAATCAGACGTAGCACTAGCAGGTACAGATAAAGTTATTAAGTTTATAAAATTATAGCCTAAATATTAATTTAAAACGCATCTCTTTTCAATTACTATACATGCATGGTTATCAAAATTAAGTTGACACGTTTTCTGTGATTAAGTAACTGATTGTTCAATTAAACAAACAACAGTTTCTATGAACAAGTGCAAATCAGCTTCACAGCTTTTCAAGACAATGGAAAAGAACACAATTAATCCAGACAGTCTGTCTCCAGTCAAACATTGAAGTAATTCAAGTAAAATTAACAGAAACATATATTCGGCCAATAGGCTATTGGAAGTAAACTTTCATAATTTGCACAATTCAAAGTTGAAAATAAATTTCTATTATATTCTATTATATTAAGATAAAATAAATAGGCCTATATGGCCAGTGAAGTAGCTACATAAAAATCATGCATAAAAAAGAACAACATTTTGTTAACTGTTCTGCTCTTCATTAAGTTTTTTTTGTCACCACTTTCATAACTTTGAATAGGTCTATTCCTTGAGCAGTCAGCCTATCTTTTAAATTACAATCCTGTTAAAATACTTTTTTAAATGTAGGCCTACATGTTTATCTGTACAATTAACATCTTCGCTATATATCTACTATGTAATCAATTGAAAACTAAAGTTACTGTACTGCAAAAATATAGCCTGTGACATTTCACATTTTCTATTATCTGAAATTGTTCGAAAGTTGAAACCTTTATTTCAAAGTAGACAACCATGCAGTTCATTGAACTCCCGATTGACCTGTCAACAAAAGCACGCACCTTGTTAGTTAATTTAGTGGACGTAACTAATATTGTCTATATTTTAATCATAGCGCAATCATAGCGCAATGTTTAATTGCTTGATTGTAACAAAGTCCATGTACATGACTGATGACTATTTCACTAAATTAACTTGCTATTAACTAAAATAAACCCTGGCCGAATCGAACCACGTCCCCTGCCGAACTGAACCACCCACGCTGGCCGAAGGGACCAATTTGGGCCGGCCGAAAAAGTGCTCTGCCGAAACAGCCAGTACCCACTGACATGACTGGCTTGGTGATCTGAGATGCAGGAAAGCAAAACAGCAATTAGCTGGGCTAATTACACTTCACACATTCCCTGTGTGTCGACTGTCAACTTGTCATACAATAGCAGAATAGCATATCATGCAGCAATTACGGCCGTCACCTGGCCATGCTCGGCGCTGCGAACAGGCTCAGTTATCTAAACACAGAGCGGCTCTGCGGATAGCCTCATTTGCCCTCTAACACTGCGAACAAAAAAAGCCAGTAAACATACCTGAGTCTCTTTCGCAACAGCTCTCAAATGCAACACCTTTCCTTCTCCAACACACCATCAGATTGCTGTTGTTATTTTCCCGGACTTACAAATGGCGCCCCTTCTCGTGCACGTGACCAGTGACGTCACACGTTTAGGCCAATGAAACTTCCGTACTTGCTTCACATTGCCAAGGAAACGAAGCAAAACATTGCATTTCGTTGAAAAAACATTTGCAACCCAGCTGACAAAACTGGTGGTTAACTGAGAGTTATCACGTGAAATTGCCCCTCAGTTATCACGTGGAAAACTGATAGGTTATTGCAAATGCTAACCACGTGATTTTGTCACCAGTTAACCATGTGATTTTCTGGGGGCAATCTTCACCAGTTAACCACATGATTTTCTGGTGAATATCTTCACCAGTTAACCACGTGATTTTCTGGGGGGCAATCTTCACCAGTTAAAATTATTTGAGAAGAGGCAAAATCTCCAACTCGTTAACTTGGCTCTTCATCAAGCCAGTCAACTTGGACTGTTTCAAGCAACATCTTTGGCTTTCAATAGCTGTGGGACTGAAGTAAAGCCACAAGAACTTGCTGAAAATTTGTCACAACCAGTGTGATGCAGTGAGTCTCTTTTCAGTCTTCTTAATGGGTTACCAGAATCAAGGATTGTAGTCGTACATGATTCACATTTCGGATAACTAGACTTTTGTAATAATATCCAATATGTGCTCCTTTTTGAGCTAATAAGTTTCAATCCGCCATATACTGTGCATTAATTCAGATTTAGAAATCATAATCATTTGTTTAATTCGTTTAAACTCAGTTAAAGTAAACTTAGTGCGGAACTCGGTAAACAGCTGTGTTTCTAGTACAGGTGGCTCCATCTATATTTCTGGGCTGCAATCTTCACCAGTTAACCACGTGAAGAAAAACATGTGATAACTCTCAGTTATGTCATGAAGATAGTGAAGTGATAATCTGGTGAAGTTCATCATGTGGTTATCCTGTGAAAATGCTGGGGAGTTTTTTCACGTGAAGAAAAACACGTGATAACTCTCAGTTATGTCATGAAGATGGTCTAGCGTTAATCTGGTGACATTCATCATGTGGTTATCCCGTGAAAATGTGGTAGTTTTTCTCACGTGAACACAAACATGTGATAACTCTCAGTTATGTCATGTTCACCAGTTTCCCCCCGTGTTTATCACGTGAACTTCACGTGCATTGTCAGCTGGGAAAGTTATAAAAGAAATAACCCACAAGCAGAAAAAAGTGATCACTACGCATCCAATATAGAAATGCTTTAGACATTGTCATAGAACTGCACACGGATAAGTGCCCCCATTCCTCCCACGAGCGATCCAAAATTTTCTGTCCCTCGGCCCGAAACAGGTCGGCCAACAAAGCGAGAAACTCGCAATAATATGCATCAATTTCAATGACTCATTACGGCCAGGTAATTATAAAATAGGTCATTATACTAGCACGGATTGTACCAGGCATAATAAAGTGGCTGGAAAAAGAAGTGGCAATGTAACAGCGGTCCACTTGTAGACAGAAATAACCCAGAGGCAGACAAGAATGCAGACCAAGATGCCGACCAAGAGGGGGAAAAACTAGAGGTCAACATGATAGGGGCATAGGAAAAGCGTACGTAACACTAATGGGTACGGGATACACTGCAGAAATTAGGTGCAGTGCCTCTCATACAAACTGCTTGCAGTGTGTGATTCACTGCAGTTATTTTACACGCCTTTTTGGACGGAGCCAATGAAGTACTGCTGCTTCTTGTCATTCAGCCTTGTATCAAGCGTAGCTTAAAATATACTGTCAGTTGTGTGTGTTAAACACAGAGCCCTGCACAGGCCGGATTTTGGCCCGAAGCCCGACCCGACCCAAAGCCGACACTGTGTTTCAAAATTGACACACAGAGCTGTGGAAGCCTAATTGATAAATTGAACTAAGAACTTAGTCTGACTGAACAAAATAATGAATCCCCCAGGAAGTGGAAATACAATCAATGGTTTAACAAGAAAAGTAGTGTAGTGTGAAAAATTCAAGAGAGAATATATATATCTATAAGTTAATTCTTTGGTGTTTTGACTTGCATTCTTCAGTTGGTGTCACACTTTCTGTCTTTCAGTTTTACTAGCAGGCAGTGTTGTCAGTAAGCACTCGCCCGGTCGCCCCAGGCGACCAAATTTCCGTCTGGGCGACCAAATCATGCTTTTTGGTCGCCCAACTGGCGACCAAGACAGACAGGGGCAAAACTTGGTGAATATTGCCTTCACAGAAATCGTTTTGGTCTCGTTTTAAAGAAGAAATAGAGACCAATCTCAATATGCTGTTTTTGATCTCATTTTGCAAAAAAATTTATTTTTGAGAAAATATTGACAGAAAGTTGTCAATGTATGATGTTTGGACTTGCTGAAATTAGAATGGGGGTCATGACCTACTTGGGGTCATGACCTACTTGGGTGTCATGTACCCAGCAAGTCTTAGTTTTTGCTGACCAGACAAATGATCTTTTATAAATAAAAACTCTTTTTTTTGTAAAATCATACCTAAGTAATGTCCAAGCCATGAAAAATTGACACTTCATTTCAATGTATTTGATAGGCATGTTGGGAGTTCATTGATGGCCACCAATAGCTATTCTGTAAGCACTCGTTTCTACTGTAACTTGCTACTGCATTCATCATACACTGTAGGTCTATTTGGCGTCTTTTAGACAGGTCTCAGTGACTTCATTTGGCGTCTTTTAGACAGGTCTCAGTGACTTCATTTGGCGTCTTTTAGACAGGTCTCAGTGGCTTGAGAAGTCACCAACATTGCCCTGCAGGCCTATGTAAATGGATGCTGTGACACTGTCAGCAGTGGTTATGAACTTATATGACTAATTAAGTTATATATGAAGTCTTCAAAATCACTGAATAATTTTTGATGACCTGTGTCAATGTATATGAGGCTGAATAAACATCAACCACACTTATAAACTTGGTAGACTAATCTCCCCGGACTAATTATAGGCAGAACACGGCAATGAGGCAAAGGATGATTGAAACTGCTATCCAACAAAGCTCCAGGTGACCCAGTAAGAGCTGCATTCGAATCCTGGACCCAGCAATTGGCAACCACCCAGTGCTCTACCACTGAGTGAACCCCATATATATAGGCCTGAGGGTAGCTATTATGCTTATAATCAATATGAAGTGCGATGAAACTGCCCATCCAAGCGACCATTAAAAACATGGGCGACCAACTTATAGCTTGGGCGACCAAGTTCCTAAACTAAGTCGCCCAATGGGCGACCAAGCACTGAGGAGTTACTGACACCACTGCTAGCAGGATTGCCATGTTTCGATTGTGGAGGGCCAAAACTTATTTATTTATTTCACAAAAATTGAGCAAGAAATTATTTATTTCAAAGAAACTCCAAGTCAAAGGGTCCCCCCCCCCCCCGGTTATTAAATTATCTCCCCCTTATGTGATCAGGTAACCAACAATAAAACTTTTATTTATTTCTTTTTGCAAAATATGGCTTGATACTATTAATAGTAGGATTCATGTCTTCACGGGTTTTATGCCAGTTTTTTAAATTAAAAAAGTGTACTGAGAATGCAATGATTGAAATTAAAATTTTTAAATTTGTGTTTTATGATCTATAGTGATCTACTGAAGTATATTTATAGAATATATTTTATAATTTACTTAAATAAAAGGGGTCTATATGTCATTGACTCAAAAGACAGATTTTTGAAAAAGTATTGCTAAAATAGCCAAAATTAGTAAATTCCTTGTTTGCCATTTATTGCCACAATAGATGAAAAAACTTAGTGCAAGTTAAGTCTAAAGAAGTAAAATGTAAAAGCTGAAAACGTAATGAAATAGATTGACATTGGAGTTTTTCTTTCTAAGCACACATTTTGTCCCAAACCTGTTTACAAATTTTTCCACCAGGTGGAGTTCGGTATAAAGTCCTACTGCATGCCACCTGTGCTGATGTAAACAAAACCATGTGACAGGTTTTATGGTAATGAGCCATTTGCAGCCCTGATTGGGCAGTACTGGAGAAGGGGCTGGCTTTATATTCATGATTGAGGTAAGAGGGGGTGTATGAAAAAGGAGGGGGCGGAATTAGGACCATGGAGGAATTGACAGTGGAGAAATATTCAGGGAAAATCACAATTATTTTACCCATTTATGGAAAAGTGAAGTTAGTGACAATGCATTTTGTAAGCCTACACATTGAAATGGGGCATCTTGGGTAACATATTGAAAGGGGTACTTTGTAAGTGACTGTAGGGTGAAGCAGCACTGTCAAGAAATTTCCAAAGTGTGTAAGTTTTCTTTCCAAGGAAAACTATATCACTGCTTCAGCAAGCTGAACTGCAGTGATAATAATTGAGGGGGGGGGGAATTTTTTGAAAAAAATTAGGGGAATGAATTAACACTATTTTGTCTTTGCAGATCCAGAAGGTGGTTGCTATACACTAGAAGAAAAGACCTTCTTGACAAAACTGCTCAGTATCTTTACAAGAACTGCCGCCTTTGCAGCAATCACTTTGCGGACGACCAATTTATGAACAAAGATCGCAAAGGAGATGGTCTCATCTGGAACGCCCTTCCCACAATTGAAACTGAGGCAAGAGAACCACCCGAAAAACAACATGTGGAAGATGGGGAAACTCCATGCACTTCATCTGTTGACTCTCAATGTGCAGTGACAAAGGACCACGCACACTCTGCATTTGTTATTGAGATCACTCCACCGGCTCTGGATGTCAATGCAGAAGTCATGCCTATGGCTAATGTAAGCTAACTTCAGTAAGAATATCTAGAGATCTATTAGTTTATTTTGCAGAACATTCAGGTGTACAATTTTATTAATTTCGAGCATGCGATCGATGTCTGGATACATCTGATTTGTGCCAAAGCGTAAAAACAGCACCACCATGGTCCAAAAGGCATAGTTTGATGACCGTAAATTGTAATGAATCACTGACTAAACTATAATTTGTAAAATGGAAAATTGAGGAAAAATGACTTTAAAAAAAAGACAAACATGGAAAAAAATTTGGGGGAATATCTGTTGGGGGGGGGAGGTGGAATACGGGAGACCGGGGCATGTTGGTCCGCTGTTTTGTTTTTTGGCTCTCAATCAAAAAATTCTCTAAATATTTGAAAATCTTCTGAACATCTACACTACCCTTATGCCAAACCAAGTCGATCTACCTTGTATAGTTGTGGGGAAAAATAAGTTTGAAAATTTATTTTTCTGGTCCCCCATGTGGGGCACGTTGGACAAGGGAATAAAAGTCTAGGAAAGTAGAATAGAGTGAACAAACACCACAATGACATTTTATTCTCACAGATCACAGCGCACACTTGTGTGTCATTGCAGAATGATTATATTGGAATATTTAGCCAGATAATTTTAATAAGACTTGTTTCTGCCAGAAGGGCTGGCAGATTAGCCAACTGAATTGATTTTACCCTCATGTTGTACAGGAATGACTTAGGTGCTCTATTATGTTAAAAATTACAATGCTGGCATTTTGCCGGTTATTTTTTGTCAGTCAATCCAGTTTATAAACATAATCATAACGTCACGATCTCAATAAATCCAAGTGCTCGTGCAACTAAAGATCTCTTCATCGGGGATTTGGATAACTGCGCATGTTTTATGAAAATAATATTAGGAATGGTCCAAGGTGCCCCAAGGTCCAAAGGGGGGGGGGGGGAATTTTTGGTGAAATAAAAAGGGGATGAAATTTTGGGGCTAAATGAACAAGAATTTATAAAAAAATATATATATATATGGGGGATAATTTTTCTGGGGGAAAAAATTGGAGGATTACATTTTGGGGTAATATTGGAAAAGAAAATTGCGAAAAATCCAAATTTGAAAAAGCAAAATTTTTGGGGGGAAGGGACTTGGAAAAAATTGGAAAAAGGTTTCGGGGAAAAAATTTATTCCTTTAAAAAAAAAAATTGGAAAAAAAAAATTGGGGAAAATTTTTTTTTGAGAAAAAGGATTCATTTATAATGATTTTTAAAAAAGAACAAGTGATAGAAAGGCTACCCTATTCTGAGAAACTGTCTGTGTTAGACTAGCATTAAAATCGGATTTTTTAAAAGGCAGCACCGCGTCGCACTTATAAATTGCGTCCGGTGGCTGGTACTTTTTTTTTTTAAATCACCAAGCATGGCGTCCTATGGGGGGGGGGGGAGACCCCCCAGTTACGCCACTGCCACCAAGGTTGATTTTATTTTCCATTTTCAAATAGGGCAATTGCAGACAACAACATTTTCTTTTGGAATATATGTGAACTTTATGAATTGACGGTTTTGGTTTAAGATTTTTTTAGAAAAGATGGAACAATGTGGGAGATTCATAGCATAGTTGACACTGTCCAGTGGCGCCCATGGCGTAACGCCGTATTTGGGGGGGAGCATTGGGCCGTGCCCTCCCAACAGGCAAAAATATTAACATGGAAAGATAGGATGCCGCGGAGCTCGGTGTATTCAATGTATTGTCCCCCCCCCCCAGGCCATTTCTAGATACGCCCCTGACACTGTTCCTTCAAATTAGTTAACAAAATTGATTTCTTTACGTTTTTCCACGTGGCGGCGCTTTAGTCGCAAACGTCTTGAGCGCCGTCTGTCGTATTTCTTTCAATTTTGTAAACCAATCACAGAGCGGTTCTCATTCGGCGCTCAGCCAATGACAAGACGTTTTACAAAAAGTGCGGCTTTATTCGAAAAGGCAAAAAATTGTTCCGACGAGGAACGGATAGGATTTGCGTGGCGACTGATGAGTTTTGAAGAAATATGGCTACGGTAAGTATTTGAATCCGCGTTGCTGTACCAGAAATAAGTGGTTCGGTGGTACTTGAAGAATTACCAAAACCGCAATCTGAGCGCAAGTGGCAAGACGCAAGCAAGTGGCTCCAAATTCCAGTCAAACTTTGAAAGTGTTTGTCAGTTTGTTTTCAATTTCAATTTGCCTCAGTTGTTACAGCCAGGTCAACTCGTAGACTTGTCAACTGATGGACAGACGAAGTCGTGCCCAATAATGTTCGCCCCCTTGCCAACTCGTAGACACATGAAAAAAAGAAAAGAGTCAACTCGTAGACAAAGACTTAGTATTCACTAACTCGTAGACACCACAATGAATGACAGTGGGTTCCGTTTGCGTCGCTGTAACTCTTCAAGCAGTTTAATGTGTCAAAAATACAGCTCTCTGATTGGTCAGATTGCCGGAAGTCGGCCGTTTCACAGTGTTGGCGACGAATGTCACGATTTTTAGTTATACTGAAATTTTGCAAAAAAAATTAGAAAAATTTAGATGTCAGTCATAATCGTGACATTCGTCGGCACCTTATTATCGTCCTTATATTCATAGTGGACACTGTACATGTTGTAGCTGACCAGCTGACAAGAGCCTAGAGTGGTTTAAAAAAAAAATTCACACAGACTGATGACAGATCACTGGCGATGCCGATGGTTGTCTTTAAGGAAATGCATTGTTACCTTTAAAGTCCAGTCATTTTTTTGGGGCAGTAAGTTTGGAAATAATTCACTATAGCGGGCCGTGAAAATGACCATATTTGGCAAATGAAAACAATCGTTTTTTAGTGGCTACCGCTAACGTGTGGGCTGCCGCCCCCACACCCCGCCACTTTCTTTCCATGGTATTATTTCAACAAACTATAACTAAAAAGTTACTAAAACTTACGTTTTAGTACATTTTGTCACTTGTAGCGCAGCAAAAATATGATCGTCGTCATGTTTTGAAGGCGTCATGTAAACATTTCTTGCCCGGCAACAATGACATGACGTCACGAATCTATTGTTCTCCAAATATGGTCATTTTCACGGCCCGCCAAAGTGAATCATACCCGTAAGTTTTTGGCTGATAATTAAAAGAATACCTTACTCATGACAAAAATACTTTTCTGCTCCTGACACCTTGACCAGCTGACCAAACAGTTTAACCGTGGTTTATAAACATTTGGAAGTATTGGCATCATATAAGTTGTAGCCCTGGTTTTGAGGTTATCCCATTGGAATAACAATGCTGTCAACACAGCTCAAGAAGCCATTTTCTTTTACTGCTTCTGTTGCTGCTGTTTCAACGTCACCATTGTTTCAGTAATTTCATAGAGCCAACAATGATGAAATTTAGGTTCGAAATGTAAGCCAGTTGAGAAACGCATGAGGGTGTTGCCACTTACGATTCCTCTCTAGTGCAGGATCTCATTTTGAGAGACAAAATATGAACTTCACGGTGTGAAATTTCAGAAAAATTTGTTTGTGGCACAATTTGCGTATCGCGATACAAATCGCAAACCGAAAATTAGTATCGATGATACGTATCGTATCAAACTTTACAAACGATATCCACCCCTTTTCACTTGTAACCGTAATTGCAGCACTCGGCTAATTAAAATTTAAGTGATTTGATTACAAAGAACGCTAGATATTTTTTGAAGTTTTAAATTTAAAAAACCTGTGTCGTAATCTTGTAGTGTTTGTGTTAATTGCAGCGACAACCACTGCGAACGGCAAATGAGAATTCCGGACTCCCAAAACCATCTGGCCTTCCTCAGCCTTCTGGGCTCCCTAAGCCTAAAACTGGATTACCCAAACCTTCTGGATTAGCGAGACCCACTGCTACCTCAGGATTAGCGAGACCCGCGGCTACTGGATTGACAAAACCCACAGATACAGGATTGACGAAACCCGCGGCTACTGTATTGACAAAACCCTCGGCTACTGGATTGACGAAACCTGCAGCTACAGGAATGACGAGGTCTACCACAATGGGAACCACCCAACCGGCCGCCCCCTCTACTACAAACGGACGCCCTCCTGTCCAGAAGAGGAAACTAACACAACCAACAACAACTGTGAGTCCACTCAAGTAACAGTTTTGTCAAGTAACATTTGGTGAACATGGTGAATAAGCTTAGGATCATGAACAATGAAGCAGGCCTCATGTCACTGGCCAAGTTGCTACTGTGTAGATAATAGACTGATTCTTTATTATACATATTGAATCATTTTTTGCCAATATTTTATACATATTGAATTTTTTTTGCTAATTTTGTAGTGCTCTTATTTATGAACAGATAAAATTGTGATAGACTCTGGCATCATCTTTCTTGTACATTGAACGTTGGCCGAAGAATTCAGTTGAAATAAGATTTGAAACTTACATGTTACCCTGTAATTTCTGTAACTTTGCCTGATGTAAATCTAGATGAAATTTTCTACTAAAATAGGGCAGCTTAAACCTGTAAACTGACTGCGCTAAGCCGTCTTTAGGAATAATATCAGTTTAATATCGTGAATAAATTATAATGTTGATCCTTTGTGATTGTGTTTTCCTCCAGCCATCCGTGCAGCCTGCGAAGAAGACTCGACTGAACTCGTCGACCTCCGAGAGCACCTCATCCAGGACCACGACATCTCTGCGTAAAAGCAGCTCCACCAGCAGTATCAACCGAGTCGGGGCTTCTGGGGCTCGTCCTGGGGCTAGAGCGGCAACTACCAGAGGTATGTCTGATAGAATAATAAGCTATTGATTATCAGATGGTCAATTTCGCAATCAGTGCATGCTTGATGTTGCGTATATTACATAATGTATCCGTCTCTAAATAGCCCAATTCAGTGTTGTTTGGACACACAGACTCACAACTGACTTTGCTTGTGTTATTTATAAAGCAGGTGCAGGGGCAGCGTCAAGCAAGGCCCCTGCTGCGGGCAACAAACCTCCTGCAGGTGGCTCCAACGGGAAACGTCCCGCGTGGGACTTGAAGGGAAGAATGGCCGACATGGAAATGGCTATGAACGAACTGAAGAGCAGGAACCAGGACCTCAAGGGAAAGGTAGTTCTCTTCTAATAACTTATAGATCATCTATAGTACTTAGCGACTCCACTGGGCACAGGCTGTGTGTGTGATGATGCTGGAAAATTAGCTGTTAGTGATAAGATTATTGTACTCGTCCATTCAACATGTTCAAGGACAGACAAGAGCAGCAAATAATAGCCAATATCGACCATAAAATTTTGTGGGTATCCTGTAACAAGTCATATACACCATTTTCCAGATCACCAACTTTATTACCTCCTTTGCTTATTTTTCCTGCAGGTGACGATCACGGGCGAATCCAAGGCGGCCATTGAAGAGCAGAATTACGAACTCTCGCAGAAGGTCCAGAATTTTCAAAGTGACTTGGAGAGAAAAGAGGAGTTAAACCAGAAACTGAGGATCCAAATTAGGTAAGGGTAACACGGTGTCACTAACACCTTGATTACTCTCATGTTCCAGCTGGACCATTTGACCCTCGTTGAAAAGAAAAGAGAAAAATATACCCTCTAATTAAAAAGAAATTTTTTTAAAGTCCCTGATTTCGTAAAAATTGTGTGCCTAAATCAAATCCTAGCTGCAACACTGCTACTCACATGTCTAAGGTTCACTAGGTAATTGATGAGTTCCCTCACAAAAGAAGGTCTAGTGGTTGTGTGCTACGCGGCCAAATGCTGGGTCCCGGGTTCAGATCCAGCTCATGCCGGGTCATCTTGAGCCATGTTGGACCAGGACAGCTGTTTCATTGCTATCAAGTGCATGAATACAGGACATAAAGCCCCAATCATCTGTCCATCCATGATCACATCATTGAAACATATTTTTAAAATTTGTATTTCAGTGAACTGGAAACGACCAGCCGCGAAGAGAGTCGGCGATTGAAAAATGAATTGGAAGACGTATCACAAGAGAAATCCACACTGGAGAGAAAGGTGAAGAACCTAGAAGCAGATCTGGACGTGTCACGACAGGAGGGAACTAATCTAAGAATGACAATCAACACAATGACAGCCGCTCAATCGAGCATCAAGGCGGAGATGGAGGCGCTCAAGGTGAGAAGAAGATTCATAGATTGTGTTGTATGTGATGCATTCGAACAAACTCTTAAGTATTTGAAATGTGGTCTGTAGACAAATAGTCCACAGCTACATGTGTTTGCAATTTCTGGCGACGATTGGAAAAAAGTATGTATACAAAGGTTGTGTTCAGAAGAAAGTCAGTGTCGTGTTGTTATTTGCTATTTAAAGTTCATCAACAAATTGGTTTGGAATTTGGGAAATCTTGTTCTGGAAAAGCCTGGAAAGGCATGGAATTTGGAAATCAAAAAGCTGCAGACACCCTGAAAAAAAGGTGTGAAGAAATGGCATTAAAAGTTCACATTTCTGTAAATTATTTATAAAATATTGTATATATTATATAGTCCCATTGAATGGCACATACAGAAATAGCTCAAGGATGTTATATTTGAGAACAGCATATCATCTGATTAAAATAATTTCTCAAAAATGCTTTGCAAATGAGTCTTAGAGATGAGCCAATGTGTTAACTTATTGTCTTTTTGTGGGGAGGAGGTAGAGTGCTGGGCTGCTAATCGCTGGGTTCAGGGTTCAAATCAAGCTCTTGCCGGGTCACCTGGGCCTATGTTGGACGGCTGTTTCAATCATCCTCGCCTCATTGCCGTGTCCTCCCCCTGTCCTAATTAGCCTACCAAGTGCATAAATACAGGATGTAAAGCCCCAATCATCCATCCATTGTCTTTCTGCAGGTTTCCCTGGATCAAAGCGAAAAGGACAACAGAGAGAAGGCTGCGCTAATTTCACAACTGAGAGGTCAAGTGGCTGACCACGAAAAGACAATTGCAGATCAGGAATCCGAAATCAGAGACCATGAGATGAGCAGGAGAAAATTGCACAACACCATCCAGGAATTGAAGGTATAGCTTCATAAGCCTCTATTGTGTAAATATGTATTTTAAATGAATAGTCCTCCTCTCTTAGACTCATTTTATTAGAGACTGCAGTTTTCTCTGGATCTTCATGAGCAAAATCTCAGCTGGATGTTGTTTGGATGAGACGTTAAATTGGCATTAAAACATTTGCAGGGCAACATCAGAGTGTTCTGCCGAGTGCGGCCATTGATTGGAGATGAAGCGCTTGGCATTGACGACATTGTACCTCCACACATCTCATTCCCAGATCCAAAGGAGTCAAAGATGATAGAACTGGACAAAGTCGCAGGGGACATGACTTTAAACGAGGTTTGCGGTTTTAATACTTTCTGCTTATTACTGCTTGAACATGAACTTTTCTTTCTTGCGTTTGTGCATAAATGCTGGCCTAACAGTCTGCAGGCTTAAAATGTGCTTGCTTTATTTCCTGTCTTTTTAATTAAAGTCTTGTGTATTCCTACTTGTTTATATCGAATCAGTTATTATCCAGCTTTATACTAATCAACATGACCATTCATTCACTGAATTTCCAGCAGGGGAATTGCCTAAAGCTTCTTGCGGCTAAGACTGAAAATAGTAAGGTGTGAATTCAAGCTCAATATTTTTGGAATGGGCAAATTAGTCCAAATTTTCGGTACAGTGTTTCAGCTAGGCCACGTCATTTTGTAGTTTCATTCAGCACCAAATGAATCTCAATTCGGAATTTAAAATGTTTAAAAGATATAAAAAATTTATGTAGTGTATATGCAATACCCTTGCTGGAACATTGTCCAGTCAACAGTAATTTGTTTTGGTGACTTTATTTGTTTATTTTGTTTTCTTAACACTTATAACAATTGTAAAATGGTTCAGGTACTTATAAATTTTCCTTTCATGGTGTTTCATTATTTATATAAATAATTTATTTGTACTTTGGACGACAACTCATTTTCACAGTTACTAATTGGGTTACCTTGCAACACCATGGAATATCATTTGCAGATCAAGTTGACAAATTTAGGATATATTGGTGATTTTACAAGTTCTTTATTAACTTTATAACTAACAAAAAGGACTGTTCTTGCGGGAGAGTAATTTGGTTTTCAAGCATATGTCAAAGGTCTTTGTCTGATATGTTCTCTGGCGTTTCACTGAGATTAACCCTTGCCTAAACACACACATATTTCTTGTTATTTTCATCGGGATCACATAATAGGATTTGCATTTCCCTGCCATTTCAGAGTTCAATATCAGCAGCAAAACGAGGTTCAAAATATGCATTCACGTTTGACAAAGTGTTCACCCCCGAGGCTGACCAGGGCACCGTCTTCGAGGAGATCTCCCAACTTGTACAGGTACTGTTTTAGAAGTATAATCATTACAATCATATACACTGTTTATATAACATCCTGACATTATCTTCTATCATCTTGGAGAGCTCTACCTTAAATACATTTAATAATGATTATTGATGGTGTGTATTTTGGATGTCTTACATCCGACCTTGTTTATGTTTTTGGCATTCCGTATTTTAGAGTTCCCTGGACGGCTACAACGTGTGTATCTTCGCTTACGGCCAGACAGGAAGCGGAAAGACATTCACAATGGAAGGTTACGATGAACACGTGGGGATGATTCCGAGGGCGGTGGAGCAGGTGTTCAAGACCGCACAAGACTTGACGACCAAGGGATGGGACGTAAGTGTTGAAATTAAAGAAATAATACTTCTTTATCCAATGAATTTTGAAATTGGATTTGTTGGTAATCTCCTGTGGTGTTCGGCTGTGTTTTGAAATTCTTATGGGAACTCCGTGGAATTGATAATTGCATGTAGACTTCTATGCTTGCTGTCTGTCACTGTTTTTCTCACACATTTTGAAAGTGTTTTTTTAATGAGTTTGAAATGAGTTACATAACTGAATGGGAAAATTCTAAAGAACCTCACAGGATGATCTCTTTCTCATGCTTTCTTAACAACGTTTCCCAAACTTTAGAGACTCTGATTGACATTATTGCTGGGTCTTCATTGTATTTTCTTGTTGTTACTCTGTATGAAGTAGTCACAGCTGCTTTTCATTTTCAGTACGAGTTTGAAGCTTCTTTCTTGGAGATCTACAACGACTCAATCAGAGATCTGCTGAGCAAGAAAGATGGCCTGAAACACGAAATCAAAAAGGTGGCCAACTCAGCCACCTCCGAGATCTACGTCACCAATCTTACTTGCAAGAAAGTCACCGACAAAGATGAGGTAGGGATTATATAAATCATTTGTCAGCATATGATAATTGGCTGGTATTAAATTAAAAGAAATTAATTGAAGAGTCATTAAGACAGTGAGGGTGGAATTATTCAGGAATGGCAAAGACTCATGATGTTTCTGACTGAAAATTTATTTTACAATATGGTGGGAGAGGGTCAGCTCTGGTGGCATGCTGGGCAGCCAATCGCTGGGTCCTGGGTTCGAATTCAACTTTAGCCGGGTCACCTGGACCCATGTTGGATGGCTGTTTCAATCATCCTCTGCCTCATAGTCCTAATTAGCCTACCAAGTGCACAGATACAGGATGTAAAGCCCCAATCATCCATTCATCTTGCAATATGAACTTCTGTTTCTGTTTGAAGTTAATTAATTGATTCATTTTTCTGCCAGGTCCAAAAAATACTTGATGAAGCGGCAACAAACCGAGCAGTGGCAGAGACAAAGTGCAACTCAAGGTCGTCGAGAAGTCACAGCGTCTTCCGGTTGAGAATTAGCGGCAAGAACAACATCACTCACGACAACTGTGTTGGTAAGGGTAGCATTGATTGCTTTCGAATCATACTATTTTACTTTTCTTTGTGCTGGGAATTATCACCATTCATGCCTCTGTGATTCATAATATTTCACATTCATAGTGCACATTGTTGGAGTCATTGGTAATTCATTGCTTCATACCTCAATTTGTATCTTTTCCTCTTTTCAGCAACTCTAAATCTTGTTGATCTGGCTGGAAGTGAGCGATTAAAGGACTCTGGGTCGGAAGGAGACAGATTGAAGGAAACAAAAGCCATCAACACATCTCTGGCGAACCTCGGAAACGTTATCATGGCCTTGGCTAACAAGGTAGGGGTCAATTACTTTGCTATGCCGCTATTGTGATTTCTGAGAAGTGTGTAGAACGGAATTGTGGTTTATGTTCAGCAGCTATTATCAGAGGGCTATCATGTGGTGGGCAATTAGTCCTGAATAACGTACTCCGCGGAATAATTTAATACTTAGAACTCGTTCTGTCAAGTTAGAACCAAAAAGAGTCAAGTCAGTATTGAACAGTGTTTGGGACAGCTGCTGTTTTGATGGTCTAAATCTGCAAGATGTTGTCTGAGTGAACTTCGGTTTTGCAGTAAAATGCAAGAAAACTGTCTTCCTATCTTTAATGGTTCGTATCGGAAATCATATCATGTATTGTTGCTGATAAATATCATTCTCAGTCTGACTCAGTGTCAGTGCTGCATAAGGTTTTTCTTCCCGAATCTAGCAAAATTTAGAATTGGTCTTTTTGACGGATCACTTGTGTCCGAGTCTGCAAAATGTTTTCTCTGATTTCAGGATTCGCATGTGCCCTACAGGAACTGCAAACTGACCTACCTCCTGCAGAACAGTCTCGGAGGCAACTCCAAATGTCTCATGTTCGTCAACGTAGCACCCAAAGAAGAATGCTTCAACGAAACATTGAACACGTTGCGGTTTGCCACAAAGGTACGTACCAAAATTGGTTTGAATATTATAATTTTGTTGTCTGTGGAGTACCAGCAAAGTTGCAGGATTGCGTTGCTCCTATATATGCCTTCGAAGTCAAGGGTAAAAGATCTCAGGTTATTTTTGCCTGTAAGTAAATTGGATTATCATTTTGGGATTGGAAAGATATTAGGCTTTAAGTCTCCGACAGACGGACTGATACCTGAACAGCTGTCTCTTCGAGACCAGGTATCTGCGCAATAAGCAGCATTTTGCATCATTGCTAATAATACAGGACTGAGGGAGCCTTAACTAATAATTATACAGGGGGATGGCAAACATAGCGTCTATCTAACTTTGTTATGTAATCAGTTCTTCTGAATTTTCAGAATTCTCCGTTGCATGTTGCTAATACGCTATTCCGTTCTTTCCGTTTCAGGTGAACAACTGTAATATCGGCACAGCATCGCGAGTCACTAAGTGAAGGAGCATGTCTTTATCCGGTTGAACGTTGTTGTAATCTGGTGCATAGGTGCTACGTCGACTGTACAAGTCTCTGTTGAATAACGTCACAGAAGATGTGCATGAGACGGCCAGTCCAGGCTGGTTTCTGAGGTTTTATTGCTATTTTAAGACTGTTATATGATTATATATATATATTATATTATTAATGTACATATGCGATTATGTGGAGAGACAGTCCTCGCTCGACTCCAGTCCGTTTTATGCCAGATCCTCGTTGTACATAGCGCTACTCTGAATAGGCAGCAAGCAGACTCTTTGTTGGACAATATTCTAAGTTCCTCAATGATTATCCAGGATTTCCAGTTAAATATTCCTTGAATTGGACACTTGAACTGTGTGCTGGTCAAATCCAGAATTATTAAATCCGGAATTGGACGATGTGACTCCAGAATTATACCCGGTATTCCAGAGATACTTTTCTAAAATTTTATTTGAGGATTACCAAATTTGATTCCTGATTACCCCATGGATTTCCGAATTGAAATCAGTGACTTTTGCAACGTCATTTTATGACTTCAGTGGTTGGCAAGCGAACAATTTCCTACTTTTGATAGGCCTATTATAAAAAGTTTTGATGTTTCTTAATAGTAATAATACTCTTCTGTAAGCCAGCCGCCAGGATATGATGTTATGACGATTCTTTTGAATTTTGCTTTTAAGGACTTTGTTGGTTTTGTGGTATTGTAAAAAGAGCACTACCTTATTCATTTACATTAGCTTCAAATTTTCAGTCTACATATAATTATGATGGGTAAATTAATCGACTTCACGTTGAATTCAAGATCTGACTTCAAATATTATTTAATAATGCAAATTTATGAAATTTTTCAATGACGATTTTCAATATTTTTTTTGTCCGTGTATAGTTTGGAATTTGTAACTTAATCTCAATCGTATTTTCTGACTTATTTTCTGACTTTCTACCTTAACTAAATTAAAATGTGTAGAACTTACTACAAGATTAAGCTAAATAAAAGTTTGGTTGGGGGTTAAGGGTATAAGTGGTCTTTACAGTATACGGTATATATCTAAATCAATTATACTGAACTTCGTTATTTATGATATTAGCTTAATCTTACTCTTCTATAGCGAAGGATCATGTTAGCTTTTGCATTTAATGGTTTTGCTTTGCAGTGAATGATTGTCATTTGGAGCATGGTATGATTGTGATATATTTGATTGTGAATATGAATGATGCAATATTAACACTTCTAATAAGGAAATATATAGCGAGGTCGTAGCCAAGTAGTTACTAATTCTGTAGTTTAGTCGTAGACAATAGATCTCACATCAGCATTTCATCCATTAACTTTTATAAGCTATTATTTAGCATGTAAATTTCTTATTGTTAATATCAGTCGTGTATATATAACATCCTGCAGCTGTGACTAGCTCGTGTATATTTTGTAATAAAGCTTACTACATATAAAAGGTTGTTTCGTACTTAGATCTTTAGGTTTAGTTCACAAGACAAGAAGCAAGAATAATGGTGATGCTATTGTCTGGATTGCTATTGTCCCAATTGCCTGCTACTGGTGTGGACAAATGTACTTTGTGAATTGAGCGCAAGTGACTTTCAATATTTGATGAAGGTGTCCCGCTCTATTTGAGCTCAGCTGCACACACAATGTGGCAAGCAAGTAACTTCAAAGAAGATCCCCCTGTCGGTTGACGATTACAAACAGGTTTCCAATTGAGGGCCATTGCTCTGAGATTGCATTGTCATTAAATAGGAAATTCTGTCACGATTTTAACCAATAAATCTGGCAGATGTGACAAAGAAACTCGTGTCCCTGGCCAGTCCCAATATTCAATGGGATGAAGGATGACCTGACATCCTGTATTTATCACAGCCGGGACCGCCGACATTTTCCGCCGCCAGCTGACTTTCTTGTCAGCTGAAGTCAGCTGACGATTTATAAATAGCTCTACATCTGTGAGAAATTTTGTGTAAATAGCGCTTCGAGTGAGCCGACTAAAGTCAGCTGCAGCTGCAGCCAACAAAAGTCAGCCAGCTGAAAAGTCTGCCATAATTTGTTCAAGTGAGCTGACAAAAGGAGGCTGACATGGTTCCGGGTTCTAGTATTTGTGCAACAGTTCCAAACCTAGATTGCCTCAACTGACGGCATGGAGTATGGACGCAGAGATGCTGTTTATAGGCCATGTCTGCTTAGTACTTATGGTTGCTAAATGAACTGGTGCTTTGAAGCATGTTGGACAAAAAGTAAGTCCCTTTTGAAGTGATCTTATGAAGGTTCCTCTTGAGGTTCTACTTCTGTTTTGTAAAATTTAGAATCAGTTCACATAACCTTGCGATTGAAACAGGGAGATTTACTAGACCAAAAACTCCAGTGGAAAACAGAAAATGTGTGTACTGTGATTCGGGTGAAATTGAAGATGAGAAACATTTCTTGCTAAATTGTAGACTTTATGAAACAGAGAGAACAATTATGTTGCAAAAAATTAGAGATACCATACCTAATTTGGACAGTTTAGGAACAGCAGAGAGGTTTAGATTAATTATGATGAATAGTGATGGCGTGGTCATAGGTGTCATAGGTAAATATGTTCATGATTGCATGAAAAAAAGAATTACAATTGATCTAATGTGAATTATTGATGTTATATTTTTAGTTAAGTTGTTAGCATTTCCATACTATTTCATAGTCTTTAAAATGATTGATTACAGAACAAGAAATTTGTGTTTATGTATGGGTATTGTCTGTATTTTTGTTGATGTTGTATCCCTCTTTTGTACATATTCATTTCCTTATATGATTTATTTAATTTTGATTTATGACACATGTATCTATGTGATATTCCGTTGTCAAATAAAAGTCTATATATAGCTTCTTTAAAACCACGAAAATCATGTGTTGCAAAATATCACATGTTTAATAACAGATTATAATTATATAGTACAGGGCGTTTATACACATGATCACAATACTGTATATAGATTATTAGAAATCCGCTATGACACTTTGTCTTCAGAATCTGTTGGATTGTCGTTGTTCTCTCTTGGCTTGATCCCGTACAGACACCAGAGGAACAGTTTCCTGATCTCTTCTGGCTTAGATGCTGAAAGGAAAATTGAAAAGTTGACTAAATTTAAAAAGCTGACTGGTTTAGAAAGCTAATTGATAAAAGAATTACATTTAAAATATACAGTGGTCCCTCGGAAAAGAGCCTTCTATGAGAGCAACCTTCCCTTGACATGCAACCTCTTTCTTATGCATCAAAATATTCCTATTTCTGTACTTACAATCACAGTTGAAATAGTTGAGGAGTTCGTTGACCTCTGGCTGGTCGTGCATGGCCTTAAGAAGGTTGCTGGTTCCAATGGTTGTCAAGGCGATCTTGTAGTAGACCAGCATTCTGTTGTTGAACGTCACATAGATGAGGCATGGGACATTTTTTCCATCTATGCAGTAGTTGCCTGAAGTAAAGTGACAATAGTTTAAACACAGAACTTTGTATAGATACTGATGATCTGGCTTTATATCCTGTAAATTTGATCCAGTATTGAATATTTTACCGGCGCAGAAAGCTGCCACATCCTCTTCGAAGTGGAACCGGACGACATCTCTGTTTAGGTTGACGATGTACGTGTGTCCGTCCGTAGAGCAGGCCACCACTTCTTCTGTGCCATCTCCCTGAAAAAAAGAATTATCAGCTGTCATTTCAATTAAATGAGAGGAGTTTCCTTACAAAAAGGGCCTTTCTCAGACAGCCCAGAAGAGTGTTCTATGGTAAAAGTGATTCTGCACTACCATGGTGCCTTACCGTGACGTCCAATTTTCCCAGCTGGAAAAGTTGATGGTCGACATAAACGGACCAGAGGATTTTGTCACTGTCCACCAATGTCAGGGTACCTGTCAGGGAAAAGCGCGAGACAGTCTCATTACCGCAACCAAAAAAACAAATAATATATGGAGGAGACTTCACATTTATTTTAAGAGTGCAGGCAGGACTGTTGTCTGGGCCTTTTTCCTGCGGCATCACAATTGCAGAATAAACATAACTAAGTCAGAATCGATTCTTATTTCCTACCATCAAGGGTACAAATGGCGCAGTAGCTGGGTACAGTCGTCTCTTCCCCTTTCCGCCTGCGACTGATGTTACCGTAAACCTCCGTTGTCACATTCGGATTTCTTGCTCTCGCCGTTCCTAGGGGATGATAAATGAGGGAGGGTCCACCGTCCGTCGACCTGTCAAGATTAGAAAATCATATTTCAATATCACTGCAATTGCCTTGTTTGCATAAAATTCCCAAATTAATTTATTAATATTGAAGCACACTCACTGAGAACTAGCAGCTTCCTCTGAGTCCGTTTTTTCCAGAGATTCCAGTGTAGGTCCTGAAAGCAAGCTGTTGGTCAGAACAGTTGAAGGACCTTCCGATCCATCCGTATTTGATCCCAATAAAGTCACATAAGCGCCCCCTGGTTGTGACACCATCAAGTCAATTGACCCATCCGCCCTCTTGTGCACTGTAACTGAACTGAGCTGGAATGAAATCATACAATTTTGCAGTTGCAAAAAAAGAATAATTCTGTGGAAGTTCAACTAAATTAAAAATATATTTTTGGGATGATTTTAATTTTTGGGGTATTATTTAATGCCCTACCTGCCCTGCCAACTGCCAGGTCTCCAGCATTGTAAACTTCCCAGAGACTCCCATTGTGGCGTCTTTCCCAGAATCCTGCCATCGGTACGAGCGTACTTTGCGATCAGAATAGCCGACGACTAACTCCATCTGTCCATCCCCATCTTGAAATGAATATGGAAATTAACATTTAATGGAACATAGCAGTCATCGGATCATTCAGATTGTAAAATTATGGTTTAACAGGTCAGCTATAAAAGTCTCGCAAATTGAAGACAAACATAGATATACCCACCAATGTCAGCAATCACAACCACTTTGCTGTTGGCTGTCAGATGTTGCTTGTAGACCGGTTTTATTAGTCGCTGGACATCTTCTGTGGTTTCTTGTTCCTGGAAAAAAATATATATATATTTAAACTTAATTAACTTTTTGACATCTGGGGAACCATAAAAGCGTGTAATTTGTTTAAATTAAATGATAGCATTTATTCTAACAGACATTATAAATATATACCTGACCAGGGGCATCTGGTTTTATCGAAAACAGATAGCACCATCCTTCCACAGTGCATACAACCAAGTAATTCTGAAAATTTAAAACATAAACTGTAAACTCAGTCATGCTGTTGAAAAAATTCTGACGACATTGAGGAGTAAAAGTTAGTTAAAAACAATTTTGCAAACATTTATGATTTTAGGGATGCGTATAACTTACCGTTTTATGGTTGCAGACATTCCCAACCTCCACGCATGTGACCTAAAGAGAGAGAGTAAATAATTTTGCTAAACTTGTACATGGCCTCCTGAGTAAGTCGATGAGCTCAATTCAATTAAAATTCAATTCTACTTTATTTTATAAAATATCACATACCATCCCCAGGTCCGTGGCTTTTCTCCATGGCAAACTTTCTTTGCCTTTGTAGATTGTCACATCACCAGTGATACTGCCAACTACCAGCTCATTGCCCTGACATAGAAATTGATAATTAAGATAATGCATTATCGTAGCAGCTAATTTCACCCGTTTCACTGCCACCCAAGGTTATTTGTCGTTCATCTTTTATTAATATCAATTCCATCGCTTGTGGCAGCTCCCTGTCCCTGCCCGCTTCCGCTGCTTCGCGGAGTCTTCTCTGGTTTCATATATTGGAATAGGCTTGTACTTATGGAAAATGATAGACTCACAAAAAAGGTATTTGAATGGGATCTCAAAATATGTAAAGGCTGGTCTAAAGAAATTTTAGAAATATTTCAAGACTGTGATTCTGTTGAAATATTTTATGAAAAGACTGTTTGTAATGCAAAAGCAATTGAAAAGAAGCTTAACGAGGATCGTAATAGTGTTTGGTGTGATTTGCTGTTGTTAAAACCAAAATTAAGAACATACAGAACATTTAAGAGTAATGTTAAGACTGAAAGTTATGTGTTTATCGAAAATAGAAAAAGGAGATCATTAATGGCCCAAATACGCCTTGGTATACTACCTCTAAATATAGAAACGGGCAGATTTAGAAACCAGCCAGTAGAAGAAAGATTATGTCAAATGTGTGAAGATAGCTCCATAGAGGATGAAAAACACTTTATATTGAATTGTTCAGCATATAATGATATTAGAACACAATTATACAACAGTATAACCTGTAATAATTTTACTGAATTGGAACCAGCACAGAAATTTGTATATATGTTTAAAAATGAGCCGAATCAATTATGTAAATACATTGAAAAATCATGGGAAATAAGAAGTTTAAAGTTATACAATATATAAGCTGTCATTTGTTTGTTTGAAATTGTAAGTTGTCACTTACGTTAATTTGTTTAAAGTTGTAAATTTTGACTCTTTGTGAATTGTTGGCACTGTACGCCTGGATTTTTATTTTGTAACTGTCATGAAGTGGTAGATAAGCCCTATTAGGGCTGGGTATTTTTACTATAATGAATTTTTTATGAAATGTAAATGTACTGTACCTGCCACTATAAACAATAAAAAAAGTTCAAGTTCAAGTTCATCGCAGCTGTAGTTGGCCACCCTCTCCACCCCCTCTGACCTCCGTCCCAAAAATTTATGATTAATACTGCGCGCACTGGAAATGATTCACTCTCATTAACAGTATTAATGTAAGTGAGGTGTTCTTGAATTCAAACTTTCAAACCCATGAAATTGGGTAAATTTGAAAATGAAAGTGTGAGGATTGAAAGTGAAAGTCAGAGTATTTGATCTCACCTGGTCATTGTCAACATCTCCCACTGTTATAGCTTTGCTGTATATGTTGCCATGACACTCAAACTCAAGGTGTTCCACAAAACAAACGGTTCTCATCCTTGTTATTCCCAAAAATCCAGAAACATCCCTCAGAATTCAGCTTCTTGCAACTGCTTGGAGTGACATCTCGCGTGCGGAGTTATGCGCCACTTCTCGTGACCTAAAAACTTGGTGAGCGGAGTCGTGCAGCACCAGGCAGGCAAGGTGAAAATGGCTGCTCAACTTGGGTTGAGGATTTCTCGGGCTTGTCCCAAGATTTTGCAGAATTTTCGACAGGCAGGAAGAGTATCATGCGCCTACTCAACTGCCAAAGGAGAGACGGAGGCAGTCACCCACACCGGACAGGTCTGTATGAATGCAGGATTAGCAAAGTGAATGACAGGTTTGACCAAAATTGTCACAAAATCTGCAGTGTTGACAGTGTTGTCAAACACAATGCAATAATACACTTTTGACAGTTGTTTTTTGACGGTTAGTCAGTGCCAATGTAAAAGTTTAGTTTACAAGATAGCTGTTTTACCCCCAGGCTAACGTTTCTATGTTACTTCAACATTTGCTCATACATGCATGTGTGATCAACAACAAATTTAATTCCTATTATAGTAGACCTGTAAGCCAGCCACTGGCTAAAAAATCGGCTGGCTGGTGGAATTGACTGGTGGCTAGCTGCTGATGGCTGCTCAGCCGGGAACTTTGGTGGTGATGGCTAGCTGAATTCTTTAACGGCTGGCTAGCGGCTGTCTGTCTGATGTTTTAACAAGAAATTCATTGAAATTTTATTTTAGAAATCTTTAATGCTTTCATCTTTTTCAAAATAACAGTAGGCCTATTTAACACTAACCAAATACTTAAAAGTTAAAGTATCATTGAATATTGAACTTAAACTTAGAAATGTTATGTTTGCAATTGGCAATTGCAACAGTCAGAGTATTTAAGAGTACTGTTATTCCTTAATTGTGACTGAGTGGTCTGTTGTATAAGTGATTTCACTGCCAGTCCAATCTTTCACACTGAAAGTAGGCCTGAGGCATAACATTGTTTGTGAAATATCATCAAGTGGTAGGCCTATAACTCACCCAGCCAAATTTGTCATTGTAAGCTCTCAACTGATGTATTAGGCCTATTTAGACTCACCAACACTTTAGAAAATACTTAATTACTTTAGAATATAATTTAAGCAATACAATAAACACACACACAGCAGAGGCTGATTGAGTTTCTCCACTTTTAAAAATACCACAATTGCAGCAAGAGGATCAGCTGGTAAGACTCTGCTTGGGATAGGCCTAGGCCTATGCACTACAGGCTGCTTAAAAGGTACAAACTTAGGCCTATAAATGATTATATTGAAGAAAACAAATATATTATAGCCAAAGTATAATTTCACAATTCATACTTGTTGCAAAAACAAATTATTGTGCACAACTCTGCATGTACAGATGTAGGCAGATACTCTCCCTTTGTGGCATTCAGTCTAACTCTCATCATTGTCCCATCAAAGAAAATGGCTGATTGCACTTAGAGGTTCACACCTGACCGAAGAGAACCCTCCTTGCATTGTATTGTATCTAATTACACTTGTAAACAGAAATCACCCCTGTAATTGCCATCAGCACTGTCAATTGCTGTCAGGAAGCCAGTAATGCTGACCAGAGCATAGCACTGCATGGATTTATTGCCTATTTCAAATCGGCGGAAAGTCGGCGCTGACAGATCGGCGGCGGCTGGCCAGCTACTCAAAGTGATTAGTGGCGGCTGGCTTGCCTCTTTTTCAGCGGCTCAGCCGCAAATTGGCGGCGGCGTACAGGTCTATATTATAGTATTAAAACGATTTAATTTTGATACCGGGTAATTTCGGCAAGTGACAATCATGAATGTAAAGTGTTATTTTAATAGTCATGAAATAGTTTCGATTCATATTAAAAAAATCTAAGATTGATAGATGTTTAAGTGCAGCCCTCTAAGCAGTTCTAGGCGCTCACGTGTGTTAATTGATGGGATTGGCATACAAAATATAGAATGTCTCAAAGCTCCACCAGGTGTAAACAAAACTAATTGGGCCTAAAGCAGTGCTACTGTATAGCCAAAGGATTGACATTTGGAAAATTAACAAATGATTTCACATTTTCAGGTTTTCGAGGAAGGTGATTACAGAAAAGTCAGATTCGTCGACAAGAGGAAACTGGTGAGTGACCCGACTTTAATGCCTTTGAAGTTTTTGGTCTTGTGCTTTTAGTCCATACGACCTAACTTAGGTGCTGGGCTGGGGCGTGCTGTCATGGTTCAGTCGACCTTGCTGCATGCTTGCTGTCAGGCAAGTTTGCCTTTGTAGAATTTCATTTTATCATAAGAACTATGTAGCATTTCTGTGGATTTAATTTGAAAATTATCCTACTGTTTCATTTTTAATGGAGGTGTGTACACATCTCCATTTATGCAGTCACAGTGACAAATGGACCGTTTTGGCGGGAAATTTGAAATTTGAGCATTTTCAGAATGTCTTTTGGGCCCTGTCTTGGCTATTTTGTTTGGAGATGTTTGGGTCAAGAGATATGTATAACTTGATTATAGAGCATGCATCTGGCATAGGAATGAATACCAGGCATGTTGTAATTAAGACGTGTTTTCCTTTTATATCTTGCTTGGATCCACTGCGGGCGGCTGCACACATAGTGTATTGGCTGCTGTGCCTAAACTATTGCATTTGTGTATATGATATTTGGCACATGAATGGGTCTTACAGCATATATGTGTATTTTGGTGTTCATATATAAGCAATTGGTAGAGTTTTTGTAAATATTGAAAATTTAAAAATTTTTTTTTTTTAGTTTCCAGAGCAGAACTCTGAAACGGTTATGCCTATGGGAATGAAATTCTACCATCATATGCATTAAATACCCTTAATGTTCCTTTTGGGGGTCTAAATGCTCTTACAACAATTGATAACAGTAAATTCAGCAAATATGGTATTTTTTCAATGGTCCATGATTCCGTCAATTTTGGAGTTACACTGCGGAAATTTTGCATTTAGATGTCTAAATCATACCTCTTTAAATGACTAAACTCATTTGGAGGGCCAATTTTAGGAAATTTTCATAAAAACCAAAAAAACTGGAAAAAGGAGGATTTCTGATATTTTGCTCAAATTTTAGGTTTCTCAAAATTTAATGGTAAGCAATAAATTGGTGAACTTCAACAAATATTTACTTAATCATATTAGGAAGTTAATTTTGTATCCATATACCTATATAGTTTAGTGTACAATTTTGCTTCAAATGGATTATTTTTAAAATTCTGAAATTAAGCACACAATATGAACAACACCTGGTTCTGGCCACTCAGGGAAAGTCTGTTTTGGGGGATATGAAGTAAGACACTACACCACCTCCATTTTGAACCCCTGGGTTCTTGTTATGTGTGCAGTGGATAAAATCAAATCGCAGTAAATGTTCCCCTCTCCCAGACATATAAAGGAAGAGTATTCTATGCATTGCAGGCTCCGAAATAATTGAACATTGTACAAGATGGGTGTTTGATGCATTTTTTTGTCAACCTGTGATTTTACCAATTTCTTCTCTTTGTCCAGGTGAATACCCAATGGGCCATAGACCTGATTGCTGAGGACCCAGTTGTGGTTTGCACGGAGCGAGTCGTCTTCAGTGACAGCAAAGGACCCCTTGGCCACCCCAGGGTCTACATTAACTTGGTATGTTAAAAATTATATTTCTTGTGAAAATTTTGTCAGGTGCTGGTAACATGTCACATGACAAATTTTCATTTGAGCCACTTTGGCACTTCTAAAGCTTAGCTTTATTAAAGCATTGAGGACATTTTATATATTTTTCGGTCAAAACAAGCAAGTGCAAATAATTAAGATTTCTAAATCTTTCTCGTAAACATAATTTTGTCGTCTAGACCTGCTTGCTATCAACTACCAATAACATGATTCAATTTTGGTGGACTGACTTAAATTGTCCCAACTTCATGTTTATGTAATTGGATATCCTCATGCAGTGAATGATAAATTTAAAAATTTTGCTGTTCCGTTACAGGACCCACCTGGTGTGCACACATGCGGCTACAGTGGCACAAAATTCATCTTGAAGAAATATTACAATGAGAGTGAACATGGCCCTTCGATAACTTATGACGAGTATAAGATAGAAATGAACTCACAGCCCAAGGACTACCCGGTCTAGCTTCTAATGTATATATTCTGCGTCATTAAGTTGTAATTATAATGTAAAAAAACAAAAAAAAAGAAGGGTGTTATTTATTTTTCTAAAATATTTGCCGAATAGAAGATGTATTTTCCTCCAAGAGATGCTATGCATTGTGTTGAAAATTCTGACAAATATTCATCCAATTTCTTGAGGGTTAGTTATTGTACTATTGAATCCAAAGATCAGGAATTTTCATTCAAGATGTAGGGTGTATGTGACTGTATGTCGCCCAGAAAATGGAGATTGGTGGATCTTATTGTTTTACTATTTGCTTTACAGAGTCAAAACATTTGTAATTAGCCTTCTTTTTATTAAAAGTCTTGTCATTTCTATACAAGGCTGTGATTATCATCAAAAGGTATTTTAGAAAATGTTCAAATTGAAGCTTGTGAATTTCATCTAAATTTTCTGAAAGAGCTTTTATAAAACTGAGTTCATGTGGTGTTGATCTGTTTCTTCAGTTTGTAGGTTCTCATTTCATCATTCCTGGATTTTCAACTGGGTTATTTTCAAGTGCATTGAAGCACTTCCTTTTATTGAAAAGAAATGTTCTAAGATTTCAATCAATGTGATATAAGAAAATGCAACAAAAAATCGAGATTAGTGATCATTTTTGTGGTTGATATGGTTTATTATTGGAGTGAGGAGAATGGTGAGATTGTTCGCTGTAACTATAAATAAGCATCCCATTTGCTTATCATTTACATAGAATCCCATATCATTCTTGACTGGATGCATAAATACAGGACGTAAAGCCTCAATCATCCGTCCATGACTGGACGATCAATCGATCACAGATAATGTGCTTGTAGATTTGTGATTATGCACATGGCTTATGCACCCAGAGAATCTACCCTAGACGAATCCTGCCATTACGGCATATTATCATAAATTTTGCGTCAGAGCGTCACAGCCAATCAGCGCCTAGGATTTTTCTTCACTTCAAAAGTTTATCGGCAATTTGCGAAGCAACTATTAACTCCTCAGAGACTTATGACCTATCGTTTTAAAGGTCTCAAAGAGATCTATCTACCCATTTAAGAATTACATATGTAACCCTTACGGAAGTGTGCGAAACAGCGAATCTCCCTCATTTACATAACCTGTGTGAAGGCCTGTTCATTGGCCATCTATGTGGGCGTGGCTGATCTATTCACTGAAGGCTCTGCTGAAGTGGGCTTATGATAAACCAGGTGCACATACCAGTAGCAGTGACTGTATTTTGCTCAAGTATCGCATATTTTAAAAAGGCTAGTTATCAAACGTGTCAATTCATGGGACTAGGATGTACTCTCGCCCGATGGAAGTCCACGCATTTCCTGATTGAGTTGTAAAAAAACAAATCGAGGATCTCCATGAAACTGAGGACGCTAGCTCCAAGCAGTAGTCCCATAAGGCCTCCAATTTCACCTGAAAGTAGAGTCTCCGAATTAAAAAACGGAATGTGAAGAAGTTAGCTTGCCAGTTCGTTTTCAGACACTTTTAAAGGCCTGTACAGGCCTCTCGCCATTATTCGTATGAGACTGGGCTAATCCATTTTAATGTTGCTGACTTTTGAGGTCTCGCCAGGAGATTCGGCAAAATGAGCAACTGCCTGTTCCGACCTCTGCTTCGATGCTGTGGTGGTGGGTGCAGAGAGGCCTATGCAGTGGTACCTGCCTGAGACCGCCTCTGCAGTCATTAAGTGGTATCTTTTCTAGTGTGTTGTATCTGTCAGCTTTCTAGGTTGATTTACATGGAACGTGCCAACTTGGGCAGTTGGTTCTCTCAGAAGGTTTATTACATTATTGTATGTGTATCAACATTAGATGTGTGTTATTTTGATTATATGCAAGTATCAGAAGTGCCAATGGGTCTTACTGAGCAAGTTGGTGTAGGAGTAAGCGGCCTGTTGGGAAACCTTCCTTTCCGTCAGTTCCTTGTAGAACAGCTCCACCTGCAGGAAGTTCTTTCTGTTGTAAAAAAGGAGAAAAAATAAATTTTTTCTTAAACCAAACTATTCGTCAATGTAACCACTGCTATTAGGAGCCACATGTTTTTCAATCTAATCTAATGATAAGTTCTTGATCAGAAAATTCTTACTCGTAGAACTCCGCAGAAATCTTATTTCCATCTACGTATGCCTTGAAGAAGGCCAGGGCTTCCACAGTGATAGTCCGCAGACCGGCTGTTTGGGTGTCCAAGTTGTTAGCCAGAGCATCTAGTTCTTCTTGGATGTCGTCCCAGTACTTTTGTTCTTCACTGCTGAGCTGCACGCTTGCCCCAGGCTGGCTCGTGATTTCCTCATCGTCTCGGGATTCTTAAAAATAATCGGAAGTTTCGGCAGAATTAAAGTAGGAGATGAATGATACGGTTATCAGAATTAAATTATTTGGATGGCCCACTGGTCAGATTGACGTTCAGAAGTGGAGTTGTATGTAACTTCGAACCACAGTAGATGGTACAAGACTGGTATCATCAACGAATCGCATTCATGGCCTCTTGGGAATATCAACTGATGCTTACAAGTGGTTTTGCCATTAGGTGCATTTTGATTATAAAGTGCTCACCAGGGATGATGAGGGTTGGAATGGCGGCTTGGAACTTCTCCCAGAGGGCGCTGTTGGTTGCCATGGCATCATCATCAAGCACCATCATAAGGAGATAGACCGTGTTCTGAACGTGGTTCTGGATCTTGAGGAGAACCTGTTTGCGTTTGTTGATTATCGTCTCCAGTCGCGTTTCTTTCCTATCGATTAGAGTCTGAAAGGACAGAAATGAATATTTTCTGTCCTTGGCTGCATGCAGGGGACCCCTTGTTAGTTGTTATTACGTTATCATTGCCCTGAGATTTGTTTGCTTTCGGAGACATTTTTGTACAATGAGACGTTAGGGTATGTTTTCAAACTTATCACTGGTGATTCAGCCAAGGAGAAGCTAAGAGATTTGTGTGACTTTCTCTTAATTTGGTTTGGGGTTGAGCATGAAGCACTCGAGCATATTGAGGATCGTCATGATTGGCTACAGTGTAGTGAGCCTGTCGACAAGTGGACTGCTCTTGTATTGCCACAGGTCAGAACATATGCTGTCTTGTGCTGCCACCTAGTGATTAGTGTGGTGTTCCGCGAGCCCCTGCGAGCGACCACATCATTTCTTTCAGAGGAACACACACAATTTTTTTTGGAAGACACCGGGGCTGTTTCTGAGTGTGCTGATGGCCTTGTCTACTTCCTTAGAGAATGTGATTGCTGAGTCTGACAATTGGAACTATTTCTTGGGACAGCAATGCTGTAGCATACAAAATCAACTTTTGTGCCAGGTGGCAGCAGCATGCAGTTCTCATTTTCACCAGACTGGTAGTGAGTATATTTGCAGGGAGCATCTAAGATCTGTGTTGCAATCTTCACACGAGGTAGTATTTCTCATTCTAAGCTCCCTAAATTATTGGACAAAACAAATCGGCCAAGGGCAGATGTCATCAATTTGTGTGTACTGTACTCACATTTGGAACTTTCGAAGCTTTTGGAACCACATCTACCAATCAGCATTAAGATTTTATAACAATTCAAACTTCTCGAACTTTTCGAACAGCTAAGAGGATGCAAAATAAATTGAAACTATTGGAACCAACCAATAGGAGACAAGAAAAATTGAAACTTTTAGAACATTTAAAAAATTTTGAAAATTGAAACTTTTCAAACATTTGTATCACATCAACCAATCAGCAGTGAGAGATTCTGTAACATCGTGACAAATTCGAGGTTTTCGAAAAATTCAAACTTTTCGAGCATTTCAATTTTTCGAATATTTCAACTTTTAGACATTTTGAACATTTCAACTTCTCAAATAATTCAGACTTTTCAAACATTTCAATTTTTTTAACATTTCATCTTTTGGAACATTTTCAAAATTTTTTCGAACATTTCAACTTTTCTAACATAGATGAATCAGCCAATAGGACAAAAGTAAAATTGAAACTTTCCAAACTTTAGACATGGCTAATAAGAACGCTGATTACAAGTCACTGTAATACATAATTTTCAATGCAAATTTAAAAGCTTCCTACAATTCCTTTTTGAAAGAATTTCTTGTCAGACGCACAGTAGGGTGGGACTGGCGCCCCACATTTTGGAAATCTTGGGCGGATCAAACCTGACTTTTTTTTGCAGGTGAGGTTGGTACCTGGGAGTATGTGTGCAAAATTTCAGCTCATTCTATTAATACTTAGTGGTGGCACATTTCACTTGAAGTTTATAATGTAAACCCCCATTGGCGAACCCTGAAAAAAGGAGAAAAAAGCATGATTTCCCAAAAATGAGACTTAAAATCAATATTTTTCAACCATTCGAAAACCATTGGGGAGTATTTTGGGAGGGAAGTTCAGAACTGACATCCATTTTGCTATAATATATATAGGTAGGCCACTATAAGGTGAGAAAATCTCTAAATTTAGGCGTTTTTGAGTCATTTTCGTCATATTGGGCACTAAATTGTGCAGAGATGAGAGGTGGAAAATGAAAAATTATGCCAGATTTAAACTGCCCTCCCAAAAGCCTCCCCCATGGTTTTCGAATGGTCGAAAAATATTGATTTTAAGTCTCATTTTCGGAAAATCATGCTTTTTTCTCCTTTTTTCAGGGCTGGCCAATGGGGATTTACATTATAAACTTCAAGTGAAATGTGCCACCTCTAAATATTAATAGAATGAGCTGAAATTTTACACACATACTCTCATATACCAACCTCACCTGCAAAAAAAAGTCAGGTTTGATCCGCAAACATTGGGGCACCAGTCCCACCCTAACGCACAGGCACTTGCTACTAGCACTGCACAGACACCAGTGAAGAATTTTGACGTTATTTTGATTATTACATTGTGTTTACTGGTGTAGTGGTTCTGTAAGCAGAATTTGCAAGCACAGCTACTAATTGGTTAGTTTTATAAATGAATAAGAAAATTGAACTGGTATCTTGCATAATGATTTAAGATTTTTCACCTGAACATTGGTGAATGGAAAATCCTGGGCGATGTTTTGCAGCTTCTTAGTTCTTGTGTCGTACGCATTCCGGTATTCACCCCACTGTGTCAGCCTCTCTTCCATGTAATCTGAAACCTGCAGATCATCCCAATATTATCAGTTTATTATTGAAATTGGTTCACTGTTTTTGAAAAAAAGTGAAGTAGCATGGCTTTTTAAAACAGGTGCATAATTATATATATGGTGTTACTGGCAGGTTATCTGCAATAGTTGTTTTGCAGTTTCCTCTTAAAGATTGGGATTTGAGGAAAACACTGACTGTTTTTAATTGACTGACGGTTTTTAATTGACTGTTTTTAAGCTGTTTTTAACGAAGATTTTAACTCCAGAAGGATGTTCGCCTAAGAAGAGGCGGGACGTAACCCAGAAGAAGAAGAAGAGAACTGGATTAATGAATAAGCACCAACATATGTCATATAATCTAAAGATACAGCTGTTTTGTGTAAAGTAATAACTTTTTTTTAAATTCTGAGATGAGAGGGAGATAACATCTGAAATCAATGTTGAAGGCCGTGAACCATACCTCTTTGAAAAGATTGACCATCTCCTGGTGGACACTTTGGTATTCATCCAAATGGATCATCAACTCAAATTGGCAGTGACCTCTCCACGTGTACTCGAGGAGATCGTGAAGAAGATTCCTAGCTCCTTGGAGGGCGTCTATGTTGTCTTGGAATAGATCCGAGATCCCTTGCAACCTCTTCAACATCTCCGTCGTCATGGCGCGGAACGTTATCTTCTCCTTCTTGCCCATATTAGTCATGAGGGTTAAATCTCGAAGGTAGGTGTTGTACAGCCGCGTGAGGTCTCCCCTCGTCCAGGTCAGGACGGATTTTACTTGGTCCATGGTGACCTCTGCAGACGCCCGGAGTATTTCCGTCATGGGGGTGTTTTCCATGTCGAAGCACCCGGGGCAGTTGGGAGACACGTACGTTTGCATCGGTTTGTAGCGGCTCTCTTGTAAACGGAGGCTCATCTCCGCGGGCATTGTAGCAACGCTGACCTCCAAATTTTGGAGCAACTCGTCTTCCAGCAAGGTTATTGCGTCTTGTACTTCCGTGTACATGTGAGTGAATGTTTTATTCTGTCTGTTGATGAGAGCCAGTCTCTGATAATGCTTCTCTGCAATCTCTTCTGAGCTCATGGAAGGAGTCGAGACGTAACTCTGGTATTCGTAAAGAGTCTCTTCGACCGTATTAACGAGAGATATGAACCGGTTGATGAGTTGCTGGCGCCAAGCCATCCTGTACGTGGCAAAAGGCTCGTGAAGAAACCTCGTGACATTCTTCGAGACTTCCGTTACGACAGAACGATACCACGCACAGTCGCTCGTCAATCTGGACGAAATGTCAAATACATCCTGAAATTCAACTTCCAAAGCCGCTGAAGAGATCTGACAGAATCGTCGAAGGAAAGTCATCTGTCGGAACATGATGTGGAATTGTCTCATTGTCTCAAGGTAGTTGGACTTGATAATTCTGAAAAAAAAAATAAATTAGATTTTAATGCTGTTTGGAAAACCTAGCAACCTAGCGAAGTAGATTTAATTTTACTTGTGAAGTGAGATGTCTTCTTTTTACTTATCAAGTAAGTGGGGGACTATTTTACTTGCCAAGCAAGTGAGGCATCTTTTTACAAGCCATGCAAATTTTGGAATTGCTTCACTTGCCTAGCAAATGAGAGATAGTTATACTTGCCAAGATAGTGACAGATTGTTTACTTGCCAAGCAAGTTAGTTATTGTTTTACTTGCCTAGCAAAGGAAGATTTTACTTGCCAAGTGAGTGATCAAGGTATCATGTACTTGCCAAGCAAGTTAGGATTCATTTAATTTGCCAAGCAAGTTAGTAATTGTTTTACTTGCAAATTGAGGGAAGACCTTACCTTACTTTCCAAGTAAGTGATCATAGGATCATTTACCTGCCAGGCAAGTTAGGAATAATTTCACTTGCCAAGCAAGTTAATAATTGTTTTACTTGGGAAGCAAGTTTGGGATTGTTTTACATGCCAAGTAAGTGAGGTAAGATCTTACCAAGTAAGTGATCACTGATCAAGAAATCATTTACTTGCCAGGCAAGTTAGGAATCATTTCACTTGCCAAGCAATTTAGTAATCGTTTTACTTGCAAAGTGAGGGAAAATCTTATCTTACTTTCCGAGTAAGTGATCATGGGATCATTTACTTGCCAAGCAAGTTCTGAATCATTTCTCTTGCCAAGCAAGTTAGTAATTGTTTTACTTGCCAAGCAAGTTGTGGATTGTGTTCTTGCCAAGCAAGTGAGGGAAGATTTTACTTTCCAAGTAAGTGATCAAGGGATCATTTAGTTGCCAAGTAAGTTAAGAATCATTTCCCTAGTGGAGGAATCAAACCTGCGACTTGGATGTTGGAAGACATGCTCTTGAATAAACAATTGGCAATATAATTATGATACAGAAAATGTTGCAGAGCAACCGTTTCTACACTCACCGATAAGATGTCTCCCTTGCTCTGACTAGCTTGTGCTGCAGTGCATCCTTCTCCGATTCATCTGCGTTGTTGGAACTGAGAACGATAGCAAAAGAAGTCGTCGGAACGTAAGCCACTTGGGAACAAGGGGACGGACATTTGCAGAAGTTGCCCGATTTTCTGTATTCCTCTACAAGAAAGGGTTTCCAAAATGATTGGTATGAATCTCTCTCCCTTACAGTCAAGGAAAAACGAGTGGTAAATGTTCTTGAGTGATGTCATTGTGTTTGATAGTTCGACCAATCACACAAGGAATAGGTCTTTTAGTTTTGGAAAATTGGACAAAATATAAGGAAAAAATCATCAATTTATTGGCATGCATGATTTTAAAAAGTCAGTTCGTAAAATTCTAGGAAGCAACTCACCAATTTTGACTGCTGTGCATGTGATGTATTTCTCAACTTGGCAAACTGGAGGGTTTCCTAGAATGCAAATTTACCTGTACTCTCAGTATTTCTCACAGAACAAAAGGCATTTAACATAATATCCATAATACATATCCTGACAGCTGCAACTTTTATGAGCCAATAAGGAAAAATCTTTTAAATAAATCCATTACCTTTCTTGTCATTTGGCTGATAGAAATCGCGACATCCGCAGTCGTCGTAGGCAAGGTTGGTCTCACAGTCAACTTTGCATTTTGCGATGGAGTAGGAGTCGAAATAAGTCAGGTCTGTTTCGCCACACAGTCCCCAGGGAGGAGGAAGGTTGCCCACCTGTGGAAGTAATCGCTATTTAGAAAATGCATGTGGTGGTGGCTTTAGAGTTTTGTTTGTATGGACATTGCAATATATTGAGGTTTCCATGATTCTGTCATTGCACCAAAGAGAGCCACTAGGAGACCTTTTTGAACCTATGAATTTTTGGAAGGTATGCCCATGGACACTGAAAACATTATACACTGCATCTTCACAGTTGGTCTTGCGTTATATATTTATGTGTATAAATGTATTTAATTTCTAACCTCTGTAGTCTCTACAGAAATGAAAGAGTAGAGCCCGGGAGACACTGAGATGCCTTGTTCTGCCACCATTGGAAAGTCAGACTTCTCATGCATCAGAATCTGCAAATATATTAAATGAGCCCCTTGAAGTGACATGCAAATGTTTTAAAACAAACCTGCGTTACATGAGTGATCAATGTAAAATTCTCGATAAAGGCCATGTTGACATTTTATTCTCACCTTCACCCCAACGCCATCTGAAGTGTCCTTCGTGTACTCGTAGAATTCTATGTTCAAGGTCAAAGACAGTCCTTTCCCTGGACCTGAAGGGCAAGAAGAAAAATACAAAGTAATTCCATGCAACATTCCCAACTGCCCTGCATGAGTTCTCCATCAGTGAAACAGAGAGAAGCATACGGACCAGATTCCCCGAACACCGTCACCCAAGCTCCGTTGCAACATCTGAGGTCTCAGAGCGCATCCGCCCAGAATCACCAGGCCATAATGTTGATATTAATAGCGTCCAAGTGCTGGACAGGGGTCGTTGTTACTTTTAACGAGGAGTAGAAGAGGCCATTTGCATCCGTGCCAACCAACCCACATTGAATCAGCCGGGAGACACCAGCTTTCTCATTTGTCCAGCACCATCGTACACAGCAAAGTGAGAAAGCTAAACAAACACTGAGAATTCAACTTCCACTCTCATTCTGTTGACGAAGATTGCTGTGCGCAGTCGAAAAACCCAGGTTATGTTATTTTTTGTTTTGAGAACTAAAGTTTAAACTTTCACTTGAAAAAAAAATACACATCTCAATTTCTATACACTCTTAAAAAAATCCATGTTGGTTGTTTGCATTGAAATTTGGTTTTTAAAAAAACCATTTTGAATCTGAAAAACCAATTTTGTCTGAAATTTTTTAGAAAAATCCATGTTGGTTTTTTGCATTGAAATTTTGTTCCGACATTTTCTGGAGTGTAAGGTCACCCAAGTGTAAAGCCTGCTGTAGCTTTTTCTTGTAAATCTTTATTGACCTACCACTGTCCTACCGGCATAGAAATACATAGAACGGACATAAGGCTGTATGAAGCCACCTCAAGATGAGGTCACAAAATCCGCCATATTGGAACTGCCCTGAGACATGACGTCACAATAGACTAATTATTATGTGACGTCATGCCATTGTTATAAGTGACATCACTGTTATTGGTGACGTCACATTTACATTGTGTCAGGATATACAGGGCAGTTCCAAGATGGTGGATTTGGTTGCTTCTTCTGCCAGAACCTCATGTCCGTTCTATGTATTTCTATGCCTACCGGCCTGTTCAATCTTCATGTCCTCTGGGTCGTTGAATTGGTAGCAGATTCCCATATCAGTTAATTTCTCCTGAATCGCGTTGCTTCTGCACTTTTCCCCTTTCCATTTACATCTGAAGGCAACAACCGATTATTTTATATGATGCAAAATCGTTCAGCATTCTTAATTTCCCGAAATATACTTTTTTTGTTATAACAAGAATCCTTTAGTAGACAGTTGAATTAATTGAAAAATTATTTTTAATTGTAGAATTGAAGAGTATTGTAGCAACCCCTGAATGAAGTCCAGTTGTGTGTGACCAGTCGCCTGGTACAAGTAACTCAAGTTGAGACCTGGTGGGGATGAGAAGTCTGTCGCTGCTAATAGTTCCATGTTTTCTTCTAAAGAAAAAATTGAAATTTATAAATTATTTAATTGTACCTGGTGGTTCAAAAGAACAAATTGGCAGAAGCTAGCGATTTACTCCATTCTTGCAAAAAGATCTAATATGGGTAAAAACTTTTTTGCTGGAAAGTTCTGATGACCAATTTGCTTTTAATGTGAAATCATCCATCAATTGATCATAGATATTATTTTTGAAGGAAATCATTACTCACGTTGACAGGTCAGTCTGAAATCAGGCCGGAAGACGTACCCAGACTTCTCTCTTATGTACCAAGCATTAGTGACTCTCTCAGGGCTTCCGACTGAGTTGATAGCATAAGCCAGAGGCTGGGAGTCTCCAAACATCTCTCCGATTCTCCACTCGTTGTTGGTGTAGTAGAGGAATGTCATATTTCTGTTGCTCTCGTGAACATACAATGGTCGGTCGGATATCAGGGTGTTTGGTTGCATCGCAAAGTTCTTGTTGACAAAAGTTGGATGAAGCTTCTCCAAGTCCGAAGGGCCTGACATCCGCACAAGTGGGCATTGATCTTGAAAAGAAATATTTGGGAGATACACATCTTGTTGGTAATATGTGATAAATTTGCCAGTTTGTCAATTTGGCTGATTTTTTAGCGCTCGTTAAATGTTTTCTTACAGTTTGTTAAATGTCTTCCTGCAGTTTGCTAAGTGTTTTCTTACAGTTCATTAAATGTTTTCCTTCAATAATTGAAATGGGTGATGTTTTGCTATTGGTTCAATGGTAAGCATCCTCAACCAAACTGATTCTGGAAGCATTGAATTCTCATCCAATGAGATAAAAACATATTGGATCATAAAAGATGATATTTGAGTCACGTGTGGGATGTAATTGGTGGCACTGTATATATATAAATGTGTCAGATTATCAAAAATTGGTTGATTAAATTTTACCGCAGTATTCTTCATCGGAGCCGTCCCCACAGTCTGGAAAAAGGTCACAAACGTATGAGACAGGAATGCAAGCTGAGGCATCTTTGCACCTGCGCTCTCCCTCCACACACCTCCTCGATGCTGTAAGAGGGAAGAAAAAGGTGGTTAAAGGGAAAGTCCACCTAAGACTTAAGATTTAGTGGGAAAAAAAGATTGGTTAAAAAGAATGACCACCCGAGACTTACAGTGGCGAGAGAAGAAAAGGACGCTTAAAAAGAAATGCCAACTGAGACTTAAAATTAAGATATTAGAAAAGAATGGTCAAAGGGAAAACCCAACTAAGACTTATCATGGAAAGAGAATAAAATTCAAGAAAAGGAGTTAAAAGAAAAGGCTAACTGAGAATTAAGATTGAGAGAGATGAAATAGAGGAGGGCATTAAAGGTAAGACGAACTAAGACGACAGTGGAAAGGAAAAGCTTACTGAGATTTAAGAACTGTTAAAGGGGAGGGCCAACTGAGACCTTAAAATATTTTGGAGAGAAGCAAAGGCAGTTAAAAGGTTTCTTGGTAGGAACTGTTGGTTTAATGGATAAAGATGTTGAACTCACAACTCTTGGGAGCAGTGTTGGTAAAGAGTGTCTGTACAATATGGTACCAGCCATTATCTGCTAGTGATGTGATTCTGAAAAGAATATACAGTATCTATAGATTGTTTCACAAACTGGTCTATTACAGTGGACGGTGTTGCTCACCGAATATTGCAAAACAGTACACATTGGCAAGATACCGTAGAGTGGGGAAAGTTGGCTCGCTGGGGGAAGGTTAGTCACCTAATTTACCCCACTGAATTGCAGACATACCAACTCTCCTCACTGACATAGGTGGCCGACTGTCCCCAACAAACCCGTGTCAGTGAGGAAACCAACTTTAGCTAACTTTCCCCGGCTTTACGCTATTGCCATGTGCCAAAAAATATATAACAGTTTTCAGTGAATTAAACAATTACAACTGACTTGAAAGTGTTCTGATTGCAGATGGTCACCGCAGGGAACTGGACTTTCTCCAGATAGTTGACCTCCACATTGACATTCTTGTTGAACTGAAAGTAGTAGATGAAGCGGTCGGTCGCGTAGAAGATGAGGATGCCCCACACGCTCAGGACTAGAATGAGCCAGAGGAATCTGAAGGGAGAATTGTTGGAAATTTGAAAATTATGACACAATGTACAGTGGACTATACTGAAGAAATTGTGATAGATTATTTTAGATTATTTAGGCAAAATGTTAACATCCGTTCAGCTGAACCTTCTGCGAAAATGTTTGGAGTTATTTTCCCACGCTAAGTAGCCTAAGTTAGCCATTTTCATTTCCACAACATAAATTCCATTTCCTCAATCTTGAAAATTATGCCTTCAAGTTTAAAGCTACTGGTTGCGCATTGGGATTACTTTTATCTGAATACCTGCGAAGGTGGACAGAATCTGCCTGCGTGATATAAGGCACACCATGAAGAGTTGTGCTTTGTGTCCAGTCTAAGATCAGGTCTTTCCAGCTCGGTGTTGTTCCATATTTGGTCGAGACGAGGGCTTCTTTTTCATTCTGGCCATCGATTGTCAACTCCTGCGGAAATAAAAGAATTTTTCAACTTTGGTGAAATTGGTTCTTCTGAACTTTTTTTGGTCTCAAAATTAGTTAGCATTTATTTTGATTGTGAATTTTACTCTTCGTACCCTTTCACCGAGAGAAATATATGTGGACTAAACATCTAGGATGAACTATGTCTATAGTATGCCACTACTGCTATGGCCGCATGAATCATTACCTTCATAAAAAGGGTCTTTCCATCGACGGTGGTGATTGCCAATTGGCTATCTTTCTTCTCCGCTTCTGTCAGTCCGGCCATCTTCATTATTGGTCTGTTGAAGAAATTACATTCATAAGAAGAAGAGAATGTTCACAGATATGAATGCTCCTAAAACCTTAAGGTATATGGCTTGATAAAAATGAAAATGAAGCTGTGTCATGAAAAAGCACCCTTCTGTAATATGCATGCCCAAAGAACCAATATTTTACAGTGCTGCTTGTTGGCAATTCCGAGAACTGGTGTGAAGTCCGATTTACAGATTTGACACTTTAGCAGCTTGTGTAGTAATTATACCTCAGCTATTTCATTGTAAAAACAGTGATGATGCCAGGTAATAGGGGTATCAGACAAGGCATCAATCAAAGCTCCAAGTGCAACAGGAGCTGAGTTGCAAGGCAAAATGTCATGGTGTCGGACGTACTCGGAGGGTGTACGTCCGTCACCATGATATTTTGACGTAGCTCAACTCTTGTTTAGTTTGGAGCTTTGATTGCCCCCGCAGGTCTCGGGCCTCCTCGTGGCGGTGGGTGGTAACACTATAGGTGAAGCCCTCTATCCTTAGTGGCCAACACGAGACAGTGCGCTTGCACACGTCTCCCCGACGGAAATGGGGCAACCTGTTTGCCGTGGGTTGCGACCCGTGTCGGAGGATGAAGGGGTCCTGGTAGTTGAGTTGGGTGGGCCTAAGTTGGTCCATCTCATACAATACACTACTTTGGCCTGGATTTCTCCTAGACGGGAGGCTGGATTGGCCCGGTCCAGTCAATCGGCTTGTCATGTTGTCACTAGGACTTCGGTCCTATTTGGCCATGGCTGATGGGTCAATCAAAGAAGGTTCTGACCAAGTCTACATGCTGGCCATGTTTTAAATATGATTGCAGCTGTATCTCTTACCAAGCCTTCTACGAGTATATCCCCCATGTATCCCTGGACTAGGGTACTGGGCGCAGCCCTACCCATATTAGTCCCCCTTGTTGGGCTCCTTGGTGGGTGGGGAGCATGGGGGATGAACATCACAAATTCCTATGGCATACTCTCTTCCTAATTCACAGTCTCGACTAAAACGGCAGCGGTCATCTTCGGATGACTGTATCGATCCGGAACTTCTAAATCGACAAACGACAACACGAAAGTCGGAGTACCGACACAGGTACATAGTGTTCAAACCAACTAACAGGCTATCTCCCTTCGCCATCTACAAGACCATACTTCAAGAAGTCGGCGAACCTGCAGAGACAACGTTACAGAGAGATGGAACCGTCCTATTTAAGACCAGAAACGACGACCAGACTCGGAAACTCCTTAGGCTGAAAGATGTTGCAGGTACACAGGCAATAATCGAGCCTCATCGGACCTTGAATACTTCCAAGGGAGTGGTTTTCTCCTCCCTTAGCTATTTAGACTCGGACGACGATTTACAAGAATGGTTTGAAACTTTTACTGATGTCATTCATTTTCATAGAATCCCACAGAGGGATAATCGGGAGCTTCTTATCTTGACTTTTTCAGACACGACTCTTCCAGAGAGTGTCAAAGTTATATGGGAGCAATGTAAGGTACGACCTTACATCCCCAATCCAAGAAGATGCTATAAATGTCAACGTTTCGGTCATCTGAGCAAATGGTGCCGACGACAAGAAGTTTGTGGACATTGTGGATCCGAGGACCACGTTCAATCAAAGGAACAACCTTGCTCATCCCCTCCTCTTTGTGTCAACTGTAAGGAGGATCATCCCTCTTACAGCAAAACTTGTAGACAGTGGACTAAGGAAAAAGAGATCCTCACATTGAAGGCAACCCAAGCGATATCTTTTCCGGAGGCTAGAAGGATCGTGGACCAACATGCAGGAATTCCCAGCTATGCCGACATGGCAGGATATCCACAACCTCAACACCATGCGACACCAAGACGAAGGTTACAACTCGAAGAACGCAGCATCAACAGAATACACCAACAACACACAGAGAACATCGAAGACAACAACAGACATTCGGGAGGAACAAATGGAACAACCACGCCAAAGACAACAAACACCACAAAACAGCCTGATTCCCAGCCAGACCTTGAAGAACAAATCCCAACAGCTGGCATCACAACTCCTCCTGAGGAAGAAATGGAAGTACGTCAGACTGAAACAGACACTGAAGAGGAACAGGAAGACTCGGATGATGGCAGGAACACGACACCCGGCAACCAGTCCATGGAAGCAGAACAAGATGAAGAGGAAGAAAATGCAGCAGCTCAAGGAGATCTACAGGAAAAAGAAAAGGAAGAGGGCCTAGAGGAAGAAGAAGACGATCCAGAAAACAAAGGACAGGACGGAGTGGACGAAATGGAACAAACCCTCAGGATGGAGGAACAGACAGTCTTGAAAAAGACAACCCAATCACTCACAGAGCCTATCTCTTCCACCTCCTACTTGAAGAAGTACCACCTGAACACATACAAACATACCGACTAAATATTATAGACCATTACCTAGACTCAGCAGTTTCACATCTTCAAATGTCCGGCTTCGGCAATGTGTCTAGGAAGCTGACTGAGCGAACAAAACAAAAGCTGTACACCTGGCAAGAAGATACACACACAACCAAAAAAGAAATACACAGTTTAGTCACCAAGTACACCTTCACTGACGAATTCAATGGAATCCTCATTTTACTGGTCATTCATGGCCTTTTGTCTGTTGCTCTGAAATTGGTAAAAAAACAACGGACGATGGAAACCACGATACAAAAAAGAAATAACTAAGTAGCAAAAGAACAGAACTATAAAGACACTTAGTACAAACCAAGTATGTCTCTAAATAGCCCACACAGGTGCTGATGAGACGTAAAACACTAACTCACTCACTCACTCACTTGGAGCTTTGATTGATGGCTTGTCGGATACCCTATTACCTGGCCTCAACACTCTTTAAGAATGAAATAGCTGAGATATAATTACTACACAAACTGCTAAAGTGTCAAATCTTTGAATCAGACGGAATCGCCCTTGTTATAAGGCAAAGCATTCTTAGTTTCACCATTGAGTCAATACTTAAAATCCATTTATAACTCAAAACATAGCAATGAGATGAAAAAAGTATATCGTGTCATAAGGCAGATATTTTAAGTATGTCTGACACAAGTTGGTCACCAATTTTTCTTCGCTATGCTTAATGTTACAAATGGGTGAAAGTCTTTTATAAGTAAGTAAATAAAACACCGGGCCAGCGTAATTTCAGTGGGAATGAGGGTTTGTTTACTTTCTGAAGATTTCACCCGTATGTGACTTTTTGTAGAGCAAAGCCATTTGTGTCAGACATACCCAGAATATCCACCTTTATGAGGCGATATGTTTCCATTTCATCAGTTGAGAATCCATGCTTCCACAAACAGTTTGGTAGGGGATGATCAGCATTGACCTAATGGCAAATGATCGGGACCCTTGTTTCGTTCACTTACAAGCAGCTCTAGGTATATTATTTTGCCTTTGAGGAGTTCCATTGCTCTAAGTCATATATATTTTCTGATATTGATAATTTATGTAGGCCTAAATATTGTTGGGCAACTGAGTAAGAATAAAATTTGTCTGTCGCCAGTCTTATATAATGAGAAATGGATTTCACTTTTGGTTAGAATAATACTTTGAAAATCTTATAGACGTACCTTGCAGCATTTTCTTGGGGTGTTGACGACAGACTTTCCCGGCTGGAAGTGACTTTGTATATCTTGGCAATCGAAGACCATGATGTCGAAGGGAGCATTTTAAAGACCCCTTATTATGGGGTAGGTGGAGAAGTGTTTTGCCAGGAAATCAATGGTTAATAGGGTGTCACCTCCTTGTAATGTGTGGGTCCATGCCAATTTTGTACTCCGGCTGTTTTCCGATCGGACAAAAAGCTCTCACTTGGCACATCGTATTTTAGCCAATCAACATTTTCCACTTCATATTTGCCTTGCAGTTACTTATTGTCAAGATAAAAAGAAACTATAAGGCAACTTTTGGATAATACATTGCTTATACCGGTGTTATTTCTAAGTTTTATAAGTGGCTTATTTAAATAATAATTATACCGTCCTGAATGCATAGTTTATTTTTCACAAAATGTTTTAAAGACTTACCGCCAATGAAATAGATGTCATTTCAATAATACTCTATGTGATGTTGTAAATGTTAATGTAAATGTAGCTGTAGGATTTTTTATAGTCCATCACACTGATGAAGTCAGTCTCAACAGACTTTACAATTAAACCCTTGGCAGGCCTGTTCAAGCATGAGTCTTTCTCGACTCCCCAGGGAATACACAGCCAGGCAGCCATTTCCAGCACACACAACACTAAGTCACTCTACAATCGCCATCACTGCCTAGGCCTATAGCTAAGTAACCATTTACACCTGGGTGAAGTGAAGCAAAGAGTTATGGAGGATCTGCTCAGTTCCTCCGCGCCATGGTTGTTGCATCGCTGTACTTGCCATGTTATAGGCAATTTGATGATTCATATTATTCATAGGCAATTTGATGAGTCATGGGCATTTTGATGAGTCGTACAATTGTAAGTGACTAAAGTGACATACTTCCCACGTTATAATCACTTATCAACGAAAGTGACGTATCATTGATGTCATGTATCTCAGTGACAAATTGACCTCCCACTTTAATGTAAAAGATAGGAACTGAAGTGACGTCACGGAAATTCTCCAGCAGTCAAGGATCCAGTCATAATTCCATGGCTATGAAAGACACCAAGATGGCTGCACTAAATACATAAAATTTGCTTCTGTCCTAGCTGAGCTCTACTGTTAGTTTTAAGTTATACATTTCTTTATGTTTTAATACACTCTGTGTAATTACTTATTTCAATAATTCATGATAGTTAACTCTTTGACACTGCTCAAATAACTTTCAAGCCTTTGTTCCACATTATTTACTTATCGCAGCTCATCGACTGTAATATTTCTAATTATGTATCCTCTAAATAGCCCACACTGGTGCTGATGGGGCGTAAAACACAAACTCACTCACTCACTCTAATTATGTATCTTCAGTTTTGGATAACAGTTCAGTTTAACATGGCATTGCAATGACCTAAGTTTGAATAAATTGTTGATGATTATGTACAGTACATGTAAGAATCAATCATTTTGGATGTGCCTGGTTGACACCTTTGCCCTACCATGACTTCACCTGCAAAATGAAATATCTAACAATGCAAAATGTCAGGTGTTGCTTTGTTTCCATGGCAACTAATTATCCTTAATTGCTAGCTACTCATGCAATGGAATCAATAGATAAATGCATAAAAAGGAAGACAACGGAAAATCACTATGCGCTGGACCAACTAGTCTTACTGATTTGTATTTTTTGCATGCCCTCACAGACTTCTCAAAATCATAGTAAATGGTGATTGGAAAATTATTGATTCCAATGATTACCTTGCCTTTAATATCATCAGTGTTCAGATTTATCGCAGAAAAAAATCCATTAGAATCTTGTCAGAATACTAACTTGAAACAATGTTGACAACATTAAAATTCAACTGATCAGAATATTTGATATATATAAATATTAAAAAATCTTAACCACTTTTAAATTCATTTGGTTGAGTATGTATATGGAACAATCAAGACCACTTTCGAATCACCACGAAACAATCTTGATCACTTTCAAACTCAGAGCTGGTCAGTATATACTAACGTCAAACAATCTTGATGACTTTCCAACACAGCTGGTCAGTATACAAACATGAAACAATCTTGATCACTTTCAAATTGAGAGCTGGTCAGTATATACTATCGCGAAACAATCTTGACCACATTCCAACTCAGCTGGTTAGGATACAAACATGAAACAATCTTGTAATTTACTCGTGCTCAAGGATTAGCTAGGTCCTTCTGACACCAGCAGCTTTATATGACATAGTGTAGGGCCTATTGTCTTTTTTTAAATTTTACTTTGTATGTTTTGTTTCTCGGTACGGACTGTGCAATTATCTTTGTGAAATGTCTGTGAATAAAGTATTGAATTAAATTGAAATCTTGACCACTTTCCAACTAAGATGGTCAGTATACAAACTTGATACAATCTTGACCACTTTCCGAATAAGTTGGTCAGTATACTGTAAAAACATGAAACAATATTGACCACTTTCCTACTCAGATGGCCATTATACAAATCATGGAACAATCTGAACCATCTTCATTTATTTTTGTAAAGTAAATTTGACTTATATATTTTTGAAAAAATTGTCACAAGAGGTCCCTTTAATCTGTGGAATCTTTCGAGGTGCCACCTATTGGTTGCTTTCTGTTGCAACGACACTGATGGAATGCCATACATTTGGCCTGAGAGATAGTAAAAGTTATTGTGTGTTCCAAAAAATGAAACTTATGCCAAGCAAATAGGAGTGTGATGCCTTGCTGGCGTTTCCAAAATCGATGATGTCATTGCAGGTCCTACCTTTTACATGAAATTATGTAACGAGTAATAAATTTGTCATCAAAGCGTAGAGAGACTTGGCTTCGCAGCTGAGTGTGACCTAAAAGATGATCTGTGACTGTGAATATTTTTAAAACAAAGAAAGTGAAAAAATGTAACATGACTTGTGTATGCACAAGTAAAGACTCATATTTACCTGCCTGTAATCAAATGTCTCTTAAAGGAAATTTTACTCAATTATAAATCTGTAAACCTGCAACCATAACCAAAGTTTGATTGATTGATATGGCAAGTGCAGCACTCTCAGCCATGTTAAGTGTAGCCCTCTTAAGCCCAGTTCTGGGCGCTCACGAGGGTTGACTGATGAGATGAGAGAGAGAGCGGGAGTCCTCAACATGTTACACATTTGGCCCATTTGAAGGATCTTTCAATTGTCCGGACAAAGACACTGATACAAAGCGACACCAATTTAACGTCTCATCCGAACGACATCCAGCTGGGATTTTGCTCATGGAGGTCCACTGAAATTTTTGGATTCCCCACTTGGAGTTTGAACCAATGCAGGCAAAGACTTTCAGGGTGATTGTAAATGTTATGTAGCTAGTTCTTGCTTTATAACTTCTTTCCTTTCAATCCATGAAAAACATTTGGGGTAGGTCACTTGGCTGATTGACTAAGTGCATTCAAAACAGCGACCTCATTGGTATCGAAACAACACATTTTATGTGATTTTGTGAATTTTGTGTTACTTTTCAGCATGATCTCATTTTTCACTGTAATAGACTTGTATCGTGGTGTTTTAAATGTGTCAACTTCACTCCGTTATTCCTGTCACCCCACTCCTGATTGGCTGGCTGCAGCATCCCTACTCCCTCATCAGCTGGCATGATTGCCTCTGCAGCTTCATCTCCCGATTCATAAGTAGCATTACTATATATACTCCGCTGTTACCATCTGGAGTAGTTCCCTAAGTACCTTGATCAGTTACGCAATCAATGAGTTACCCACCAGGACTCTTTCAGTTGTCTTATGATATTTAGCTGCAGTTACTTCCTACTGTTTACCTTTCAAGATCTTCAGTCATCATTGTTTCACCGGTTACTTCATCTACAGTTACAAAATCCCAGCGTCGTACAGATACAGTTACCCTCTGAAGTTGCTCGTTCATCATGTCAGGGCATCACTATCCAGCGCAGGTGAGTCCTCAGTCATTTTAGTGTTTTTTTTAATTTCTATCATTCTATTGTACATCATACATTACAGCAGAGCTGAGGAAACACAAATGGTTGTCTGAACATTCTGAGAACAAACTGAAGCCTTTGGAAAATCTTGCAAATGTTCCACAACACTATTCAATTAGAGCGCTTTGCAGATTGGCGGTACAGTGGGAAAGTTAATTTTCTTATTTTCAGTTAGCAGACTGGCTGTGTCACGCCATTAGTTGGTCTCCTGATCTTCTTATTTAATGAAGTACCTCAAGTCATTTAATAAGTTTGTTTGTTTTCACCTATGCTGCTAGATATGATTAGCACTGAATCAACTGATTAACCATAACTGACAAAAACAAAACATTGCTAAGCCATTGACATCACACGACCTAGTTGAAAGTTAATTTTGAAACTGTCTCGACTGCAAACACCACAAAACAGCCTGATTCCCAGCCAGACCTTGAAGAACAAATCCCAACAGCTGGCATCACAACTCCTCCTGAGGAAGAAATGGAAGTACGTCAGACTGAAACAGACACTGAAGAGGAACAGGAAGACTCGGATGATGGCAGGAACACGACACCCGGCAACCAGTCCATGGAAGCAGAACAAGATGAAGAGGAAGAAAATGCAGCAGCTCAAGGAGATCTACAGGAAAAAGAAAAGGAAGAGGGCCTAGAGGAAGAAGAAGACGATCCAGAAAACAAAGGACAGGACGGAGTGGACGAAATGGAACAAACCCTCAGGATGGAGGAACAGACAGTCTTGAAAAAGACAACCCAATCACTCACAGAGCCTATCTCTTCCACCTCCTACTTGAAGAAGTACCACCTGAACACATACAAACATACCGACTAAATATTATAGACCATTACCTAGACTCAGCAGTTTCACATCTTCAAATGTCCGGCTTCGGCAATGTGTCTAGGAAGCTGACTGAGCGAACAAAACAAAAGCTGTACACCTGGCAAGAAGATACACACACAACCAAAAAAGAAATACACAGTTTAGTCACCAAGTACACCTTCACTGACGAATTCAATGGAATCCTCATTTTACTGGTCATTCATGGCCTTTTGTCTGTTGCTCTGAAATTGGTAAAAAAACAACGGACGATGGAAACCACGATACAAAAAAGAAATAACTAAGTAGCAAAAGAACAGAACTATAAAGACACTTAGTACAAACCAAGTATGTCTCTAAATAGCCCACACAGGTGCTGATGAGACGTAAAACACTAACTCACTCACTCACTCACTTGGAGCTTTGATTGATGGCTTGTCGGATACCCTATTACCTGGCCTCAACACTCTTTAAGAATGAAATAGCTGAGATATAATTACTACACAAACTGCTAAAGTGTCAAATCTTTGAATCAGACGGAATCGCCCTTGTTATAAGGCAAAGCATTCTTAGTTTCACCATTGAGTCAATACTTAAAATCCATTTATAACTCAAAACATAGCAATGAGATGAAAAAAGTATATCGTGTCATAAGGCAGATATTTTAAGTATGTCTGACACAAGTTGGTCACCAATTTTTCTTCGCTATGCTTAATGTTACAAATGGGTGAAAGTCTTTTATAAGTAAGTAAATAAAACACCGGGCCAGCGTAATTTCAGTGGGAATGAGGGTTTGTTTACTTTCTGAAGATTTCACCCGTATGTGACTTTTTGTAGAGCAAAGCCATTTGTGTCAGACATACCCAGAATATCCACCTTTATGAGGCGATATGTTTCCATTTCATCAGTTGAGAATCCATGCTTCCACAAACAGTTTGGTAGGGGATGATCAGCATTGACCTAATGGCAAATGATCGGGACCCTTGTTTCGTTCACTTACAAGCAGCTCTAGGTATATTATTTTGCCTTTGAGGAGTTCCATTGCTCTAAGTCATATATATTTTCTGATATTGATAATTTATGTAGGCCTAAATATTGTTGGGCAACTGAGTAAGAATAAAATTTGTCTGTCGCCAGTCTTATATAATGAGAAATGGATTTCACTTTTGGTTAGAATAATACTTTGAAAATCTTATAGACGTACCTTGCAGCATTTTCTTGGGGTGTTGACGACAGACTTTCCCGGCTGGAAGTGACTTTGTATATCTTGGCAATCGAAGACCATGATGTCGAAGGGAGCATTTTAAAGACCCCTTATTATGGGGTAGGTGGAGAAGTGTTTTGCCAGGAAATCAATGGTTAATAGGGTGTCACCTCCTTGTAATGTGTGGGTCCATGCCAATTTTGTACTCCGGCTGTTTTCCGATCGGACAAAAAGCTCTCACTTGGCACATCGTATTTTAGCCAATCAACATTTTCCACTTCATATTTGCCTTGCAGTTACTTATTGTCAAGATAAAAAGAAACTATAAGGCAACTTTTGGATAATACATTGCTTATACCGGTGTTATTTCTAAGTTTTATAAGTGGCTTATTTAAATAATAATTATACCGTCCTGAATGCATAGTTTATTTTTCACAAAATGTTTTAAAGACTTACCGCCAATGAAATAGATGTCATTTCAATAATACTCTATGTGATGTTGTAAATGTTAATGTAAATGTAGCTGTAGGATTTTTTATAGTCCATCACACTGATGAAGTCAGTCTCAACAGACTTTACAATTAAACCCTTGGCAGGCCTGTTCAAGCATGAGTCTTTCTCGACTCCCCAGGGAATACACAGCCAGGCAGCCATTTCCAGCACACACAACACTAAGTCACTCTACAATCGCCATCACTGCCTAGGCCTATAGCTAAGTAACCATTTACACCTGGGTGAAGTGAAGCAAAGAGTTATGGAGGATCTGCTCAGTTCCTCCGCGCCATGGTTGTTGCATCGCTGTACTTGCCATGTTATAGGCAATTTGATGATTCATATTATTCATAGGCAATTTGATGAGTCATGGGCATTTTGATGAGTCGTACAATTGTAAGTGACTAAAGTGACATACTTCCCACGTTATAATCACTTATCAACGAAAGTGACGTATCATTGATGTCATGTATCTCAGTGACAAATTGACCTCCCACTTTAATGTAAAAGATAGGAACTGAAGTGACGTCACGGAAATTCTCCAGCAGTCAAGGATCCAGTCATAATTCCATGGCTATGAAAGACACCAAGATGGCTGCACTAAATACATAAAATTTGCTTCTGTCCTAGCTGAGCTCTACTGTTAGTTTTAAGTTATACATTTCTTTATGTTTTAATACACTCTGTGTAATTACTTATTTCAATAATTCATGATAGTTAACTCTTTGACACTGCTCAAATAACTTTCAAGCCTTTGTTCCACATTATTTACTTATCGCAGCTCATCGACTGTAATATTTCTAATTATGTATCTTCAGTTTTGGATAACAGTTCAGTTTAACATGGCATTGCAATGACCTAAGTTTGAATAAATTGTTGATGATTATGTACAGTACATGTAAGAATCAATCATTTTGGATGTGCCTGGTTGACACCTTTGCCCTACCATGACTTCACCTGCAAAATGAAATATCTAACAATGCAAAATGTCAGGTGTTGCTTTGTTTCCATGGCAACTAATTATCCTTAATTGCTAGCTACTCATGCAATGGAATCAATAGATAAATGCATAAAAAGGAAGACAACGGAAAATCACTATGCGCTGGACCAACTAGTCTTACTGATTTGTATTTTTTGCATGCCCTCACAGACTTCTCAAAATCATAGTAAATGGTGATTGGAAAATTATTGATTCCAATGATTACCTTGCCTTTAATATCATCAGTGTTCAGATTTATCGCAGAAAAAAATCCATTAGAATCTTGTCAGAATACTAACTTGAAACAATGTTGACAACATTAAAATTCAACTGATCAGAATATTTGATATATATAAATATTAAAAAATCTTAACCACTTTTAAATTCATTTGGTTGAGTATGTATATGGAACAATCAAGACCACTTTCGAATCACCACGAAACAATCTTGATCACTTTCAAACTCAGAGCTGGTCAGTATATACTAACGTCAAACAATCTTGATGACTTTCCAACACAGCTGGTCAGTATACAAACATGAAACAATCTTGATCACTTTCAAATTGAGAGCTGGTCAGTATATACTATCGCGAAACAATCTTGACCACATTCCAACTCAGCTGGTTAGGATACAAACATGAAACAATCTTGTAATTTACTCGTGCTCAAGGATTAGCTAGGTCCTTCTGACACCAGCAGCTTTATATGACATAGTGTAGGGCCTATTGTCTTTTTTTAAATTTTACTTTGTATGTTTTGTTTCTCGGTACGGACTGTGCAATTATCTTTGTGAAATGTCTGTGAATAAAGTATTGAATTCAATTGAAATCTTGACCACTTTCCAACTAAGATGGTCAGTATACAAACTTGATACAATCTTGACCACTTTCCGAATAAGTTGGTCAGTATACTGTAAAAACATGAAACAATATTGACCACTTTCCTACTCAGATGGCCATTATACAAATCATGGAACAATCTGAACCATCTTCATTTATTTTTGTAAAGTAAATTTGACTTATATATTTTTGAAAAAATTGTCACAAGAGGTCCCTTTAATCTGTGGAATCTTTCGAGGTGCCACCTATTGGTTGCTTTCTGTTGCAACGACACTGATGGAATGCCATACATTTGGCCTGAGAGATAGTAAAAGTTATTGTGTGTTCCAAAAAATGAAACTTATGCCAAGCAAATAGGAGTGTGATGCCTTGCTGGCGTTTCCAAAATCGATGATGTCATTGCAGGTCCTACCTTTTACATGAAATTATGTAACGAGTAATAAATTTGTCATCAAAGCGTAGAGAGACTTGGCTTCGCAGCTGAGTGTGACCTAAAAGATGATCTGTGACTGTGAATATTTTTAAAACAAAGAAAGTGAAAAAATGTAACATGACTTGTGTATGCACAAGTAAAGACTCATATTTACCTGCCTGTAATCAAATGTCTCTTAAAGGAAATTTTACTCAATTATAAATCTGTAAACCTGCAACCATAACCAAAGTTTGATTGATTGATATGGCAAGTGCAGCACTCTCAGCCATGTTAAGTGTAGCCCTCTTAAGCCCAGTTCTGGGCGCTCACGAGGGTTGACTGATGAGATGAGAGAGAGAGCGGGAGTCCTCAACATGTTACACATTTGGCCCATTTGAAGGATCTTTCAATTGTCCGGACAAAGACACTGATACAAAGCGACACCAATTTAACGTCTCATCCGAACGACATCCAGCTGGGATTTTGCTCATGGAGGTCCACTGAAATTTTTGGATTCCCCACTTGGAGTTTGAACCAATGCAGGCAAAGACTTTCAGGGTGATTGTAAATGTTATGTAGCTAGTTCTTGCTTTATAACTTCTTTCCTTTCAATCCATGAAAAACATTTGGGGTAGGTCACTTGGCTGATTGACTAAGTGCATTCAAAACAGCGACCTCATTGGTATCGAAACAACACATTTTATGTGATTTTGTGAATTTTGTGTTACTTTTCAGCATGATCTCATTTTTCACTGTAATAGACTTGTATCGTGGTGTTTTAAATGTGTCAACTTCACTCCGTTATTCCTGTCACCCCACTCCTGATTGGCTGGCTGCAGCATCCCTACTCCCTCATCAGCTGGCATGATTGCCTCTGCAGCTTCATCTCCCGATTCATAAGTAGCATTACTATATATACTCCGCTGTTACCATCTGGAGTAGTTCCCTAAGTACCTTGATCAGTTACGCAATCAATGAGTTACCCACCAGGACTCTTTCAGTTGTCTTATGATATTTAGCTGCAGTTACTTCCTACTGTTTACCTTTCAAGATCTTCAGTCATCATTGTTTCACCGGTTACTTCATCTACAGTTACAAAATCCCAGCGTCGTACAGATACAGTTACCCTCTGAAGTTGCTCGTTCATCATGTCAGGGCATCACTATCCAGCGCAGGTGAGTCCTCAGTCATTTTAGTGTTTTTTTTAATTTCTATCATTCTATTGTACATCATACATTACAGCAGAGCTGAGGAAACACAAATGGTTGTCTGAACATTCTGAGAACAAACTGAAGCCTTTGGAAAATCTTGCAAATGTTCCACAACACTATTCAATTAGAGCGCTTTGCAGATTGGCGGTACAGTGGGAAAGTTAATTTTCTTATTTTCAGTTAGCAGACTGGCTGTGTCACGCCATTAGTTGGTCTCCTGATCTTCTTATTTAATGAAGTACCTCAAGTCATTTAATAAGTTTGTTTGTTTTCACCTATGCTGCTAGATATGATTAGCACTGAATCAACTGATTAACCATAACTGACAAAAACAAAACATTGCTAAGCCATTGACATCACACGACCTAGTTGAAAGTTAATTTTGAAACTGTCTCGACTGCAAATTTGCAAACCGCTATAGTTGATCCAATGTCAATCATTTGCCATCATCCCAAGTCATACCATGACAAAATGGCCCATAACCTTTGCTAATTCATGAATACTTAATTAACTGACCCAGTTTTGGCTCACAGTTTGAAATTGTTGCTTCTGTTTCACACTGTTACAAATGGAGAAATTGTGTATTGTTGAAAGGTGCTATCACAGTTCCGAAAATTCCATTGAATTATGTATTTTCACAGTTCTGAAATGAAACTGTTTGAAAGTTTGCTTGTTTTACACTGTTTTTCTCAGTTGCCAGTAATCCTCTAAGTGTCCATGATCGGACTAAATCTGCCTGCAAAATGCTTATGACCTGAATAAGCAGCCAATCACAGAAGAGGTTGGAAATAGCAGAAAACCCTGTCCATTTTAGCAGGGCTTGCGTGTGGAGGATGTCATTTGCAAGGTGTGTTGATTGGCGGGTTCTAAACTCTCAGTATATATATATATATATAGGCCTATACATTGTATTTATAGTCTTGTGTAAACCTACCCTGATAACACCTGCAAGTGTTTTGTGAACCAATAACTAAAATATTAACTCTCGTCCAGCGTGACAAACATAGTTCACAGTTAGGGACAAATTGTGATCCACAGATGTCTTGTTGGACATTCAGGACTGACCCGCTCTCATCTTCTACTGGGTAATCCAGCTCCAATATGTGATAACTGTCAATGTCCAGTGTCAACTAACAATAAAACACATATTAAAAGATTGTAGAGACTTTCGACAACAAAGAGACACACTATTCCCAACAAACCCACTCCAATTTCTTACACAATAACATTACATTTTTGCATCAAACACAGACATATTACAAAATATGAGGTAAAATGAATAAGACATAAAATTCTATCCTGCCTCGATATTGCCCATTAAGGTGCTGCAGAGGCGTAAAACACACACACAAACACACACCTGTTCTCCACGTGTAAAGTTCTGGCCTTGTTTTTGTACATGGCATGTACTATGATGTAGTTGACACCTTCAAAACTATAAATTGTCAGTTTTTTTTGCTTTTTGTATGTCGTTATTTTATATTTGAGAAGTACTTTTTGTCTCAGTCCTATAAAATCAATTTATTACTGTACAGAAAGGTTGTCCTGGTGTTGGACCGTAATTTTTTAATATCCCATTAAATTATTTTGTGGTGGTTATACTTTTTTCTGTGTTTATGGACTTCATTTGAAAATTTGTGGGAGTATTTTGTAAAGTTAAATCTAGAATGTCTCAAAAAGGCTTCCAGTGACATTCTGCTGGTCGAATTGAGGATTCGTTTCCCTGACAACAGTACAATATTTTCTTGAATACCGCATTGGCCATCAGTTTTCACTCAGCTGCCATGCATGAATCTCAATGGGAGGGCTCTTCATTCTGCGTCGTTCTGCAATCCGTGGGAGGGGCTCTTCATTCTGTGTCATTCTTGAACCTCGTTGGGACGGGCTCTTCATTCTGCATTGTTCTTGAATCTTGATGGGACAGGCTCTTCATTCGGCGTCATTCTTGTACCTCGATGGGAGGGGCTCTTTTATTCTGCGTCATTCTTCAATCTTGATGGGACGGGCTCTTCATTCTGCTTCGTTCTTGTACCTCGATGGGAGGGACTCTTCACTCTGCGTCATTCTTGCATCTTGATGGGAGGGGCTCTTCACTCTGCGTCATTCTTGAATCTCGATGGGACGGGCTCTTCATTCTGTGTCATTCTTGAATCTCGGTGGGAGGAGCTCTTTATTATGCCTTGTTCTTGAATCTTGATGGGACGGGCTCTTTATTCTGTGTCATTCTTGAATCTCGGTGGGAGGGGCTCTTTATTATGCGTTGTTCTTGAATCTTGATGGGACGGGCTCTTTATTCTGCATCATTCTTGAATCTTGATGGGATGCACTCTTCATTCTGTGTCATTATTGAATCTCGGTGGGAGGGGCTCTTTATTATGCCTTGTTCTTGAATCTTGATGGGACGGGCTCTTTATTCTGCGTCATTCTTGAATCTTGATGGGATGGGCTCTTTATTCTGCGTCATTCTTGAATCTTGATTGGATGGGCTCTTTATTCTGTGTCAGTCTTGAATCTTGATGGGATGGGCTCTTTATTCTGTGTCAGTCTTGAATCTTGATGGGACGGGCTCTTCATTCTGTGTCATTCTTGAATCTCGGTGGGAGGGGCTCTTTATTATGCGTCGTTCTTGAATCTTGATGGGACGGGCTCTTTATTCTGTGTCATTCTTGAATCTCGGTGGGAGGGGCTCTTTATTATGCGTTGTTCTTGAATCTTGATGGGACGGGCTCTTTATTCTGCGTCATTCTTGAATCTTGATGGGATGCGCTCTTCATTCTGTGTCATTATTGAATCTCGGTGGGAGGGGCTCTTTATTATGCCTTGTTCTTGAATCTTGATGGGACGGGCTCTTTATTCTGCGTCATTCTTGAATCTTGATGGGACGGGCTCTTTATTCTGCGTCATTCTTGAATCTTGATGGGACGGGCTCTTTATTCTGTGTCAGTCTTGAATCTTGATGGGACGGGCTCTTCATTCTGCGTCATTCTTGAATCTTGATGGGATGGGCTCTTTATTCTGTGTCAGTCTTGAATCTTGATGGGACGGGCTCTTCATTCTGCGTCATTCTTGAATCTTGATGGGATGGGCTCTTTATTCTGTGTCAGTCTTGAATCTTGATGGGACGGGCTCTTCATTCTGTGTCATTCTTGAATCTCGGTGGGAGGGGCTCTTTATTATGCGTCGTTCTTGAATCTTGATGGGACGGGCTCTTTATTCTGTGTCATTCTTGAATCTCGGTGGGAGGGGCTCTTTATTATGCGTTGTTCTTGAATCTTGATGGGACGGGCTCTTTATTCTGCGTCATTCTTGAATCTTGATGGGATGCGCTCTTCATTCTGTGTCATTATTGAATCTCGGTGGGAGGGGCTCTTTATTATGCCTTGTTCTTGAATCTTGATGGGACGGGCTCTTTATTCTGCGTCATTCTTGAATCTTGATGGGATGGGCTCTTTATTCTGCGTCATTCTTGAATCTTGATGGGACGGGCTCTTTATTCTGTGTCAGTCTTGAATCTTGATGGGACGGGCTCTTCATTCTGCGTCATTCTTGAATCTTGATGGGATGGGCTCTTTATTCTGTGTCAGTCTTGAATCTTGATGGGACGGGCTCTTCATTCTGCGTCATTCTTGAATCTTGATGGGATGGGCTCTTTATTCTGTGTCAGTCTTGAATCTTGATGGGACGGGCTCTTCATTCTGCGTCATTCTTGGATCTTGATGGGACGGGCTCTTTATTCTGTGTCAGTCTTGAATGTTGATGGGACGGGCTCTTCATTCTGCGTCATTCTTGAATCTTGATGGGACGGGCTCTTTATTCTGTGTCAGTCTTGAATCTTGATGGGACGGGCTCTTCATTCTGCGTCATTCTTGAATCTTGATGGGACGGGCTCTTTATTCTGCGTTGTTCTTGAATCTTGATGGGACGGGCTCTTCATTCTCTGTCATTCTTGAATCTCGATTGGATGGGCTCTTCATTCTCTGTCATTCTTGAATCTCGATGGGACGGGCTCTTCATTCTGCGTCATTCTTGAATCTCGATGGGACGGGCTCTTCATTCTGTGTCACTCTTGAATCTCGATTGGATGGGCTCTTCATTCTGCGTCATTCTTGAATCTCGATGGGACGGGCTCTTCATTCTGTGTCACTCTTGAATCTCGATTGGATGGGCTCTTCATTCTCTGTCATTCTTGAACCTCGATGAGACGGGCTCCTCATTCTGCATGATTCTTGAACCTCGATGGGAGGGGCTCTTCATTCTCTGTCATTCTTGAATCTTGATGGGAGGGGCTCTTCATTCTCTGTCATTCTTGAATCTCGATGGGTCGGAATCCGTCCTACAGATTTTCAATGCTCAAACCACGTGTTCAGTATCTGGCTACACTGATGATGATATTTTTAAAATTTTTGTGTAAAAATGTAGGACAACTCCCTGATAGATCTTCACGTTAAAAGTTATTTTTGTGAGGCTTGTAACATTACCAGATGAGTAAGGACCTTCTCATGGTTTTCTAAGAGTTTATAAACTTGTTTTCTATGAAAGATCCCTTTTTTTCAAGAAATACTAAATTGTCCTAATTTTTAGTTCTTTGTGAATTACGTTTTGCTTCAGCTGAAAGTCTGGGACAGAGGGGTATACAACTGAAACATCATATAAAAATGAACTATATCTTTTATCAAAAATACAAATATATTTAGGCAGGTTGACAGATTCAGCTAACTACTGTTTTAAAATCCGGCCCTTATAAAAACAAAGTACAATTGTAAAAAAGTAACCAGCAATCCTACTACATTATCAACACCCTGGACATAAACCGAGATGTCTCTAAATAGCCCAATAAGGTGCTGATGAGATTTAAAACACAAACACACACACACAATTGTAAAATAAAATGGATAAGAACTATAGCTATACAGTGCCATCTGTAAGTAATATAAGTGAAAAGCGTAATACTGTGCCATTGCAGCGGGAAACATATTGGGTCACAAAGGCTGATTTGTGAGGCATGTGGGATGACAATGGCTGCCAATTTTCTTTGGTGTAGTCATAGTTAGGTATGGGTAACTAAAACACAGGCCCAATGTTATTTCAATGGGGAGGGTGGTTCACTTACTTATCAAAGACTTAGACCCACACCTAACTGACTACACCAAAAAAAATTGGCAGTCAATGTTATCACATGTGCCTCACATATTGGCCTTTATGACCCAATATGTTCCCCTCTCATCGAATGAGAATTCATGCCTCCACACTCACTTTGGTTGAGGATGTTTAGCATCGATGCAATGGCACAGTATTATGTGTTTCACTTATTTGCAGGCAGCACTGTACATGAAGTTAAGAACTATCAGACATGCGAATTATTGATCTAAGCACGTTATATTTCATCAAGGGGAGTTTTTCGCTGGGACACCCAACCTCCTGTCTTATAAAACCTTTTGTTTATTGTTTAGGTGATTTTCAGTTTTGGAAAACTGACTCCGCCACGATTGTATATGATACTCCTCTGGGGTCAAAATCGTACTCTCCTACTTGCTAAAGCTCTCTAAATTCTGAAAATACTTTCTCGCATCAGTTACCAGACACACTTTCTTTACTGTCGCAACTCTTTTCAGCTTCATAATAGGCCCACCTGAGGTCATGGGCCTGGGGCAAATGCCCCGTTTGCCCTATGGTTGATACGGCCCTGCATGGGACTGATATAATTTGGCCTTGTATGAATTTGTATCACTGCCTCATTTTGCGAAATAGGCCAGACATGATTGAAATTTAGCTTCTCGGATCTTCTCGAGGCACTTTTTTTAGGGTCGGTCAATAGGGGAAAAAAAAGAAGCTGCAATCTCAAATTTTTATAATGTCAATTTAATAAAAATTGTGCGTAAACTCTTTTTTTCAAAGGCAGAAAATTTTTCTGGGTCGGTCGATCCGAGAAGCTAAAAATCAATTTTGTCTGGCTGTAGGATGTTATACAAGAATCACAAGAGTAAGCCAAGCGAAACTTTGAACTTGAACTTGGATCATGCGTCATTCATTCACGTGGGTTTTTAAATATATAATATCCTTTCTTTTTTCGTTTGGCAACCAGCCAGAGCCCTGGCTTTGATGGACATAAACTTCAAAATTTCTTTTCTTCTTCAATTTCAAAGTGTCCAATCTTAATACGTATGGTAGTATAAAGCTCCTCAAGGGCCAAAATCGTAAAATTGGACTCTTAGAAATTTCATAGAAAATAGCAGAAAGGGGGCATTTTTCATGTGGTTGTTAAATTTGTTGAAGTTGTCCAATGTTCATCCCGAAAAAGTTTTTGTCTGATCTGATCAGGGAAATAAAATAATAAGAACAGCTTTTGCCTGATCTAGGTAAAGAGTTTTGGATGGACACCAGCTAATGTTTGTTTTGTCTGTTTTGAACAAACTCTTGTTTGTTTTGTCTTTTTTTTTTTTAAACAATTATTTTTTCAGTATGAGTGATGTCGATCTTTATTACATTTAAGTGGGGAATCCCCCTTCACTGGGGCACTTTCGTTTTGTAGATTGGATAGGCTCATTTCCATCAATCTCTCTGTTTCGTCCTCGTTTAAGGACATACCTGTAGGAGTAGCCTAATCCCGATTGTGCCCAGATATGCGTTAGCTGCACACTGAACATTGGAGTCACGATGGGGCTAAACAGGAGACACTAAAAGCACACACATGACAATCGCTTCACACCCTAAAAAAAGTTTTTTTTTGACGAAACAAACAGAACCTGGTTTCTGTCCAAACTCGTAGTGTCAAATCAGACAAAATCTATGTTTATTGTTAACATTTCTCTGATCAGATTTCATGTAAGTTTTTTCAGGATAGACAACTTCCTTGGCTGCTTCACATACATTTTTGCCTGATATACATAAAATTTTGGACGGACACGGGCTAATGTTCATTTTGTCTGTTTTAACCAAACCTATATGTTTTAGATGGCAAGATCATCACAAGCTAATCATGTATCTAAATAACCAATCAGATGGTGATGAGACTGAAATTTTAAAAAAAGCCCCAAATCACTCTCTTGCCCCATCACAAGGAAAGAACTTAGGGAATGCGACAATAATTATTGCGACATGGCTGAGATCATCTCCGAAAGGAATTACTGGAATTAATTGAGTCACTTTGTCTCTCAATCCTTACTAAATAGATGTGTGGTGTTTTTAATTTTCCAATATGATCAAAAAATCTGTCAGAGCTGGATGTCTAAATTCTATAAAAACTATCACACAAATTCTTGTTTGCTTGGTTATAAATAATACCCCAACATGAAAATTTAGATGGAACTCATGTGCACTCATTGGGTTGCAATACTAAATGTTTGCAACCTAAATATTTTACAATGGTAGGATATGAATGATTATAGTGATTTTCACGTGTTCTTGCTTTTGAGTTTTTCTTAAAGGTAGGTTAACACAAACAGACATTATAACCTTATCGTCATCTGTAACCAAGGCCTGTAACTTTCTTGTGCTGAAAATCGTGGTGGTGTGTCTCTCTTCTGCTCTCTGATTGGCTGAGACCTGACACACCCACGTCACACCTCCTGACTTCAAACCTGAAAAGTTGGGAAAGCAAAAAGTGTATATTTATAATAAATTACTCCAGGTCAAGGCCATTAAAGGCCAAACACGTGTCTTACACAAGTACTTCTTTTACAATAACTTAGGTTTTTGTTTTTGAAGTAGGTTTATGTATACATATTTTTATAGCGACGTCTCAACCTGTAAGGAATAGTTTCTTATAAAAGTCTTATTACAATATCAGCTATAGGATGATTACTAGATCTCTAGCGTGAAACAAAATGCGTGTGAAACGTCATCAAAAAGTGTGTATTGCTCTGGAAAAACTACAGCTACTTCAATCTTCTTCTTCTTCTTCTTAGGTAGTTCCCGCCTGTAATGGAAGGCGCACCTCCGTCTTGGAGTGGGGCTTTTCAATAGCTGAAATCCTATCTTCTCTGTGTTTTGCTATTTTCTGGCACAATAGTGAGCATAGTAGGTTGGCCTTTAGGCAGGCGTCCTCTGGCAATTTAATGGTCTTCAGTCCTGACGTGTAGCACCAGCCATTTAAGATGGCAGAGCACATCTCTGTCGTAGTTGATGGCGGTCTGATCCCGCTGTTGATGTAAACATCCAGTAGTTGATCTTTAATTTTTGAAGTTTTCCCGTACCCTGCTTCGCAGTTGACTAACATGTGTAGTAGATCTTCCTCATATGTACCAGAGCACCGGAGGCAACTGGCACTGTATTTCTTAGGGTAAAACGAAGCTAAATTCTTTTGAGTCCTTTTGAGTCAATTGGGATCAATCAATGTAAGTGATCTTAATTTCGGCACCTCCAATAGATTTTTATGGAACAAATTGAATTGAATAGAGCAAAGAATAATTTTGATCTAAATTACACTTGATTAATCCAGGCACGAAGGTGTGAATGAAGATTGCACTTCAAATTACTTGAACACTCCTTTAGAGCAAATCCGAGTTGAGGATATGAACAGATATGCTTCTATTTCAATTCATCTGAAATATAAATATTGCAAAATAGGTGCCAGTGGCTTCAATGCACCTATATAGACCCCCCCCCCCTCTTTCGACCAGGATACCTCTTCGGGGACAGTTAGGGCTCCGGGTCTGGCCTAGCACGGAAGGTCAGTGGTCAACCCCCCCCCCCCCCCCCAGGCAACACAAAGCATCATACTTAATGTTTCACTGGAAGATTGATAAATATGTACCTTTCACATAAAATATAAAAGACTAAAAGACTCGGCTCAATTTGTTCAAAGTGAATTTTGTTTGTGTATTGTTAAAGGAATTCATGTTGACTTCTCAGCCACTGGGACCAAACAATCTGGCTGCACAATCACTGCACATGGCGAAAACCACTCAAATAGCCTACATAATATTATGTAGTTTTCTGTGCTCAAAGAAGCTGTAAAATATGAATCGTTTTGACCTGTTTAATTCAGTAACTTGCAAACTCGAAACTGCAAGGACTTGTATATCACAACTTAAGAACAAGGCTACTTTTGACAAAATCTCTTTTTTGTTGTTGTCAAAATTGACTTAATTTTACAGAAATCGACTTCCGACAAAATCTACTTTGCTACAAGTTTACAGTATTAGTAATATTGAGTAATTTTATTGACTGGTGTTCTAATAGATGCCAATATGAATGAGAGGAGTGGCAGAGCAAATGATATATCCTGTCCCAAATATTGAATCTATAGATTATAGATGTCGTTTAGTAGGCCATGTTTTCAATTAATTACCAAACAAAATCTTTACTAGATTTTTCACACTGTTTTGTGCTGTTAGTGGACAGCTATTGCATGAGTGCTGAAGAAATAGACACATTCTACCACATAGTGCTGTACATCTATATAGACTTTTTCCCGGTTTTTCTTTTTGACAAACATGAGCAATGCGCAGCAGCTAACCCTTGGCACACATCTTTTTTTTTACATTTTCCGTGCAAGCTGCTGTTTCACCAACAGTCACTAAACATGTGCTTTTCATAAGACAATGTTATGATCAAACAGCAGATCACACAACAGTGACTAACCATGCATCAAGTTCTACGTTAATATTGGTAACTAGTCCAGACTTTGTTTTGAATGCCCATGGATAGCCATTTCGTTCAAAACTTAAAGCAAGTCACAACCAAAGTCGCTATAGTACCCTTTTTTAAAGGGTACTTTACTTGTTTTATTAGTGTGTCCCTATTTTTGCCCAACCAAGGTTACATAAGTGGAGCCTACGTTGTGAAAGACAATTTATGAAAATGCCTTTCAACCGTCACTGATATTTCTTTGTTATTATACTGTATATATTAAATTTTGTCGATGTTTAATTACCTACTATAGTATATATATATCTAGTCTTCATTCTTGTTTTTAAATTGTTTATTTAGCCTAGAGGATGTAATTTAAAGAGTTACCAAACTTACCACACCAGAGAACTGTTTCTCGATGAGCCCTTTGTTGTACAATAAATAAGTATAGGCTAAGTATATGATATAAAGTTATATATAAGTAAAAACATGTAAAATTTATAATACTTAAATGTAGGCCTAATATTGATTTATATGGCCTTCCTTTAAATAAACTGCTCATCAGCCCTTTTTTTTTTTAGGTCAAATCACTTGTAGGACATTCTGGAAACAAATGAGTTTTTAGATTCTTCTTAAAGTTTTCTAGTGTCTTTGCAGTTCTCACTTTTCAGGCAAACAATTCCAGAGCTCTGGTGCTGCATAAGAAAATGCCCAATCTTCAAACATATTTTTGTTGCATGGAGCAGGTTCTGCTAACATCAGCTTGTAGTTGCTTCTCAAGTTAGGCCCTATACATGTTCCTGTTGAGATTTGACTTGAACAAGTTCTTGGATGTGTTGTGGTGCCTGATTGTTCATTGCCTTCCATGTGGTTGTCATCAATTTGAACTGAATTTTTGCTGTGATTGGTAACCAGTGCAGTTGTTTCCTACTATGGCTGACACTGTCATGCTTTTTCAACCTCTCAATTAATCGAACTGCCGAGTTTTGAGCTACCTTAAGTTCATTTAACAATCGGCTTGCAGTGCAATACAACAGCCCATTTCCGTAGTCCGAATGAGGGATGACAAATGCATTGACAGCAGTTTTAACTATTTCCTTGCCAAGGTTTATTCGCAGTTTCTTCAAGTTTCTCAAATTGAAATATGCCTTACAATAGCCATTTGTTGTGCAATAAATAAGTATAAGTATTTGTTTTAAATGAATGTGAAAGTGAAACCATGAAAAATCGATGAAACTTAGCAATATAATGTCCAGCCTTAAAAAAACAACGTCATAGGTTTATACCTTATAAAATCAAAAGTAGGTATTAAAATTTGAATACAAAATTATTTAAATCATATCACTAAAGCTTCATGTGTGTAAAATGCATCATTATACCATTCCGGTTTCAACACCTCGGTTGGCCAATCACAAGCCTATATTTCACTGCGATAAATCCCATATTTTTTGTTGTCCACTTATCCTCTCATGCTTGACTGCTTCAGTGTTTGTCTCATGGTATCAGCTGGTTATTCACCATTGGATCGGGTATATGTGTTTATCACACCTTGGGCTAAAGCCCTTGGCTGATAAATCACATTTGTGCTTGATACTGGCTTGTGTTCCTGGAAGCTCGGTTTGGCTGACAACAAACGCGTTGTGTTGTAGTAAATGTCATAAGTTTTATTATGACGTCAGATGAAGATTAACAACAGTTAGTTGTCAGACAAAGGTGGGGGCAACAGGCGCCACCACAAAATAGGTACAAATGAAATATAACAAAAAGTAAATATCGAATATAATACAGCGGCAAATGAACATGAAATGTAACAACTTGTATATAATTGTCCCAAAAAGTCCACAGAAGAAGTCCAGGTTGGTATAAAAGCGGGAGGGTGGGTGGGAAAAAATCTTCCCAATACTGAAAAGCAACCACCATCTGAGGCAGCATGACTCAGACTGATGCCAGTCCCGCACAAACACATTTCCTGCGTGAAATTTCCTTTGTGCTTGATACTGGCTTGTGTTCCTGGAAGCTCGGTTTGGCTGACAACAAACGCGTTGTGTTGTAGTAAATGTCATAAGTTTTATTATGACGTCAGATGAAGATTAACAACAGTTAGTTGTCAGACAAAGGTGGGGGCAACAGGCGCCACCGTTCGAAGAACGCCCCCACCCAACAGGAACACAGGAGGCAGAGAGGGAAGAGAAAAAGGGAGCCCAGCACAAGCTGAAAACTCCCTTCGTAGGACACTAGAGAATGCGGCGCAGCCAGTACCAAGGGAAGGCTCCGTTAGGAAGGTCCGAGGCAGTCCATAAACAGGTCCAGTGAGCCCAGCCCTGCTGAAAGCTCCGGAAATAGTGCCGGTATCCCAAGTTCCCTATGGCTAGGTATCGGACTCCACGATGTAGTGTGCCGGAACAAGTGTGTCTACGACAGCACATACCTGGGAATAGGTTGGAAATCACCTGCAAGCAGAAACCGACAAACAGGGGAAAACCGCAAAAAATGAGGCAAAGTACACATATAGGAAAATGGCACCATAAGGTGAAGTGAATATTACCAGGGATCAGTGTAGTAGGCCACATAGGAGGCCGAGAAAAATAAGCTGTAATGGCAACAGGATAAATTTACTGTAATACACATGCCAAAAATTGGCAAAAAATCTTCCCAATACTGAAAAGCAACCACCATCTGAGGCAGCATGACTCAGACTGATGCCAGTCCCGCACAAACACATTTCCTGCGTGAAATTTCCTATATATATCCCCTCTCCCGTGGTGAATCAGGCAAATTGTTGAATTGATGTTGTTTTTTTTAACGATAAAATATTCAGGTGCATTCCTACTCAATTATGTTTGTTTACAATCATTTTTATTAACGGAGGAATGCTAAGAATTTGCTTAGTGTGTAAAAACTGAAGCCTGTTTTGAAGGAATAAAATGAAAATTATGTGGCTTTCTTCAAATTTCAATACTTATTTGGTTCCTGATTAAACATGAGAATGTCTTGAATAACCACTCGACATTTCGATGTTTTTCTGCACTGCATGAAAACTTAAAAAATCCAGTTTGTTGCTCGTTTTTTATATAAACATAGTGAAAACAAATAAATATTGTATCACAGTCATTAAGACTCGATTATCCAGATTTTACTTTGAGATATTTTCTAATAAGACTCCTTGTATACAACCATAATTAGTCTTTGCAAAAAATGTCCAATGCCAGTGGTCCAAATTTTATAAAATCATAAAAAAAATTATTAAAAATAAAATTTGCTCGAGTTATGAAGCCACCATCAATTATGTCATTAACAAAAGATATCCATTATGGTGTTTACTATAGTTCCACTGAATGCTTCTGCGACTTTTCTTGAAATGTTATCAGAAGGGAATTCCGTCATGGACGTCCAAATGTCCTTGACTTATATCTTAGACCTTGACCCCCTTAATGTTTCACATTTTACACGTGGTTTCTAAGTGATGTCGATGCAAAATTTCAGTTATGAATGGCAGTTGAAAATAATTCATGTGCTTTTCGATTTTTCCTCATCCATTAAAGCACAACTTATCCAAATAACAAATTTGTGACTTTTGTGTAGGCCTTCTTTATCCCAAAAGCGATGTTTGACTAAAAATTACTGAAGGTGCACATATGATTTACATATAGGTCTCATCTCAGCTCAGTGTCGAGACAAATGAAAATAACTTTGATGACAAGGAAAAATAACATAGATGAGTGATGACAAGGATTTCCTACGTGATTATAGGGCTCTTTGCAGATTGGCGGTCCACTGGAAAAATGAAGTTTCTTTATTTTCAATTTGCAAACTGGCTTTGCCATGTCATTGACAGTTCTGTTGGTCTACTAATCGTCTTGTTTGATGAAGTACCTTAAGTCATTTCCCACTAAGGTGCTGCAGAGGCGTAAAACACAAACACACACACACCTTAAGTCATTTAATTACATGCAGTTTGTTTACTGTCACCTATGCTGGTAGATATGATAATAAGCGCTGAATCGCCAGTTTAAACATAAAGTTCTGAATCAAGTTGTACAAAACATCTTTAAGCCAGTGACATCACACGACCTAGTTGAAAGTTAATTTTAAACCTGCTTGGACCACCGATCTGCAAACAGTTATATGATTTTTTTTTACTGATCTTATTAAAGGCTTCATGTGGTGTTGCGCACGTGGTGCTTTTTGTGGTATGTGCGTTGTGACTAAGTTGCCATTAATCGTAACTTCTCATCTTGCACTGGGCCTATCATCAAGACAAAAATCGACAAACGAACAAAAATTATGCTTAGAGAGTTTATTGATCTTAATTCACTCTCTGGTAACCTAAAAATTTTTTCTGGTGTGGTACGTCCACTCACCTTAGTGATCTGCTGAACTTATAGTCACTTACTGACAGAATTGTGACCCTCTGGACTTGCCTTTTTTGCACTGAGCTGGATTCTTAAAGTTTAGGCCTAAAACGTGCAATTGTGCACTGAGCAAGGGTAGGCCTATATTCAACATTTTAAAACGGAATTTATTGGGTTTTTTTTTAACATTCCTGCATACAATAGCTGATCCAGTAGTGCAGGTGTCAAAAGCTTAATGAAGTGTATTTAGCACTTTTGAGATGTAATTTAAAATGGTGCATGACTAGCCTGTCACCTGCACAAGGTATCTGGCCTGTGACCTACTTTTCGTGGTTGACCTTTGACCTGGAGAAACTCAGCCTGTTTGTTTTCTTTATTAATTTCTTCATCTCAGAAAGACACCAAAAGTTTATCAATGCAAGATAAAATTCTATTGAGACTGTATGCAAAGTTTTAATGACATAGATGAAACAGCATGACCAAGGCAGTTGTCATAAGTTTCAGAGCCTTCCGCCCACAATAGAGATGCCGCTTGCAAGCAAGCAAGCATCTCTTAAAATCTGTCACAATGACTTAAAGCAGGGTTTGACAAAAGTTCAGGGCCCCTGGGGGTATGAGGTCTTGTTCTTCACAAATTCTAGAAATCGGTCACTGTTACAAATATATACAATGTATATGTGTGTGAGTGAATGGGCAGTCACTGCTTGTGTAAGTGCCAAAATCGGTCAGTCGTTAAAACGAATTTCTCGAATATGAAGTTTTGGGACTAAATTTAATTCCATATATACCCATTCCCCATTCAAAGCTATTTTCTTCTTGTCATGAACAATTTATTAAATATACATAAGTAAGATAAGCATTGAATTTTAAGCAATATATAAATATATATACTCATATGTTTCCACATACAGCGTATGATTGATGTTGAATATATAGCAATGGCAAGGTTAATTGACTAATTTAAAATGTTACCATTTAGAGTGCATTTCTTTGATAGCTATTTACTTAAGAAAGATTCTGTGAAGCATAAATATAATTGGCTAATGAGTGAACAAAATGACAGATTCATTGAAAATCATTCTATGGCTATTCACTGACTTGTCCTATTTCTAATCAATGAAAAAAATAATAACTGCTTATTAATTTGTTGCAGCATATCTACTTCTTGTGGGTTCTTATGTATAGGCCTATATCGATAGGCTAGCTGAATTTTGCACCAAAAGTTTGGAAGAGGTCTGAACTTTTTGAACTCTTGCGCTTTTTGAAATCTCGCGTGATTCGCCAGTCATTTCAAGCAAAAGTTGTTGAACCAAAAAATTCCACAATTCGAACCATTCAATGCCATATGATATTAATTTCACCATTTTTTCTGCATTTAATGGTAGATTTCATGCAAGAAGGGGCCTTTCTGTGCAACAAATCCTAAGAAATATTTTGGCAAATAGGTCTGTTATGAAATTGTGGGTGTTGTCACATCCTTGGTAAGGCCAGACATAATTGAACTTCAGCTACTCGGATCTTCTCAAGGCACCTTTTGCAGGGTCGGTCGGTAGGACAAAAAAAGCAGTAATTAAAATTTTTATAATGTTGATTTATTAAAAATTGTGGGTATTCATGCTCAATTTTTTTCCGTGGCGTAGGGAGAAAATCTGTTGGGTCGGTCGATCCGAGAAGCTAAAAATTATAAATGTCCGGCCTATGCTTTGTATACCTCTTATGCAATAGCAAAAAAAATGTCATAGAAACTATATAAATATTTGCTTTGGAAGGGGTATAGGTGTGAGCTGAACATTGTATATGAACGAAAGATTTTCCTTTCAGCTCTTGGCAGTAGGTGGTCAATAAATCTTAAATGTTTAGCAAGTAAGCTTTGTAGACATCCTTAATAACTGTTACCTGCATACATGAAGCTAGGTAATTAGGCCTTTCTTCTATATAGGCCCTATATTACCCTATTGTTTGCAATAGACGCCCTGTGGGTAGATGTTATGATAAGATAGACGATTAATAGTTTTTTGCATTAAAAACTTGAATAAAGTCAAGTTTTGATGGAATTTTGACTGAAATTGGTTCTTTATGGAGGGGGTGGCCTTTTATTTAGGGGTGTGTTTTTAATGCAGAGGCCACAAAACCAACTTACAATATTATTTTTCAGACATGAGGGACGTTGTTCGGAAAATAACCATTAATAAGCAAGTCGCTTCAAATTAAATAGTCCAAGTTATTGGGAGTTGCTCACTTTTGGTTTATTTTACTTAATTTATAAAATGTGATTGAAAAGAAATGAAATTTCCTTTTTTAAATGTGTTCTCCTCAACCTATTTAAAGCAACATCAATAACATGAAGCATTAGTGAATGTTTAGGTTTTTTTTGTTCAGTTGGGGGAGGTCGTGGACTTATAATGGGAGGGGGGTGTGGTATACTGAATGGTTTTCCTCATATATTTTTATTGAAACTCTCATTCTCTAATTTCTCTTTTATTTATTCTTTTAATTTTCTACTCTTCATGCATGGTGCTTGACATTCAACTTCGAGGGAGATTCTTTTCTTTATTGTTGACCTTGGTTGAGGTTGGCTTATAAAATATTTTATGTTCAGATTTATGTAAGGACAGTTCCTTCCTTGGGGGTGTAGGGCACTGCAGTCTAGTGTGCTGGCCTGGATCTCAGATATCATTTCATGTGGAACCGGGGGTGGGGTGCCATCCTGGATTCTTATTGGTTTTCCTGGGGGTTTGGTCAGAATCCTGGTTCATCATTGGTCAGTTTTATTGCCAAAGAACTTTTAACATAATTTGCAAGGCCCCTTAAGTTCATTCTACACAGCTTTCTTCACCAGACATCATGACTTCAGTTTTTCCTGCTAAAGTGAGTTTTTGTTTTCTTTGAAAATGTTTAGGGTTGATTTAAGGGGTTTTAATTTATTTTTTAGTGGTGTCCTTTAATTTCATAGCAACTCTGCCAACCCATAGCGCTCTTCAGTGATTATTAAGTTAAATAACTTCAAGCTGGATCACTTTAAAAATTCAGTAATTGCACTTTTTTTTTTTAGTTTTCACGTTTTTTTAAACTGTTATTATTCAAAAATTGCTTCTACACTTAACAAATTTAAACATTATTTTCTATGCAATGGTTGTATCGTTAGATTTTTAATTTGATTTTTCCTTGGAACAGGTTTTAGCTGCATACAATTGTTTTTAAGTAACAACATATGGAGGAAGTTGATACCTGGATGCTTTCTCCATTCAAATATATCAGCTGTGCTAGGCCTAAACCTGGAAATATTATTTGGAACAGGAAAAAAGTTGGATTGTCAGAATGAGAATGTTGAGTATTAGGGTTTTAGAAATTACTGCAAGAAATCTCCTAGCTAGAACAATTCCAATCAACATTAGCAATAACTAATTACTAAAATAAGGCAAATTATATTAATGTTTTACTTTGAATTTTGTGGACAAGGGAACTTTGGTTTTACGAATGGTGCAGAATTGCCTAAAATTATTCTAACTTAAAGAAATTAGGGATGTTCACGACGTTAAAAAATGTTTGGTTACACTCTTTTTAAGAGTGAAAATTGTGGAGTAGAAATGAGTACAGCATTGGACAGCATCAACCAATATTAGTGGGTCGCCAAATAAAACTACAACAAAACAACCCAAGTCAGGGTCACTGAGTAACAACATCACAAGCTGTTGTGTGAATTAATATCACTCGAGTCAGAGGGGCGAGAGTGATATTAATTCACACCACAGCGAGTGATATTGTGTGAAGTGACCTGACGCGGGGTTGTTTTGTTATTATCACCAGGTTTTACCTCAAATTTTTAGTTATAAGGTGATAAAATATTAGACTCCTCACCGAGTGTTAGTATCGTCATCAATAGGCCACTTCAGATGACTTTACTCCAACCCTCTTCACCAAAAACTATCCATATTAAATTTTATGGATAATTTATCTCATGAATGCAATCATTTGTTATCCATTTATATATATTCAGAATTTCACATGCAAGGACAACAGCAGCTGCAATGATTAACATCATGCCTTGAATACTTGTTACTTTTGTTAAATGATGCAAATGCAATTAATTGAACAAAATGACATAAATTGTATACATTGTGTGGATAGGCAAACAATAAAATACTATAAATAGTATGACTATGATGGTATGATACCCTCTAATAGTAAACAAGTGATGCAAAAGCCTTGTTGACAATGATGGTTCTCTTGGCAAGAGGCCTTGGTGGTAATTCATGATGCCCTTGGCAATCTATCTTGGCAGCTTGTTACAATTGATTCAATAAAGTAAGAAATCAATATTATATCTTCATCGTGTAGATATTTGCGGATAAATCTACATTAAATGACCTTCACCGTTTGGTTCTCCCATGCTCCGTAAGTGTGTTAATTTATGGACCTTCATGAAAGGAAGAAACCAACCATTTATTTGTGGTTTTTCAGGTTTTTAGCGGTTTTTTAATTTGGGTCGAAACTTGTTTTCAAGTGCTTTTTTATTTTAAAAATTTGGGCAACTCTTTTGTGGGCCAACATTTAGCTTCTATCTTGATTTTTATGTTCTCCCTGATTTATAACTGCATATCTTGGTATAAAGAAAATAAAAACAACAACCTGTTCACCTTAAGAAATAAATTCAGAACGTCCTAGAATAGTGTGGCGTTTTATTTTACAGACTATCTTTTGGTTCGATGAGTCTATCAATTTTAATGTCTCCTGATCTGCCATTTATATTGAGTAGTTTTGTGTCGATTGCAAAAAGCAACCACCAACTGTAAATTTAATCATCTCTATGGAAAATTCTGGACTTTTACAGCCAAACACTTTGATATAGAATTAGAGTGGACTGTGGCACTGTGAAAATGGCACTTCGTGTGTCATCATGCTGATGATTTGTCATGATCAAACCCAACATTTTCAGTGTTAATTTGATTGAAGGAGACTTATCCCAATGTTGTTGACAGCCAAACGAAAGGATTATGCATCTGATTTTCACTCTAATAAAATCCGTTAAGAGAAGTCAAATAGCTTTCTCTTGGTCATGACTAATCATACAGCCTCTATGTTTCCCATGTTGAAAGTAGAGAAGATGACACTTCATCAGCTATCATGAGTAACAAAGTGCCATTTTCACAGGGCCACAGTCCACTCTATTTCTATATCAAAGTGTTTGGTTGTAAAAGGCTTAAGGACTCACTTCAATACCAAAGGAATTACCCAGTGGAGTCACACTTTTAACCTTGTGATATGCACAAACATACAGTGCATATACCTATACTTCATCTTCAGCAAGTTCAGGGACAATGAGCAAAGACAGTGACTGAGCAAAATATGTCAGGACAAAAAAGAGAAGAACAAAAAGTACCTAGTCAATGCTCTGCTGGTCATGGTTTCAAAACCAAGACCTTGACTTCCCATGACCTACATTGAGAACACAAGTGACAAGTGTGGAACAACTTGGTTCGTTGACCAAAAACATTCCGAAGTAAAGATTGAAAAGACATGACAGTGTAAGTCTTAGCAGAAAGCAACTACATTGGCTACCGATTCCAGCAAGAATCCAGTTCAAACTGATGATGATCACATGGAAAGCAATGAATTCCCAAGCTCCATTTCACATTCAAGAACTTATTCAAGCCAAACCCCAGCAAGACCACAATCTGAGAAGCAACCGTAGACACCTGTTAGCAGAACCTATCCCATGCAACAAAAATAAGTTTGAGGACAGAGCTTTCTCATATTTGCAGCCCCAAAACTCTGGAATAGTTTGCCAGAAAAATTGAGAACAATAAACAATTTGGAAAGTTTCAAATATAACCTTAAAACTCACTTGTTCAAACAATTCTACCCCTGAGCTAATTTGAGCAGCGCTAATGAGCAGTTTACTGAAATTAGCGCTATATTAAGTTATTATTATTATTATTACTGCATGATATTTAAGGAAAATGTACTGAATGTACTTCTGATAAGTACTATGTTTAAGATAATTGTAGTTATTATCCAGGAATTTATAAATATCCACAATGTTCCATTTTTCACAACAAACACAGTAAAACACCCATGTATTGTATAATGTATACTTTGGCCTATATAACTGGCTTTCCAGAGTTAATGGCTGTCATTGCTTGTATCTTTTTTACATATTTTTTAGGTTTTGCATTTTATTGCTAATCTTTCTCCTCATTGCTGTGCCCTCCTTAAAATTGACCATATATTATTGCTACAGAAAAAAAATGGCGTCAAATTAGGATTTTCTTATTGTTTTGGATCTTATTTTTATCATAATACCATTGTCCAGGAGTTTTGTTTTTGTATAAATAATACAACACAATGTGCAGTACTATAATTAATCAAAGGATCGAAGGTCTGCTCATTTTGTTAGTCAATGTTTTTACCTCGATTTTGGTCATATTTAAAGAAAATGGCTACAATTGTTCATCTAACCATGCCAGTAGCTCACAACATCAAATTGTGAAGGCGTCATAATGAGGGAAGGGGGCCTATATAATCAACCTTCCTAGGGTTGGTAATCATTCGATTGTTGGCAAAGATCACAAAATGACTGGAGTCTTTGATTTTCCCGCTCATGTAAGTTTCTGTTTTTTTTCTAAAAAATTATGAAATTGTTTGCAGATTGTGCTGTAGGAAATAGGAGAAATTGGTTTTGTGATCATTCATCATCATGGCTTTCGCTATAATCTACAGTAGACCTGAATAGGCCAATTCTAATTTGAAATGTTGAGGTCTTCATATACAGTGCCGCTTGTAAGTAAGTGAAATGCAATGAAAAGTGCCATTGTATCAATGTTAAACATCCTCAGCAGAAATGCTTGTGGAAGTATTTGTTCTCATCCGATGAGAGGAAAACATATTGGGTCATAAAGGCCAATATGTGAAGCATGTGGGATAATAATAGCAGCCAATTTTTTTGGCTGTAGTTTGAGGTAGGTATGGGTCAAAGTCTTTGATAAGTAAGTAAAACGTGCCCAATGTTATTTAATAGGGAAGGGTAGTTCACTTACTTATCAAAGACTTTGACCCATACCTAACTCAGATTGCAGCAGAGAAAATTGGCTGCCACTGTTATTCCATGTGCCTCACATATCGGCCTTTATGACTTAATATGTTTTCCTCTCATCGGATGAGAATTCATGCCTCCACAAGCAGTTTGGTTGAGGATGTAGCATTGATGCAATGGCACAATATCATGCGTTTCACCTACAGGCGGCACTGTATCTATAGGGCTATGTTTTAGTAAATTTTGTTAAAGGGCCACTTGATTATAACATCTATATTTATGTATAGGTCATTTTAAGGTTGGTAGTTGGATGGTGTATGTAGTAGGCCTATTAAACTTCAGTTATGTTTCAAATATTTCTATTCTATTTTCTTCCTTTTTAAAAAAGCATTGACATGTGGCTTTAACAGTTCCAATTTGTTTGTTTCTTTTTTTATCACGTGAGGAGTTTTTGCTTTGCTATAACCCAAGTTGTAATTTATCAGGGGAAGGTCTGCATATTTCTGAGTCACTTATCTTTACCTCGTTTTTGGTTAGATTGTAAGAAAACTGGCTACATTTGATCACCCAACCATGTCGCTGTCTGAAAACATGGACATTAAACTTAAAGCGTCATTTAGAGAGGGAGGGGGGTTAAATTGTTATACTTGTGGTGCCATCTAGTCACTGTAAATTGCCTATATAATCCGCCTAACAAGTGTTGGTAATCATTCGATGCCAAGCAAGATCGCAAAATGCCAGGAGGTCTCCAATTTCCCGCTCACGTAAGTTTCAGCTCTTTGCTTCGAAATGACAGAATTGTCACCAGCAGCTTATCTTATATGAACCAGTTTCTCATCTGGTGATTTTGTTTTCACCGTGGTGCATATTTTGACTTTATCGAAAGTATTTGTATAGTTGCCAGTAGAGAAAATTAGAGAAGAATTGCAGTGGAAGAGAATTGAATGTGGTTAATTTTTTATAAATGTGTTTTACCAAGTTGGGTCCCATCAGCTTATTGAGCTGAAACTTGATTATAAGGACTATTATTAGAGTTGTGCTATTGGAAAAAACGAGAAATAATATTTAATTATTGTATGAAATTGCCAACGATTGAGTTACGATTCAGCTAAAACCTAAATTTTTAATAATTTGAAAGTTTAAGGTTGGCCTGTAAGTCTATTGTATTCAGCGTCACACATGCACATGTGTATATGTCGCTGTTCATTGTCTTAAAAAGTTGTAGTTGTGTGATATATATAAATTTCATTTCAATTTTCTTCCTGTTTCGAAAGAGCATATTCTCATGCAATTTGACTTAAATGCTGCCCTCCAGGGCCGGGTGGTTTGAAAAATTATTTTTAGTCATTTCATTCAATCGTTTATGCATATTTGTTGTCAGGCTTGTCACTGTGATTGTTCAACACATTGGGTCATGTATCAGTTTATTTGGTTGAGCTCTTTTTGGTGCCAGTTTTAGGGCAAATAATGCAGGTGGTTTCATATCTTATTGACGACTAAGAGGAAAAATCTTATCATTGGCATGTAAAACATACATGTATATATATAGAGTGTATAGGTGTTTTTGTAAAAAGCTATTTTGCTTTAGGTATTTCCTTTTTTTAGAACTTTTTAGAAATGTGCAAATATTTTTAGCTGTGGTATTGGAGGATTGGCAATTGACATGTACTTTTTTGTACTTGAGGCCCATTGGCAATTTTTACTTTTATTTTTATATTATTTATATTGTTGCAAATGAAAAACCACAAAGAGTCAGGATGAATCATCCATAATATATTATGTATTCCATGAAAGGAAGCGATATCATATCTTATTATAATTATGTATTCCATGAAAAGAATTAACATAATATTCTACTTAGGTGACAGTTTGATTAGCGGCCATTACAATAGGTTTTCCAGAATGTTGTTATAAGTTTTTATCATTATTTAGGGGCAGTAAACGTGATTCGACAGTCCTCTTATGCATGGCATCCAGTACAGTACCATAGCTATATTAAATCTGCAGGTCTGTGACCAAATGTGTTTCTCTGAGTGCTTGTGCATTTCTCCGTGTATGGAATTTTGGCTAGTGATAATGGGACATGAGTAGAGCAGTTTCACATCATTTGTATTAACAATGGTTTACATTATATATTGTTGAGAATTATGTACGCAGTTTGTTTGGGCAGCTTATGGCTTATATATATTTTTTTTGTTAACTTTCTTGTATATAAGTTAATCCGGCTTATTATTTATTTATTTATTATTTTTCTAGTTTTTTTATTTGTGTTATTTTTTTTTTTTTACTGATCCTTAATTTTTTTTTTTTACTGATCCTTAATTCCACATTTCATGTATTTTATTATGATTGATATTCTTATATGTAACTTGACTGGTATGCAATGTATAAGACTATTGTTTATAAAGTTATTGGTAAAGGTATATACACCAGTACTGGCGTCAGCCTACCATCTGACTACTAATTATTGTTCTAGATAGCCCTGTTTATGTTCATGTAGAGTGGTTAAATGGTCAATAAAATTGAATTGAACTGAATTGAATCTGAACTCGTGTCAGATCCTTCAAATAGCAGATTAAAGGCCGTTAAAGAAAGTTTCACTGAATGTTTAATTATATTACTTCCACCGCACAAATTGCAAATAAAACTGTGCATGGTGATGACAACAAATGTTTCATTCACTTATAAATTTACTTAGTATTTTCTGTGTCCATGAAGTAGCCTATTTCCAATTGTGAGAATATTATCATAATAACAAGATTCAACTGCTTCATTGATTATTGATTTGCAGATGGAAATATAGAACTCCCTAATGCCATTACTTGAGCTTGGCCAACTATTTGTTTACAAATACATCTCAAGGAGATTTTCTTTCTCTTTTTTTTTTCAATTTTCTTTTTGCTTTTTTTTTTCATCTTTCAAGGCCACAACTGCAAAAACATACTTTAAATACATAGAAAAACATGTATTGGTGCCTCTTTAATTGAATGTTGCTACTTAACCTTGTCTTTTGTCGATATTGCAGCTATTTGTCACTCTTGTACTTAGTGCTTTTTGCAATGGCTTTTTTTTGTCTTTTTTATTTGGTTTCGTTTTTTGCTGCTGAGTTGAACCACATGTATACAGTTCTTGTATTTGTGTTTTAAATATATAGTATTTAAATTGATGTGTGGTTTTCTCTCAAAAGAGAATTTACCATCATCAGGTCATTACTAGAAAGTTGAAATGAGGACTTGAAGTTTGTGCAGCCTTATCATACTGTTTATCACAACCTTTGTTGCTTCCTCATGAACGGAAATCATAATGATTTTATCAGCAGTCTAGCCATATCCACCATAAAAACAGAATAAAATAGAATTGCTTGGTGTTCCAATTTCAAAATATGGCCTAATACAGAAAGAACCTTTCAGCTTATCTTACCAGTATCATCACAAGTTTCACAACTCTGACATCAACCAAATTTAGACAGCTCTATATATATATCTACTATCAATTAATCCCCGGGAACTCACTTTAGTCAGAGCCAATGGGACATTAGGAGGCGGGTTGTATCCAGTGTTCTATGCTGGGGCAACTGAAAGACCCTGGGCATCCCTGAATTAATAGGGTATGTGCCAGACTCACAGTCTTCTCATCTAATCATCCCACGGCGGTCGTCTGCCTCGATATAGCCCACCAAGGTGCTGCAGAAATGTAAAACACAAACAAACAAACTATCAATTAATCAAATGATTGTTTTCACATTCCAGACCGACAAAGCCACCCAGGCCCGGTACCTGGCCCTGGATCAACCCAAGGACCGCATCCAGGTGATGTATGTCTGGGTCGACGGAACCGGCGAACACCTCCGTGCCAAGACGAAGACCGTAGAACAAGAGCCTACCAAGCCAGAAGGTTAGTTTATAACGCTTAATTTAAAACTATTTCAATTAGACTAAGTGAAATTTACTGTATTACAACATTTACTAAGAATAGAAGAAAGATGACTTTCTTTTAGAACTACCTTTTGGTTCTTCGGGCCATTTGGCTGAGTGGAAAACGATTGGGTTTGAAAAAGTCCAGGTTGATTTTCATAATAATTTCTCACCATGAGTTATAACATAGTTATAATTACCTATAGCGGCAGCAGTAAGTAAGCAATTGCAATCAGGGCCGTATTAGCGCATTTCTGGGCCCAGGGCAAACTGTTTCTAATGGGCCCCCTAGCACCCCAAAAACGTTCTAAATTCTGAAAAGCACATTCTCACGCCAGTTACCCGACGCACTTTCTTTACTGTCGCGGCTCTTTTCAGCTTCATCATGGGCCCCCCTGAGGTCATGGGCCCGGGGCAAGTGCCCCGTTTGCCCATAGGTTAATACGGCCCTGATTGCAATAAGTAAAAACAAGGCGATCCATGAAAAAAGGAAAGGAAAGAGGAGTATGGATGTATAACATACAGGCATGGCATTCTGACGGACACTAGCCTTAGTGGACAAAGCTGCCGATCTAACTATATATATATTTAGACATATTTAGATAGAAATATAGAACCTATAGCATGACAATGACGTTGTTGTTGGTGGTGCAAGCAGGGAGCCTAAAACTTTGTATTTAAAGTCTTACATATCAATTGATTTCATGTTTGGATTTACTTTTTTGGGATTTCAAAAAGTTATATAAAACCAGAAAAGTGAATACTTGTCCAGATCATTTCACACTCGAACAATCGTAACCTTAGTTCTTGATATTTTTCTCCTTTTGAGTTTAGTTTTTGAATTGTCCGAAATGAGATCTTCAATGTATTTCAGTCTAATGTTGAAAGATGAAAACAATTAATTAAGATCGCTTTATGACATCAAAGGATTCAAAGAACATTTTCCATCCTTTTCAGATTGGCTAAAAAACATTGTTGTGGGAGCTTCTAAAAATGTATGCATTTTCCTCTCCTAAAGCATATTTCCCATAAAGAGAAAAAATCATGCTATCTCTATGAATTGTTGTAGCATTAAAAAAATTTACCACAATATGCAAATGATTTTTAATAATACCCTATTGTCGGTCAATTATCTTGCAACTTGCATGATTGCATACAAACAATTTACATGTTTATTTGCCTGACCACTTGTTAAAGCTGTCATTTGACACTTTCTCAAGAGTCACATGTGTTCCTAGCTCTTCAATTCTCTTTACTTTAGTCTTCAGTTTATTGACTTTACTTATTTATTCAGACCCAGTGACACATGAATTGCATGGTACTGCAGAAAAGTGAAGGCCTCAAAGTCAATATTGTCTTGAAACTCAAGTTAAAAGGGCCCATATGTAGACATTATGTGGGTTGGAGCTACTGAAGTGACTAAAATAAACTCTGATGTGGAGTGCCCTTCAGAAATTTATAAAAGCTCTTAAAGAGGACAAGACATGTGAAAAATCCAGGTTAAGGAACCACATTGCCAAATGATAGTATATATACCCTGTATATGCAAAGTTCTGTTGTATGTGAGACTCCAACATGAGTTAATGTTATTGGAAAATAAGTAACACACATTGCACACATAGTAAATTAGAACCATGCAATGACAGTCAGTGGCAACGATGACTCAAATTCATCGCAATAAACAGATTTTCTGATATTAAAATTTTACTTAAGTGCCATAATACATCGATATTATATGATAAGAATTTGTTTCTGATGCCATTTTGCCTCAAATGCCACTATTCTAAAACCATGTAGGCCTATATAGGTCTAGGCCTTTGACCAGTCTGGTCAAAATGAGATTAAACGCTATAAAAGTTACACAAGAGTCACAGATTCAGGGATTTGGTCTGAAACTCGATAATACACAAATAAAAGGCAAATAATAGCACAGTTGTCTTTTAAATGCATGTCAAGTTTGGTTGAAAATGGCATGGTTAATATACAGGTTTAGGTCCTGTTCGTCCAGTTTCTCCTTATTTTCTCAATGATGACATTGATATATATATATATATGTGGACCGTTCTCAGAATAGGGCGTTTTATGCTTTTGTGGTAGTTATTGAAAATGAATGCCTTCAACACATTTATCATATTTTGAATAAAAGGCTGTTTTTTGGAATAGTATAGAAAGTCTATCGCACCAGATTCCTTTCATGGAGGGTGCCCACTCCTCCTATATTTCCTATAATTCCTATATTTTTTAAGGCCTCCTATAATTTCCTATATTTTGGAAAAATTCCTATAAATTCCTATATTTTTCAAATTTTCAAGATATTTCGCGCGTATATGTGCGTTTTTGTATGCGATACAAAGTTTAAGCGGCTTTTCTCCACAGATATTTGAATTTTTAGACGTGTTTTAGTCCGCGACATGAAGTTTTTGGCTTATGGTGGAAGCGATCCCATGATTTGCTGATGGTTTCGCTGTCGAATATTTCCTATATTGTCCCATTATAGTAGGCAAAAACCTCTTATATTTTCCTATATTTTACCGTAAAAAATTCCTATATTCCTATAATATTTTTTGCGATGTTCGGTGGGCACCCTGTTCATGGTTTTACTCCTTTCTTCAAACTGGGCTATAGTATCCATTCATTTGTAAATGATTACTTTTTAAACTAAATTTTACATGCAAGAACCTTGGAAATGGAAGTTTGTTACTGTGTCTTAGAGACAAACATTTGGTTAATTACCTAATTTTTGCACAATTCTGTATGCGTGGAATTTTTTTCTGAGATTAACTTAATATGGATTTACGTGATGATTGATAATCGATGTGTTGACCAAATCATGTTCAGATGTCGAATGACCTTTAATGAGGCAGGAGCCGCATATTGACTGATTTGGTTACAGGTGTTCTGACATTCAACTTTGTAAGTGGCAAAATAGCTGTAATTGCTGTTCTAATGACACCAACTATGGCAAAAACCAATAACCGATCTCGAAGAACTGATGTCAATGACGGGGTATAATGGCGCATCGGCCCAGTTGAACATTGATTTTGACAACTGCTCCTTACTTTGAATGACAGCAGTAGTCACAGTACTGGTCAGTGGTTTATGCGATAAGTCCTATAAATTTCTTGTGGCAGTCCTCTCCATGTGAATTTTCGTTCAGTTAAAGGTACAATCTAAGTTGTCCTCCAATTCAAAATTCAAAATCTATCCGTTGAGTCACCATTTTGATTCTCCAGAATGATTTTACTCAGCAACAAGTAATGCAATTATACCTAAATTTCTTTGTTTGAAATTATAGAGTCCATACTATATGGACCACTACTTTTCACCTTGTGACACTGCATGGCTGTCCCGGTTAGTATTGAGGACCAAGTTAGGGTATGAATGGAATCTTGGCCAATCAAATAATTTTGGTTGAATTGTAGAAGTTTGAAGTTTCAGATAATCGCTTCAAATTCTTTCAGTCTCCTAAACACCATTACTGTACATGATACACAGTGTGCACCGTACAGATGGGCAAATCATAAAAATATTACTGTGAAACCAAACTTAGAAAATGTTTCATCTTTTTCTGACTATTTCTGGTTGAACTTGAGCAGTCACAACAGAAGCAGACAAGCAAAACACTTACACTTTTTACCGACTAATATTTGCCACAAAAATAGAGTTATCAAGTCATATATGTTCTAAGGGGCATTTTCATTTGTACATTATGCAGCCAACCATCTGTCAAAATGAAGTCCACACAACACTGTGACAAGAGTGTCAAAAATAAACAAATTACCTTATAAGTGCATGCCACCAGTGAAATTGTTTTTCAACTGAACTGGGCAAATTGCCTATTTTCATTCAATTTGACTGCAATATTCTCACATGGTGTGCTATATATTGTGTAAATGTGGCCAATAACCCCTTTATATATATATATCTACCATATGTGATATAAAGATATAATATAAAAGTAGATTGACATAGAATGATACACAGAACAGATAAAAAGACAACTTTCACTGCCTGCCAGGGCATGAGGACAGTTGGGGTGGGGCCGATGAGATGTCAGAAAATTATTCAAAGTTGGCGGTAAACATTTTTTCGGTCAGTCACACAGACCATTGCAACTGTGTATCAAGTTTACTAAGTGCAAGTGTAATGAAGTGAAATAATTGGGGAATCACCACTTAATATGTTTCAAAATGCTTTGGCATGTACATGGTATGTTTATTTGTAACTTTCAGTGTCCAAGTATTGTGTATCAAGGCTACTAACCATTGAAGCGCATAACAGTTGTTTCGAATACTTATGTACGTGTAAATGTTTTGCATTTCCAGGCTATAAGCACGAGGAGTCACAAAAACATCAGTAGATTTTCAGAAGTAGTAATAGCATTTTTCCCAAGGAAAGGGACCATGGTTGTATATAAATGTTACTGGCCAGGTCCTAAAATTATCAATATCATGTCGAATACAAAAAGTGATCAATACAATTTACCTCAAGCTATCGATACACATTGATTCACACCTTTCATCTCCACCAGGCTTAATTTGGGGTTCACGGTTAGAAGACATCTCTCCGATTTTTTCTCAATATCTGTGGGGGCATAATATTACAACTTCCACTTGACCTACTTTGTGGACATTGAACTGGGTCAAAATGGGAGCGAAGTGTGTCATTATAATGATCAATGTTAATATCAATAACTTAAATCACCCCAATAAACTAAATGTACGCTTCATAAGTATGCCAATCCCAGGACAAGCCTAATAGGTATATGGAATGTCTTTCTCTTCCCCAGAATGATGCAACCAAGATCTAGGACTGGCCATATAATGTTTTTATATCAAATTATGTGACCCTTTTCATCTTTCACAGGACTTTCACATCCACTGTTCAACGAGGGTTTTACAAAAAATATAATAGAATTTATTATATTTTGAAATAATTTTTCAAAATTAAATAGAGATACTCATAAAATATCGAGGGTTTGGTTGCGACAAGATGGCTGCCCAAATGATGGCAACATTTGGTGTGCGTGTGCCCACCCACTTCGAACACAGTTAATCCGTGTTCCAGCATTAGGCCCATGTATACAAATTTATGAATATGATTCGTCAAGCATTTTATGTTATACTTACACACATGACATGATATCGCATGTCCACCGTATAAGGGTTAAGGAAACACCCTTTAAAGTATCCAATATTTTCAAAATATATACATAGTGTAATATCAAAAAGGAAATGTGTGTTATGGAACATATGCTATAATAGGCATATTTATAAATGCATACATGGTAAATTTGTTACTGTGCCGCAAAGGCTATTCGATGTATTCGTGCATTAGGTCTTAGAGGTGGCACGCACGATATGGTGAAAAAGCCTACAGCAATGATCAAGTAAACCATGACTTCCAAATCTGCAGGGGGTTTATTTATAATTTTAAGAAATGCACAACTTAGGTACTCAAACACTAGCGCCATGCATATAATGCAAAACTGAAATCTAATTGCTGAATTACTTTTAAAGTTCATAACGAAAAACACCCGAAGAAATATTTATTTATCTTTCCATAGCTCTGTTTGCGATTCACAGAACTTCCCAATTATATCATCTTCTCTTCATAATGAGACATGTAAAAAAATTACCAAGTATCATTAGAAATGGTAGTGTACTTCTTGTCCTACGCTGGCAACAAAAACATAAAACATCTACTGATGGCTAGACACGAACGAAAAGTCCCTTGCTAGAAATAACAACACAAAAGGTTGAGGGCATAGAGTAAGCCTCTGAAGAAATAGTCTTCTAGGTTCCTCCTTAATTACATACATTACCATTTGGCCCATTACTTATATAAAATATTATTGGCCCAACAGAATTGTAATTGTTATGAAACCACAACCTTCAAGTCAAGGTCAGTCACACTCCACTGACTTCATCCAGAAGAACATTTAGGTTAAACTTGGTCAATTTGGTCAAAACATGTTGTGGTTAAGGGAAATTCTAATATCCAAGAAGTATCAAAACTTGTAACAAAACTTTTAAAAGTTACCCTTATAAAGGTAGATCATGTATATTTTGCTTGAACAACATTCAGCTGGGATGTTTTTCATTAAGGTTCACTGAGACACAGAATGAGATCACCTCCCTGGGTTGGTAGGAGTCTAGGAGAAGTGTAAAGTTAGTCGGATTCGCATCGCCCTGAAAAGTTGTGACATAAAATCATGATTAATGATTAATTTTTTTACAAAAGAACAGGAAAATGTAGAAAACTATTGTGATAGATTAGTAACCCCTCTTATTGTTATATCTTTGCAGATTGTCCAGTTTGGAACTTTGATGGTTCTTCAACTGGCCAAGCTGATGGCCACAACTCCGATGTCTACCTGAAACCGGTCGCCCTTTTCCGCGATCCATTCCGAGGTGGAGCCAACAAACTTCTATTATGCGAAACTTACACCCACGATGACAAACCAACTGGTAAGACTATCATAAGGTATATTAACATATAAGAAAGATATGACATGATCTGACTATTGAGAGCCAATAATGAAGTAGGTTGCGCTGTTCTAGGCTTAGAGTTTACACGCAGTATAAGGGGTTTCATTCAGATCATTTTTAAAAATAACGTGCAAGCACTTTAAGCAGCGCAGGCCTGAATAATCTGTCCCACTGATGAGTTTGGAGTGGCAACCCACTGACCAATGAACAGTACAACTTGGGCTTTAAATTCTAGTAAAAAATGTACTAAAATGTACTAAAACTGCCTAATCTCAAAGCAAACTTAACTGACTGACTTCTAATTTTTTATGTCTATTATTTGTACTATAAGATAGCATACTGGCTACATGGCAAAGTTTGTTGTTTGCTCTGTATACGAGAACAGCTAAATGTAAACAAGAAAACTCCTTAATTAGGTCACTTGGTGAGTACACAGTGTCTGCCTGTCAGTGCAGCAGCAGAGCAACAGCAGCTCACCATTTACAATCATTTAAATTTCCCAGGAAAAACTAGCTTTTTAGTGGAGTAAATAAAAAAATTATTGTCACAGAAGTTTACCAATAGTTGATGGAAGCAAGATAAACTCATGATGAGACCATATGGAAAGTTTCAGAGTGATAGGTGTAACAGCGCGATCGCCTATATGGTCAGAGTTTGTAGAAAAATTCTAGGGGTAAGAGCAGCCGCGCTGCTAAAAATGCTTCATAGTGACTGAAAACTGCTGAAATTACATGTTGCAAATTTGAAAAGTTCTTTCATGCTTTTGAGGCCAAACCCATGACACCAATCATTCCATTTTATTTTGGCGATTTGCCAAAATTAACTTCATTTTATATGTCAGAAGAGCTTTGAAGGCCTGTTATATAAATACATTTAGTGTTAAATTCTGAAGAGCAATTTTCTTATTTAGGATGTTAGGGTAACAGCCCTGGAGCAATATGAGTTCCATAATAATTTTATCTTTCAAGTGTAGGATGATTAACTGTAACACCAGTACTGGATTTTATGAATGCTTAACACGGCTTATCTTAATCAGGTTAACTCATATACTAGTCTTCTAACAGGAATACTTGTAAATTAATTTACAATTAAAAAAACTTTTTGAAAGCTTGTGTCCAAAAAAAGCTTCCGGAAAAAAAAATTTCAATTGGCCCTGACAATTAAGTGACCACTACATTTCTTACTCCAATCTTTTGCTGCCAAATCAGTTATACATTAAAGTTACCCCGAATGATAGGTCAGGTTTCAAAAAAATATTTGTCCAATTTTTACATTTCATTGTGTAGCGTGGCCATACTGACCAATGTGCAAATTTTCTTTTCGTTTGGGGTCTTATTTCTTGCTTAAATGCTCCCACTTACGTCCTAAATGACCCCTAGATTTATTTCGGGTACGCACGGAAAAAACTGGCATTGCTGAGTGCAATCAACTTTGTGACATCATCACCATTGTTAGAATTAGTTAACTTATAACTATATATTTTTAACAATGGTCATTGTGACGTCATCAACAATGGTTGTGCTGGAGGTGGGAGGCACTATCAAGAAAATGTAAAAGAAATAACTGAATAATTTATTTTATCAAAGTGACACTAAAATAAATTAGTAAAAAAGATTACTGGTTAAACATTTAAATCATTCTACACTTGAAACCATCAATATTTTTCAAAGAATTTTATCATTCAGGGCAACTTTAACTGCATAATCACTGTCGCCATATCACCCCATCTCACCCAATTTCACTTATACAACACGTGTCCGTGTCAATCCGTCGTGGCATTGAACTTGGTTTTCAATGTGAAAAAGTTGGTGACGTGACCTCGGGAATGATTCATTCAACAAAAAACACCAAAAGTTCAGCCAAGTGAAAACGGAGGGCATTTTAGGCTGAGCATAGGTGGAATGTACTTTAAGTTTCAAACTTTGGGTGCAGAAGAAGGTTCATATGTTGTAAACTTTATGGAAGAGTGACTTTTAAATGCCCTTCAGAATGCAGTCCAGATAATTTCAGGCTATTTATTACAAAACTTGAAGGGTTCACTGGCCGTACAATGACGCTGTGGAGACACTTTATCTCACAAAGTTCTGGGCCTCAGTAATATTTTACAAAAACCTCTATGGTTGATATTATTTCTTACAGTGTCGCCTGTAAGTAAGTGAAACATATGAAATAGTGCAGTAATGCTAAACATCCTCCACCAAACTGCTTGTGGAGGCATGAATTCTCATCCGATGAGAGGAAAACATATTGGGTCATAAAGACTGATATGCGAGGCATGTGGGATAACAATGGCAGCCAATTGATGTTCTTTGCTGTAGTCGGAGTTAGGTATGGGTCTAAGTCTTTGATAAGTAAGTGAAACACAGGCCTAATATTATTTAATAGGGAAGGGTGGTTCATTTATTAATCAAAGACTTTGACCCATGCCTAACTCCAACTACAGCAAAGAAAATTGCTGCTGCTATTATCCCACATGCCTCGCATATCTGCCTTTATGACCCAGCATGTTTTCTTCTCATCGGATGAGAATTCATGCTTCTGTAAGCAGTTTTGCTGCGGATGTTTAGCATTGATGCAATGGCACCATTTCATGCATTTCACTTACTTACAGACGGCACTGTAATTACCATACATGGAATCAGAATCAGAATTTCTTTAGGCCGTATTCGGTCTTGAAAAAAAAAAACCCACAAAATATTGAGTACTAAACACTCACCAATTATTGCACTTTCCCCCTTTTGCTAATGGTACATGATATAGTGATGCATACTCTACCAGCTCAATCAAATAATCTTTATTACCAAAACTAGCATTTCAATTTATATGGTAATGCGAAACATCACCTTACTGCAATTCAAATCGCGATTGGTTGCTCTTCAAGAATTAGATGGCTAGAAGTTTTAAAATCATACAGTTACAACAACATTGAATGAACATGGAATGGAATATGCATTTCTCTTCCACCCTTGTTGATTACTTTCATTTTGTCCTTGACCAAATGTTTTTGTAAATCAAAAAACAACATCAAAGAAGATGATAAATTACGTTCCACAGCAAAATCCTTGTGATTAAGATAACAAATGGGTTTATAGAACGAATGCCTGCTCAGAAACCTGAATATTCCATATAAATTCAATGGAAAACATAAAGTGTATTTTATTAGCCTTTGCAAATGAATTTTTTTTTATTTGGCCCAGTGACAATAAAGCCTTTTATGCTTAGCAGGTCGATTAAAACTTTATTTTTGTTATATTTTCTTTTTTATGTTTTGCTGGAACTGGTATTATATACATTTTTATTTAAAACATGAGACTCTTGTAAGGAAACAAAACACAAAACTTTTTTGCTCAACATTGACATTTTGACAACATAACAACAATAATTAATTTCAATTTCAATTTTTTGACCACTGAAACAAAGAAATACATTGTCATGGTACATAAAAACATTGTGGTAGGCTGACATCTCTTAGAGCTGTATGAGTGTATGTGCCATTACCAATGACACAATAAAACAGCGATATATTGAAAAATTAGTTATGTGTTAATACATGTGTAAAAAAAAAAAAAAACTAATAAATAACAATATCTGCACAATGTCTATTTACAACAGTACTTTACATCACCCCATTCCAAGCACACACCAAAGTGTAAGTAAGTTATAGTAATAAAATATACAGTCATCAAAGTTATAGTTAAGGTACTGCCTCTGGTTGCCCTGCATTTGAGGCTGCCAAATCACGTTTACCACCCCTTAGGGTGGATGGGGAAATCTGAATTAATGGCACTTACCTTGATTTCAGCCACAAACAAGCGGGCGACATGCGTGGAGGTGATGAACAAAGCCAAGGACACGAAACCATGGTTCGGAATTGAGCAGGAGTACACCCTTCTGGATTACGATCACCATCCTTTCGGATGGCCCAAGAACGGATATCCAGGACCACAGGGTGCGTGTTAGAAAATATCGTTTGATTATAGGTCTTGGGATGTCATCGATAATTACATTTTTATGCAATTCAATGACATCATGTAAAGAAATTAATTGTTGACTGATATGTACATCTACACATTCCCACTTCGGGTAATCCAAAGAATGGCAGATTCGCAGCAGATGTTTTTGGTTATAATTTCACTTAAAATTTAAAAATTAGGAATTTGTGGCCCATCGTGTTCGCCATTTTGAAAGCACATGCTCTCATCCCAGATATCATTCCAGATCTCATAATTTACGTGATCTCAGATGAGAAGAGTTATATAATGTCAGATGACTGTATTTTGAAAATAATAAGTGAATGGTGAAGAGACATAAGCAACAGTCATAAAATTATACAAAGCTGAAAAAATTTAAACATTTACACTGCATATCATTATAATTGCTTTACTGATATCAAATATTTTATTGGCAGGACCTTATTATTGCGGAGTTGGAGCGAACAAGGTCTACGGAAGGGCAGTCGTAGAGGCCCACTACAGGGCTTGTCTTTATGCTGGAATTAAAGTGGCAGGCACCAATGCTGAGGTTATGCCAGGCCAGGTAAGCAAACTATGAAAATCAAAAAAAATTTTTTTTAACATTTACAGCCATTGATTTTCATAATTGTAGACACTCTGATTGAATGTGTGTTCTTTGTTTGGGACAAGTATTTCAAAGTTTACCTGACCTATAGAAATTAATGGACTTGACCAATGACTATGCAGAAGCCCTGCCTTTCTTTTTTCTTTACCCCCCGGGCTTCAATTGAAAGATGATGGTGAAAGATCATGGTTAAGTACAACTTAAGGTGTTATTGTCAACAAGAAATGAAGTTTAAGTTGGTTGGTGGTTGGTCAGTGACCCAAGACTCAATTTTTCACCCCAAAAATCCAAATGTTCAGTCAGGTGGATCTGTGGTGGTAGTCAGGTCAACACACACACGTTGCAGTTGTGTAAGGACCTGAAAGTATAGCTCAAATGAGAACATAAATTAAAATTTCCAAGAAACTGAAGTACATGTACTGCTGAAGGACAAGGACTGAAAATTATTTGTTAATCATCAGACCAATCCGAAATCAGAAAGTCGTCTCCTTGGCTTTACCCCTGAAAAGTCACGAAACAAATGTTTATCAACATCGATTCAAATACATCTATATCGATTCAAATACATCTATATATTACATACCATTTTACATATTGGCCTTATTATCTTGTCCATTGAAAGAGCAACATATCACCTCGACGCCGTGGCAACGGTCTGATACGGTCACATATCGGTCTTGACCATAGAAATACATAGAACGGACATGAGGCTCTAGCAGATGAAGCAACCAAATCCACCATCTTGGAACTGCCATGGCAGCCTGGCATTTGGTAACCGTGACGTCACCAATAATAGTGACGTCACAAGTAACAATGGCATCATGTCACACCACAATCAGCCAAACACAACATCTTGTTGCTCCTGCCGTGACGTCACAATGACATCATTTCTCAGGGCAGTTCCAATATGGCGGATTTGGTGACCTCATCTCGAGGTGGAGTCATACAGCCTCATGTCCGTTCTATGTATTTCTATGGTCTTGACCGTATAGAATACGCAATGCCAAGGACTGTGGTTATAGACCTATGTCATCTTCATAAGCAAGAAAATATTATTCTGAATATAAGTTTTTTAGTACATTTCAAGTAAAGAGGTTGCAACAGGTGGGCAATTTAATTGATCTAGCGACATGCACTTGACTTTCATGAAGCTTTGAGATAACATTTCTGTCACTTATCCATGTAGAAAAGTTGGGAAAAAATAACAGTGCAAAACCATTTGGTAAAAAAAGTAGGCCTATACACAGCCCAGACTACTACATTAGTATTATAATGAGTAATTTAGGTTTAGTCTTTATGCACGGAAGCACAGGGTGAATATTGAATAACCACGAGTGAACAGGCCCTCGGTGTGCACGTGATAAGTGCATGGTTGAATCATGTATGTACTTTTGCACTTACAGCCATCCCTGTTTCATAAGACCACCTCTCTGTAGTCACAAAGTGGTCTTTCGAATGGGTGCGGTCTCTGAATATGAATAGTACCGGACCACCAGCACATATTTAACTTCAATACTGAGTTACTTTATAATGAAGAAAGGGAGGCAGTCTCATGCCTTAAATCACTCTTATCAAAAATCGGTCAAGAGGCGGTCGCATAATGAAGAGACCACTGCGGCAAAAAAATCTCTATAACAGTCTTGTCTTCGACGGTCAGACCTCATTTTGTCTGACCTAGGCCTGTAGAAGTATAATATTCTAGTAAAACAGCTAAGCATAATAGTGTGCAGTATATTATACGTGAAGCAAAAAATGTATAGGAATGATACTTTTTCATGAGGGAGAAGCTATATAATGACACAAAACCTTTGCGTAAAGGAGTTGTTGAACATTTTGAAAGAGTTTTTTTAATAAAGTGCTTTTACTTTTAGTCTTTGACAAAATCTACTTTATATTTTTCATCATAATTTTTCATCATAATAAATTCCATGGACAATTCTTAAATTTATCTTGTGTGCCACCAACGCCGCCCAAATTCCCATGCAAGAATTAAGGGAGAGAGGAAGGGGTAGCTTTGGTGATAGCACTCTAGGCGTAATCGCGGGTCCCTTGTGTAAATCCACCAATGGCCACCTTTGAGGCCTGGACAGCAGTTTCAATCATCCTTCACCTCATCGTTGTGTCCTCCTGTCCTAAATGACTCCTAATTAGCTTTTCAAGTGCATAAATAGATGACATTAAACCCCAATCATCCATCCATACAAAGAAGTGTCTAGGAACAACATTTTTTAAAAGGTGTTTATTATTTTTTTAATAACACAACATATCACAGTGCAGTATATTGACAAACCTTTTAATCTTCTTCCAGTGGGAGTTCCAAGTGGGCCCCTGCTTAGGAATCGAGATGGGCGACCATTTGTGGATGTCCCGTTTCATCCTGCACCGAGTGGCCGAGGACTTCGGAATCATCGCATCTTTCGACCCCAAACCGATGCCGGGCGACTGGAACGGAGCAGGAGCCCACACCAATTACAGCACTTTGGCTATGAGAGAGAAGGGAGGCATTGAGTGAGTAATATATTATGCACTTTTCTTCAAGTAAATTTAAGCAATTCTTGAACCTCATGTGGCGACTCCTGGTGTTTAATGGGAATCAGTGAAGTATGACGGGCCCTAGCACTAACGCCTGGAAATTTAACACAGGCAGACGGACAGACCAGCTGAAAACAGTATGCCCCAATATTTCTTTGGGGGCATAAAAAGCTTTACCTCAAACATGATTATGTTTGTTAAATCAGTGATAGTGTTTGGGATCAACGCATACCAGCCCATCCCAAGATTGAATAAATATAATCTTCCTTGTGTGGCTCATCAAAAGTGGGGTGACTTGCTCTACTAGGAAGTCTTATTTAAGTTACAGTATGTCTACCGAAAAACATGAATCAGCAATCATGCATTTTAAAAAATAGGAAAAATAACAGAACAGTGCGATAAGGTCTGGATTATACCAAGTAACCAATAATAATACGCTCAATTGTTACCTTTGAGACTAAATATCATAATCTTCACTTAATTTTATCAGGCACATCAACTCTGCCATCGAGAAGCTTGGCAAGCGCCACCAGATCCACATTGAGTACTACGATCCCCGAGGAGGTGAGGACAACAAGAGAAGATTGACCGGTCTCCACGAGACGAGTTCCATCCACGACTTCTCAGCCGGAGTGGCCAACAGAGGGGCTAGTATCAGAATCCCCCGCCAGGTTGGCCAAGATGGCTATGGCTACCTCGAAGATCGACGACCTTCCTCAAACTGCGATCCTTACTCGGTCACGGAGATCATTGTCAGGACAACTGTACTCGACGAATAGATCAGAGCTAAGAGACGAGATGCATAATTTTAATTTCAGTTTCTTCAAAATTTGAAATTATAGTCTGTAAATATATTATATACATAATAGACCCCTGGCGGGGATGCTCAATATCATAGTCTATAAAATAAATGATATATGTCATCTTATCCATTTGTATAGATTTACATACTTTGTAAAATTAAATGTATCTGGCAGAATAGTCTTCATATTAGCTATACATTATATAAAATTGCAATTTAAGCCCCATACAAATATGGAGTCATATTGATTCTTGCAATTTGGGTAATTTAGATTGACTAGATTTGCTTTATGACAATGTGTAAAGACCCATATATATATTTCTGTAAATTAGAGAATCCTAATGGGTGTAATTTTTTATGATAAAACCGTGAAGATAAAATGTGTCATGCGGCTTCATGTACATATAAAGCTGGAAAAATCATTTATGCAAAGACAAGTCATGTAAAATAATTTTACTTTATAGCTAATTAATTGTACATGAATCATTTTGATAAAAAATATTTCATTTGTGACATTCCTTTATATTATATTAAATCATGCGCAATTTAATGAAATCCATTGAGTTAATTGGATTTACGTTGTTGAAATTTGTTAAAATGTGAAGAATTGTATAATCATTGTTATTTGTTGTTATTTGTTTTAGTTACAGAATACTCTCAACTTACACACGTGTATGTGTATCTAGCAAACTATGCAGATGTATGTAGTATTACATTTTGTAGAAATAAAGTATTTTTGTACTTCAATTTGGCGTTTCTACTTTTTCCTATAGACAGAAAGCAATGAAAAGATAACTTTATTTTTTCAGACAATTGTATTATTGGATAGATAGAAAGATAGACAGATAGATAGATAGGTAGATAGGCAGATAGATGGACAGATGGACAGATCTATAGATAGATAGATAGATAGATAGATAGATAGATAGATAGACAGATAAGATAGATAGATAGATAGATATATGAATAGAAAGATCTAAGGCTTCCAATAGCATTGAAGATATAGAATGTGCGTGGGAGAGAGCACTGAGAGCAGGAGTCCTCAACATGTTACAAATTTACCCCTCACATGGGATATATATATATCTATAAATTTCACTTGCCCATACAAGGGCTGCCGATTTAGCGTCTCATCCGAACGACATCCAGCTGGGATTTTGCTCATGAAGGTCCGCTGAAAAGTGTGGATATATCTCCAATCAAAGAGAATCCCGAGTTAGGAGGTTGAGTCTTTGCCCTCTTCTGTGTAATGGCTACGTCATACACCAGATGGTGCTTTAGTAAGTCACCTTGTATTTTTTACCTTCAGCGAAAGTTCGAAGAAGGTATTGTAATCACTTGGGTAAACATAGGCTGCGCAGCAGCAAACCTTCAGCGAATAACACCTTTAGAAGATTACAATAATATCATAAAATTGGTGCATTACGAAATTGCTTATAGGTATGCAATGGGGGTCGAGTGGTAGCCTTCAATTATTTCTATTTGCCCGCTGCCCTGCCATCTTCCCATCTGCTTGCCAGGATTTGTAAAATCATGGAAAGGCCTTATTAGACTTATTTACGCATATTATGGTGTAGTTTCATGCATGTACAAAGTATAGGTTATGAGCTGTCCGTTGAAAACCAAAAAATTAAACGCTGTTTTAATTTTCTGAAGTTTTTCCAATGATTCATAAAGTGTTATACGCATCAAAAGCACTGGTACATTCCATAGGTGATTTGTTGAGAAAATTGCATTACTGTATATGCAATAGTGGGCAAGTTTTGGCTCCGATATAAAAAAAAAAATTTTTCAATATTTTTTCTCAATATTACAGAAACTATGGAAGAGCCATCTGTCAGACAATGAAAAGGCACAACTAGACCATATAAGCCATATGTGTACCAAACTTCATCAATGTATAATTATGGAATAGTGACCGGATGTTGTGCCAGAAACAAAAAATAAATTTTTATTATTTTTTTAATATTTCAAAAAGTATATAATATTTTCCACCAGACCTTTCAAAAGGCATAAATAGACCATATTGACCATATGTGTACCAAACTTCATCCATGTACATGCAATAGTGACCGAGTCTTAGCCCAAAAAACAAAAAAAACAAATTTTTTTATATTTTTTCTCATTTTTCAAAAAGTTTTAAAAAAAATAAAAATCTATTTTTTGTTTCTGGCACAACATCCGGTCACTATTCCATAATTATACATTGATGAAGTTTGGTACACATATGGCTTATATGGTCTAGTTGTGCCTTTTCATTGTCTGACAGATGGCTCTTCCACAGTTTCTGTAATATTGAGGAAAAATATTTAAAATATGTTTTTTTTTATTGGAGCCAAAACTTGCCCACTATTGCATATATACAGTAAAGCAATTTTCTAAACAAATCACCTATGGAATGTACCAGTGGTTTTTGATGTGTATAACACTTTATGAATCATTGGAAAAACTTCAGAAAATTATAACAGCGTTATATTTTTTTGGTTTTCAACCGACAGCTCATAACCTATACTTTGTACATGCATGAAACTACACCATAATATGCGTAAATTAGTCTAATAAGGCCTTTCCATGATTTTACAAATCCTGGCAAGCAGATGGGAAGATGGCAGGGCAGCGAGCAAATAGAAATAATTGAAGGCCACCACTCGACCGCCATTGTATACCTATAAGCAATTTCGTAATGCACTAATTTTATGATATTATTGTAATCTTCTAAAGGTGTTATTCGCTGAAGGTTTGCTGCTGCGCAGCCTATGTTTATATAGTTCAATACAACTCATTGGAAACTATGATCAGAAAGCTGTGGAGAGAAGGAGATTATTTACATAAAGAGGAAATCCACAAAGGCTGTGTAAACCATACAATGGGTTTTCGGCTTCTTGTTTCGTTGAAAAAGTGTTGATTGGTTCACCGTTGACTCACATTTGCCTTAGGCCTCATCTGGTCATAATAAATCTAAAATCTAAAATAAACTGTTGCCAGCATTTTGTTTTTCAAGGACATTTGTGAAAACAGCGCTTCATGAGGCACACTTCAAAATGTATGCAAATTTGACAATACCAATTAATTATCACAAATCATTAATGAGGATTGTAGTGATCAAAGAAAAACATATCAGTTGTAAAAGTCAGAAGAAACCATATTAGATCATTTTTATTGCTGTCTTTAGCTCTTGCACTAATAAAAGATATATTAAAGCCTGTTTTAAATGTCATGCTTATTAGTTTTGTGGAGATTTACTACCTAGACATTACTGGAAATCATAACTTACACTTACAGGTAGGCCTATTACATCAAGAGACTGATCTAAAAGTCACTTTTATTTGACTTGGGAGGCATTTACAATTCAGTCTCAATAATCACTATCCACAACACATCAGTCAAAGGTCCTGTATACACACAATATGAAACCATACAACATTCAACAAAATTCACAAGGTCACTGTTTATGGCAATCACAGACATCTCGTGATGAGAGGTCCATAAAACCATGATTGCAGTGCTATGTCAGCACCTGTATCATAACCTGTGTTTTAATGGCGGAAATTGGCCACAGTTTAACTAGGGGTTTACAAACAATTGTCACGCAATACTATTAATAGGAATCATCATCAAGTGCCAAGACTTGAGTGGCATTCACTTTAATGCTTGTGTATCACTAGGAAAGTCACTGGACATGCATTTGTGTGGAAGGTCGTGACATGGGAATGGCACAGACACTGGATTGATCAATGTATTGAAATCACCCATAATCATAACAAACTAGAACATTTTGGACTCACCTATTTGTTCAAACAATGCATATCCAATCATTTCAACTGACTGGTGACATCAATATGGATTTCTGCATACATATTGTACCTCTGACCTCAGTCTTATCATAACACAAATGGAGTACTTCACTAATTGAGGACATCAAAAGAGTTTAACTTTTCATAAGATATGGAATTATGACAAAGAAGAGGCACTCCGGATGTACATGAAACTACCTGATCTGATTTAATCATTTTGGAACATAACCCTGGATTTTACCTCTTATTGCATCATGAGACTTTACTGGATTTCTGTAATTCTAACTTTCCTAATTGCCATCAATGTCCCCAGTTTGCATTGCCAAGATGGTTACTTGGAAGGAGGAGGGTCTGATTTCCAGATGACCGTTCTAAATGCTGCTGCTCAAACTCGCCAGTTCAGAGATCTCGATGATTACGATGATGCAGATCCGGAAGATGACCGGAGGTTCCTCGAACCAGCGACCTACGAGTTTGACCTCCAGGATCCAGGGTACGACCCCCAGCAGACGGTCAAGGTCATGATGGACGATCCAGGCAAGAAGAAGAAGAACGTTCCAGGTCAGGTTGAAGGTTATGATAATGAGATGGATCCAAAATATGACCAATGGGGAGAGAGAAACACAAACGAAAACAGAGGACAAGAAAGACAAGAAAGAGCTGGAAAAAGGCAATATGAAGATGCCCCAGGTCCGAAATGGCTTAGACACAAAGACAGCAAAGAGAGAAGAGGATATGGAACAAAGTATATTGACCAAGGAGGTCCAGATGCAGAAAAGACTTATGGGAAACAAGGTAGATATCCTCCTGATGAAAAATGGATGGAAAATGGAGAAAGGGATTATAATTACAAGAGAACTTCTCCTTCAGACCTTGGATTTAACAAGAAGTCACAGGATTATGAATGGGGTCAATTTACCAAAAAGCCTCATGGTTATGAAGGTAATCAAAGATTTATTGACAAAAGTACTAATAAAGAATTTTCAAGAGACTATGAAAATTCCATTTTTAAGAAGGAAAGAAACCCAGAGAAGGGATATTTCTCAAAGAACAGATGGCTCACCAAAAGGGATTATGGTAAATCAATGAAGCACAGAAAGACTACAGATGATGAACAGGATGTCAGATCTGGAAAAATTAAAAATCAAATTCCCAAGAAAGCTGCCAAAAATCCTTGGATCCTGCCATTCAACGTTCATGCTGGGACTGGATTTGGACACAAAGAATCAGACAATGAGACAGATAAAGATGACACATTGAATGATCCCATTCTGATTAATGAGAATTATGATGCCCTGGAGGCGGCTTTAATTGATCCATTGTTAGGAAGGTCCAGTCCACCAGGGGGCAGTATAGAGCAGACAACTGAATATCCAACGACAACAAACAAGCCAGAATTTTTCACCACCAGGGGGATTGATGGATATAGAACAACGACGGACTACACAACCACCAGAGGGAGTGCAAATGATTTCAGAAGTGCAGGCAGCAGCCTGAGAATGGCTGACAAGCAAACCCTCTTTGAGCACGAACAGAACTGGCACAGTAAAGGAATGAGGGTCGTTAAAGATGCTGGTTCAATGAGGAACAGCATAGTAGGGGGAGATGCCTTGAACCACTTTAAGAAATCAAAAATAATTGACGTCCATCCACACAGATTGAGAACCCCTCTTAATGTTTACAAAAAAGAACAATTCAAAGGTTATCTCAAACCTCAAGCTCCGCTCAAAATGGGCCTAGATGGTAACTACAAGATGCCTGTGTTATACACTGTTGAAGACCTTGTACAAATGAACAGGAAGTCGAAGGCATATATTCGAGAATCTTCCCATGAAGAACGTCCAAAGATGCAGCCAAATCACGGTTACCCAAATATGGTGCCAAGAAATCCACCTCTTAAGCAAAAAAAGGAATGGTATTCACCCAAAATAGCTCAGCAACTGCAAGTTATGGAAAAATGGCAAGAAGAGTTCATGACCACCCCTCCTACTCTATTCGCATCACAAGAAGAGAACAACAGACACTACCGCAGAAAGGTTCTGTCCAATCACAAGATAGAGAACATTCCAAAAATATTGCAGTTCAATCGTAAAACAACCATTCCTTCATTAGCAGCAGAAATCAATAAAGAATCAGGCTATAATCAATCGGATGACAAAACATCAAACAAAAGTGCTGAAGAAAGAAATGTCATTCTGGATTTCGCCAAGAAAACTGTTCAAGGAGTTTATTCTCTTGATGAACGTAATAAAATAGATCAACAACAAGAATCGGTTCAAGAAGATGTCAAAGAAGATGTCAAGGACGGAAATTGGGGATATGCCTACTTCAGAAAGGATGATGACAATTTACCAAATTCGGAAGTTGAACAAAGTAATGAAGACCAGTTTGGTAGGCCTGCAGATTATCCAGTATCATCAATGGAATCAGATCCAGAACTGGTCAGAGATTTCGAACCGGATTTACTGCCACCAGAATCTAGGCAAGGGTTTTTACCAGATATCAGATCTGAGATGAACAATGGCAGCAAAGAAGAGACTTTAAAGGAAAAGAACAGGTCTCGGTCTGTATCTACTGAGAAACAGAGCAAAAAATTATACAAATCTGACGATATAGATAAATCGAACATTGGTGAAAAGGCTGTTGCATCAAAGATCATAAAGACGGCTGAAAAAACTCTCAAATTGAAGAAAACTGAAAGCAAATCAAATGTTAAGCGGGACATCAAAGTTGCATCAAACGGTTCGAAGAAGGCCACTGTCAAAACCTCCACCTTGAGACCTCAGGCAGGAAAACCGTTCAAGACAACCACGACTAAACCTTTGAAAAAAACAAAAATTAAGCAACAACAGCCAGCCTATGAAGACATGCGATCGGATGAACTCATCCCGGCCAACAGCAAAGAGGATCTTGTTGCTTTCAAGGATGAAATCACAGACGAAAAATCGGGCAAGCCGAAAACGAACGTTATGAATGTGAGAGACTTCCTTGGCTGGCTCCAGACAGCTTTGATATCAGTCAACCCTGACAAAAGCAAAGAAAAGTTGCATAAACAAGATGATCTGAGAAGTAAAGAGAACTTCGGTGAAGAAATTTCAGATTCAGAAGAAATATTTTCATCTGGTGAAGTTCCGCCGGACTTTCACCTTGGTGGCAATAGCGATCAAAAAGTTATGCATCGCTTTGACTTTGAAGGTGGTGCCACCTTGTGGACTAACAGTAAAGAAGTCCAACATGAACTTCCGCAAAGTCTGAGTGACTCTGAATCTCAAAAAGACAATGTTGTTGGCAGGCCTAATACTGGTCTGTCAGACTTTTCCACTTTTGAAAATGATCTTGAAATCCGAAATTTCCCAAGCAAATAGACATAAATGGACAATGGCATTGCCAAAAACAATTTGCGTAAAATGTGTTCAATCGCGTACATGATTGAATTTATATCCAGGGAAGAGGGTTTTGGCACACTCTTCAGTGAGATAAAATTTTTAACAACTGAATTTCTAGCGAGTTTTAACTTCCACAATGTAAATATTTCCATATATATCATGTAGGGGAGACCGGGGTAAGTTGCGCCATTTTTCTCGTCAGGCTGATTTTCCGAAAAACTAAAGCTTAATCATGCAATCTGAAAATCAGAAAAAATATATACGTTGGCCAGAATCAACCAAAGTTTCAGGGCAGTCCTACCATTGGGACGGTCATGACAGGAATTTGAAAAAAGTAGGTCAAGTGGCACAACTTGCCCCGGTGCCAGGGTAAGTTGTGCCGCATGACGGGGTAAGTTGTGCCCCCTAATTTATTCCAAAAAAATTTTTTTTTTCTTCAGATAGATCATTTGTATCATGTTTTTGCCGCATGACTGACATGTTACCTGAAACTAATCAGACATTTATGAGCCATTTTATACTCAAATTAAAAATGCTGAAAAAAAAACCAGAATTATTTATTGTTTAGAGGGTGTTATAACTCTTTTAGCATGTGTTCCTTTCAGTGTAAGTTATTTCACAACATTTTTCTTCATTTAACCCCAACAGCACAACTAACCCCGCGGCACAACTTACCACGGTCTCCCCTAGGCTATCTATTCTGAATTAAGTCACTGTAAGAGTATGGTGAAAAATATGTTAGGGAGAACTAAATATTGACAATAAATCATCGATGATGAATACATGGATAGATGTTTGAATCACACTCTGTTGGTCTGTGACAGTGTGACATTTGTACCTTTTCTGTTAATGTTTATGAAGCCATTCTTCATTATCTTTGCCTAATTCAAATATATTACCATCCCCTTTCCAAGCCCATTTCCTTATCATTTCAAATTTATTGTTCAAAATATTTTTTTAAAAAGTTATGACCAACTTTTTTGTCTATCAAATAGTCCTCACCAATGATAATCCACTAAAGCAACAAATCCATCATAATCAATGTAATGTCCAAGCCCCAAGGAAACCAAGCCCTGATTAAATGAGTTGTCTAGTAGTATCTACTTTGTGAGTTTTTCTGCTTGTCAAATTAATTTTATTGCTCAGAACAAGTTGTGTTCTCCATCTCATAAAATGGCCATATAATCTACTGCCATCTGACTGCCTCGGGCAAGAAAGGACCTAGAAAAAGGACAGCAGATTTGGGCCATTCTCTGACTTTTCTGTCCATATTTTATAATAGATATTTTATAATAGATTCATGCATGATGACATAAAAGTGTATGTGAATGAGGTGTCATTCATAATTGCGGTTGTGTATTATAGTTTTTGTATTATTGTCTCTTTTGTACATTTTTATCATTAAATTTGCAATTTTGACGGTTTTGTCGTTTTTTATTTCAAAAACTGGTCAATCAGTTTACTGTTTACCCCTCCATGCATTGCTTCCCTTTAAGCTTAAATAGTCCAACTTCAGGAATACAGAGATAGAACAATGAATTTCCCTTCTGGAGAATAGTAGAAAAATTTCCATAATTTTCGCTGTTATCTCAACAGCTTCGTCAGTGGTCTGGTTGTGAACTGTGAAGCTGTTGAGATAACAGCGAATATAATGGACATAAATTTTATATGATATTCTCCAGAAGGTAAATTCATTGAGAATGGCTGATAAGCAAACCCTCTTTGAGCATGAACAGAACTGGCACAGTAAAGGATTGAGGGTCGTTAAAGATGCTGGTTTAATGAGGAATAGCAATTTTGGGGGAGATACCTAGAATCACTTGAAGAAATCAAAAATACTTAACATCCGTTCGCCCAGATTAAGTGCCCCTTGTAAGAGTTACCAAAGAGAACAGTTCAAAGGTTATCTTAAACCTTGAAAGCTCCTCTCAAACCCTTTTAAAACGGGCTAGATGGTAAATACACAATGGCCCAGTGGTACACTTCAGGATTTGAACCCTTGACCAACAGAGGAGGAGGCAAAAGCTACTTAAAACTAAGACAGTAACCAATGGGCTACAGAGTTGCTGTTAGCTGTACAACTGGTCACATGGCAAGACCTTTTGAAATATCAAGATGCTGAAATGACTGGCCTATCTTGAAACATAAATTCTTATCTACTGAGAATGCTCAACTTCGCAGTTCTTGGGTCAGCGAAAAGGAGCACCATCTTTTATTCATGGATAAGTTTCGGGCGTTCCCTTAGAATTATACACACATTCTACGTTTACTGAGTCTATTGTCCTAAACCCGAGGATTAATTCATTTCATAACAGAATTGTTCGTCACCATTGACCTACCAACAAAAAAATCAAGGTCAATTGCTTTAGAATGTTAATGTGCTAAGGGCTAGTTTCAATTTGTAGCCCTACTACCTCAGAGGGAGGGGGATTACCAAGGGGAATTCCTTTGGGGGTTTCCCATTAGAATGTATTATTATGACGTAATAGAAAAAACATGCACCTTAATGACATGTATGGCAACATGTACAGCATCCTGGCTGAGTACTGTAGACTTATAGTATGAAGGTCACACATGTGTGCACAAAAAGAAGACAGACGTGCAGCATTGTGCCATTGTTTTCTTGCTAAACAAACTCATTGACTTGGACAAAGCACCTGATTCAGTGGTTGATGAGTGTGGGAATACACAACAAAAAGGATTCTGGTTAATCCTGCTTCCTGTATCATACATAAAATATATGTTACACAGGCATAATGTAAGCATGAATCAGCTAAATCAGGTCAGACTCAACCTCTACTCCTCTTCCTCCTCTTCTCCTCCTCCACCTGTTCCTGTCCCATATCAGTCCTAAAACAAGGTCAGGTAATGTAAAATGCAAATCACAATGAGGGAGTCTAGCTGCAGTATTAAATAGGACCCAGTTGGTGCTGAGCAGCAACCCAGTCAACACAGTGTTCACAAGACAGTTGGATCATATCAGTGTGCAGTTCTATTGTCTGCCACAAGATGGAGAAGTGATGAGTTAAAACAAGAGATGTTGAGATGATGAGTGCTGCCAAAGATCAGAGGCCCACTTCTGACCATCCTAGCTCCAAAAAGGTCCTGGCCAGGGCCACTGGGGGTAGCAGGTCACTGAACACTAGACCAGAGCTGTCTCTGGGCTCCAGTTGATCATCTCAGTTCCTGTGTAAAGGACTACCAATTGTCTTTTGTGGTGCTGTGTTATTGTGATCAGATACCATTGTACTTTGTCATTGGAACGACTGAAGAACTACTGAAGTGGATTATTTCACTGTGACTTAAATGTCACACTGCACCGCCATGCAGCCAAGAGTTATCCTTCTGCTTCTCGTAGCAGCTCATCTTACATTTGCCGCTTTACCCAGGGGATTACCGCGCTCCACCAATCTCAATATTCGCAGCTCAGGATTCATCCACAGCCGCCTTCGATCTTTACGAGCTCTCGCTCAAGCTCTCATCAACAATGATGCTCTCACTCGCAACGAGGCTGTTGCTACAAATGACGCTAACACCAATGACACTGTAGCTGCAAGTGAAGTCCCCAGTGAGGATGATCCAATGCAGAGTGGAGACGGTGACCAAACACTTGATCCCAATCCTTCAGATATCTTTGAATCCAGCGGCGACGTTGGGGATGACTTACAAGAACAACCAGAGGAAGTTAACGATGCCAGTAAAGATGAAAAAGAGGACGCAAATGACAAGGAAGAGGACAAAAAAGAAACTGGAGAAACCACCGGTGACAAAGAGAGAGACACAGAAGGAGAGAAAGGAGAAGAAACACAACCAACAACTGATCAAGATGACAAAACAGACGATTCTCCATCAACAGCAGATAGTGAGGATTCCAAGACTCCATCTGACCAAGAAGAACCTTTAGTTGATGACGTCACAGCCAATAATGAGACTTCCAGTGCTGACAATAGTACAACCTTCAACTCCACAGGAACAGTGACGATGGATGATAATACTGCCAGCCAAAATGATACACAGGAAGCAACAGGGGATCAACAGGAGGCAGATGCTGCCAATGGGGATGCTATAAAAGACGGGGAAGCAGAAGATGAGGGAAAATCACAAGAAGAAAGCTCAGACACGACTACCGAAGACACAACCCAAGCCACAGACCAAAAAGGCAGCGAACAAGCAAAGGATCAAGAAGAGCCAGCTGGTGGTGATGAGGACAACCAACTGGAAAGCAAACAAGACGAAAAAGATCCAGCAAAAACAAACGAAGAGCCAAGTGAGGCCAGTCCACCAGCCGATGCACAAGTTATAGACCCTGAGGATGAGGTTGATCCAGGAATTTTCGGTCCTTCTGATGCTGAAGAAGATGATCAAGAAGATGTCGAAGAAGATGGGGAAGATGACGAGGAAGAAGATGTTGAAGATAGGGAAGAAGAAGAAGGTGAAGAAGATGAGGAATCTTTAGCAGATGAAGAGGAACCAGAAGCAGCTCCATCTAACGCTCCAAACGGCAACCACCCAGAGAACATTCGCAGTTACATCGAGACCTTGGGCCATCCAACTAGACTGCCCCCTATCGTCCATCCAATGTTGCATAACCCAGGTGTGTTGCAAGGAGCTGTCCTCCCCCGTAAATCCCACAACAGGAGGGCGGCTGGCTCTCCCTTCAGGGCTCTTTACCGTTACAACGCCCCTGGTGGTTTCATCGGCTCCTTCTTCAATTCGCCCGAAGGTCGAGAAGCTTCCAAAGATGGCCCTTTGAACGACAAATCAAGGGTCCAGGACCATATTGCTAAACTAAGAGAAAGTCTCGGAGGCAGCAACCAGCCACAAAGTAACCCCAATAACAACGGTCCATTGGATTTAAGAGCCAGTAACTTGAACAAGCCACAGCGAGCTTCGCCACTTGGTCAATCATTCCAAGGCAACTCCGTCAGCTCCCCTCAGAAATCGAGCAACTCGAGGTTTCTTAATTTGATGGATTCTCTTAAAACCAGGGTTCAAAATCCAAGCAATGGACAGACAAGCCAAGGGTCATCTTCCTCTGGATTCAGCGGAGGTCAATCCGGTCTATCTGGACTGCGTGATACCTTGAGGAGTCATTTATCCGGAAACAAAGGAGGTCAATCCGGACAACCGCAAAGTGCATTTTTGGTGGGGAATTCCCCTAATCAAGCTGGATTATCTGGTGGTCTATCTGGTGGGGGTCTATCTGGAGGTCTGTCTGGCCCATCTGGGGGTCTATCTGGACTAGGAGGTCTATCTGGATTAGGCGGTAACTCAAACCAGCAGCCCAATGGCCGATCGCCTGCTGTAAGTGCCAGGATACAAAAGGCATTTGAGCAGTTGAGGAACTTCGGTTAAATCTCTTGTCTTGAACGGACTACTTTATACTGATCCTGAGTAAGTAGAAATGTGACATTTTTTATGACTAAAGAACTTTCCAAAAAGACAAGTATGTTACTTCATTACCATATTTGAGACTTCTATAAAACTTCCACTAGGAATGACTATTTATAATTGAAACTCTCCAAAGAGAACACACATACAAACTTTTTATACGAAAGTTCCATTCCGTTAAAAATTATATTATTTTAATATAATAACCAGTAACGTAACAATTGTGATATCATATTAGCTATATATGAGCAATACAGAACTTGATCTGGGAATACATTATGTAAATTGTGTTGTCTTGTGTGTATTACTGTTTAACTCTAAAAATATATATTCAGCCCTGTACCTGTGATCTTCTTAGGAATCCATGTATATATATACCCATACAATGTTTACTTTGAAAGCCTCAGTAGGCCTATAACATCAATTTGTATTGTTATTAACTTTTATCAATGCTTTTGTGAAATAAATTTTCTTCATTTCTGTTCATTTTGAGAAATGCTATAAACTTTGCCTTTGATATTTCTGTATATTTTGTAATTTATATGACAAGCGACAAAAAGGATATTAATTTTACTCACTGAAGATGTCAGCAAAAAAAAAAAAAGGCATCTCGTTCGAAATAAAAAATATTTTTAATAATAAACAAGAATGTTAAAGAAATAGGCCTACTTGCAATGCCACAGGTCTGTCACTTTTTAAGATTGAAGCCTGTTACAGTTGTAACGTCAAGCATTGGGACAGAAATTTAGCATTGTTTGTACAGTCCATAAAAATCAACACAATGAGATAGGAAATTCTGGGAATAGTAATTTGACTTGAACTAAATCTGAGGTGGCACTGCAGTGCACTTTTGTGACGTCACAGCCCATTGTGTGTCAGATTGGCAGCATTACATATGTCAAAATTTTGCGAAATTGGACTGCAATATCCGCAAATTGGCAAATATCGGACAAAAACGGCACAAAAACGTCGTGAAAATTGGATATCCCTGCCGGGTATAACATACAAAAATCTTAGGTGACATGCTCACACCTGCAACTGCTAAAAACTCCTCCCCTAGCGATGCTACTCACCTAAACTATCCACCTATCCTTATTGATCTATCATGTCCTTCTGATAACAGCAAATAACAGTGAAACAGCTCCCTTATTTACGTTTCCTGCCTCTACTGTTTTTCTCCACCAGGGGCGCATGAATCTCCATTGTAGTTCACTGACTGCTCACGCCAGAGGCTGGCGCCACAGTCTCTCTTCCCGCCAAAACCATCTACACACTCCAGTGTCACCTGCTTTCCATGTCTGCACACTGGCTCACCCACTTCTACTCATCGTATCTTTGTCATCTTACCCTCATTTTAAAGATTTTCATCATTTACCTGTCCATATTTCCACTCCCATCACTGGCAGTCTACCTCTTCATTTTCACATATAATGGGGGGTCGGGAGGGGGGGCCGCTCCATTCAACCTAAAAATTCCCTTCAATGGCTATGTCTATGAGTAATATTTGAAATTATATTTCAATACTCTTCAACCCTAGGCCATGCAAGGTTCACTACGACAGCTAAGAGGTCAACAATTAGGACAAAACCAATTCCCCTGTGTCATCAATGCAGCTGATAAGCTGACTGCACCTTTTTGTGCACTCTTTAATCATATCTTTAACTTAGGTGAATACCCTTCCCAATGGTCAGAAGGCCTAATAAATGCTCTACATAAAAAGGGAGATGTTTCTATCCCTGACAACTACAGAAAAATAACTATTAATGTTGTCATGGGCAAAATCTTTGATTCTATCCTTAATGCACGTTTGTATTTCAAGAATGATTCCCTATATATTCATATTACAACAGAGCTAAGCTTCACATAGGTCTGTGTATTTTTCCTGTGGCGCTTGTGGTTGCTGAGATATCTGGCCAAACGTCTGTCCTCTGCTTGACGTGACAAACTATAGCGTTAATAAGGGCTTAGAGTCAAAATGTCACTTTTTACAGCCTGTAAACTTGATATGCAACAACAGTGGACTGTTGCACTGTGAAAATGGCACTTTGTGAATCATCACATTGATGATATGTCATGATCATACCCAATACTTTCAATGTTAATTTAATTTAAGGAGACTAATCCCGCTTGTTGGTGACAGGAAAACGAAAGGATAATGCATCTGACTTTTATTCTAAAATCAGTTATGCCAAATCAAATGGCCTTCTCTTGATCATGACTAATCAAACAGCTCTATGTTTCCCATAGTGAATGTAGAGAAGACGACACCTCATCGGCTATGATGACTCACAGAGTGCCAAAATCTGTATGAACAAACAATCCTTTTTTGCATAGCAAGTTTACATACAGGCTGTAAGAAGGCCCGTGTACCTAAGTGAAACATAGCCCTGGGACCCACGTGTGCTAGCACGTGGTTCATGGGTCGCTACATTGGAAAAACTTGAGATTTTCAACAAGGGTTTAGGAGAATGGCTGAAGCTAAGTTTTCAATGAATTACTGATATTGTGTGTTGGTATATTAAAAATAGACAATTTTTGCTGCTGATAGCACATATTTTCAATTTAGTGAGAACACTGACACCTACAATACAAAGGTATTGAATTTGAGCATTTATAATGATTTTTTCTTGTACATTGTAGTGAAACTGCGCACTGATTGGCTAACAGAGAGTGACAGCTGCATGGTGATGTCACAACATGATTGTTTACACAATCGCTATGACATCACCAGAGATTGTGATGTCACCAGTGTTTATGACATCATAACAGTGCTGCTGCTCTGTTTAGACCAATCACTGTTGAGCAGCCATTTTATTTTCTTGAGGAGACAGTTTTTATGGGGTTCAGAAAATTTAAAACTGTTGTCTACAGTGTATGTGAGGACGTTCTGGGCTGAAATGATGTGCTATCAGCAACAAAATACATGGAGATTATTGTGAGATAATCGCAATGATCAATAGAGCCACAACAACGACACCATTCTGATCCTCCTGAAGGGTATGCTGAAATCTCAAGTTTTCACTATGTAGTGATTCATGACCCCTGCGCTACACGCAGGGTCTCAGGGCTAAGTGTAACATTGGGTAATAATTTACACACATTAAATGGGAAATTTACTAAAACAAAAAAATATAGACAACATTTTGGACTGGAGAAATGAGTGAATTTCCCTCAATGGATTTTGATATTCTGCCTGATTCTCAATTTTCAAACTCAGCATCAAATTTGCATACATGGTCATAGACATAATATTCAAGGTTAAGCCATACAATGTATATCTCTGCCATAAAACACATGATTGTATACCTGGTTATGTATAATCCTGGGTATCCCAGGTGTCTGACTAAGTGTGACAATGGTCCATTAATTGTGTCATTGTCTGGCTATTCTGGAAATTATTATTCATGTCATGTGGCAGTAAAACAATAAGTGATTGTAAGAACAAGACACATTGTAGCTCATTGTTCACAGGATCCAGTCTGTGTCCATTCTCAGACTCCTTTCTCAGTTACCACTGTCAGCTGGCAAGGTTCCCTGCTTTGTGTGATTCATTCAGACGTGTGCTGTCTACTGATTAGTAATAAGTGACACAGGAAGAAGTCAGGATCAGAAAAGGCATTGCATGTACATAGAGTGGCGTATTTAGCAGAATTCTGTAGTTTCTTAAAAAATTCCGCATGCAGGAAGCTGCAGAATTTTACAGTTCTGCAGCTCCCTGCAGGATTTCTGAGCCTCTGTTACTTCCTCCAGCTTATTGTAATGCATCTGCAAAGTTCATACCTCTTTGACAAGATTTCACCACTATCCAGGAAACGTTGGTTTGGGGAGGGTGTACCGGTGTAACGATGTGGGGGTTGGGCTGGGGGTCAGTAGTTTTGGTAGTCCTCTGTCACTACAGCGTTTTCTGAAAAGTTTCTGCAGCAAAACCTCTAATTTTGTAGGAGTTATGCAGCTTGGGAGGTTTTATGCACCTCTGCAGTTAGTTGCAGAATTCTGCAGTTTCCTAAAAAAACTGCAGGAAGCTGCAGAATTCTGCAGTTCTGCAGCTCCCTGCAAGATTTCTGAACCTCTGTTACTTCTCCTTGCTTTCTGCAATGCAACACGTTCCAGTCGCTTTGACAAGGGAATTGCTGCTACCCAGGAAACGGGCGATTTTGGGGAGGGGGCAAACCCGGTAAAGGTTTGGGGTTCGGGTGTGCTTTTGGTGGTCATCTGTAACTGCAGCATCTCTGAAAAGTTTTTGCAGCAGAATCTGTAGTTCTGTAGGACTTATGCAGATTTGGAGGTTTTATGCACTTCTGCAGCTAGCTCCAGATTTCTGAAGGAAGCTGCAGTATTTGCAGTTTCAAACAAAACCGAAGGAAGCTGCAAAATTCTGCAGTTCTGCAGCTCTCCATTGCATTTCTGAACCTCTGTTACTTCATCCAGCATATTGCAATGCCTGGCAAAGTTCAGACATGGGTCTAGCCACTATCAATGAAACATTGGTTTTGGAGGTAGTGGTTCGGGGGGGTCCCGGGGTTGGGTTTGGGGTCCGGCATTTTGGTGCTCTTCTGTCCCAGCACTGCTGGGGCCAGCAGTGTTTCTGAAAAGTTTCTGCAGCAGAATCTGCGGTTATGCAGCAGTAATGTGCACAGCTTGGGAGGTTTTATGCACTTCTGCCTGGCTGCAAAATTCTGTAGGAAGTCGCAAAATTCTGCACTGCAGCTCCATGCAGGATTTCTGAACGTATGTTACTTCCTTTGAACAGCTACACTGTAAAATCGGAGGCACTGATTCAGCTCAATTGATTGAGTGAGATGGTTGCACAAGTTGATTGAGCTAACATAGATTAATGTTTTAAGCTGAGATAATTCAAAATAACGAGGTGAGATAGCTCAAAATACTAAGCTATGTTGACTAAGGTATTCAAGCTGAGAAAACTCAAAACAATGAGCTGTGTTGACTTACAGCTCAAAATATTGAGTTTTGTTGACTTATTGATCCAAGCTGACACAACTCAAAATTTTGAGCTGTGTTGACTTATTTTTAGTTGTTTTTGATTTATATTTGTATGACCTGACTTATAAAGTTATTTATGAATATGGGCTGTAATCCCAAAATATTGTTTGATCTCTCAAGGGGATCCACCTGATCCAGTATGCTTCATTTCAGCACACCATGGACAGGCCCAAGATGCATTCAACAAAGACCATTGTATCACAAGGAGATTTAAAAATTAATTTCTTGTGAATAAATCCCAATGGCCTGTTGATCATCTCAGTCGTTATACAGTGCTAGAAGCCTATATTTGAACACACTGTGACTTGGAAATGTTGGTTGACGTGTGACAGCATGCATCTAATTACTCCCACAAATTAATTTAAGAGAGATGAAAATAAAAAAGAAACCAGCTAAAGTAGTGTGCTACTCATTTTTTCTCTGGGATAGTGTAATATAAATTTTCTTTTCTCTTGTAAGTAAATAATTATTTAAAACTAAATGCAGTCTTATGAGAAGTGCTTGTTATAGATGGCGCTATATGTGGCATGACTGGGATGTCAAGCTATCTGCAACAACTGAAGCTTTCATGTTTTCACAGCTTAATGTTATGCACAGCGAGCCCGAACAAAATTTGGGGTTAAAAAAATGCCCCAGCATAACGATAGGCACCGTTACGAAGCTGAAGATGAGAAGAACAAGCAGATGTAAATACCAAAAAAATCTGTTGAAAACTTTTTGAGATATTGAATTTTTTCACTTTCTGATTTATCACACCCCATTTTTAACATCACGAGTCATGTGGAGAGTCTGTTAAATTAGCACCGCCTTTGCAAAACCAGTTTCAATGATACAAAATATCATTCAAAAGACATAGTAATCTTTTTTCTTTTTTTTTTTAAATTATGCTGTTGCATTTAATGCAAAAAAGGTGTGACAAACTCATGCATGCGTAATTTCCAAGTAAAGTGTAAATTTTTCATAAGAATTGCAAAAATTTGCATGCTCAAGTATTCCCCAGGCATTAGCAAGTAGTATTATAAAACGTATGTGCGTACATATTTGACAAAGCTTTTGTACTGATATATTCTTATCCTATCAATTAGGGAGAGTAAGGAGAAAACACTTCACTTTATTTTGATTTTATGAAACAAACAACAATGTTGGCTGAATAATCTAACATTACTTGACCTGTATAATACTGTTTGACTACAATCCAATTGAATGATAAAAGGTTTTTCAGTAGAATAACATCCATGGTCTTCTGTCATTAACTTCAACTCATTTCAAGAATGAAATAACAAATTGATAAACCATAGCGTTATGAATAGCTAAAACACTGTATATTAAATGTCTATTCGAGTTTCTAAACCTGTGCACTGCCTGACATCCAATCCATTCACCCTATTTCATAGTTCTGTGATTTTATTTTTAAAATGAATGTGACACCAACTGATTAAAATTAAGATACCAAAGTTCATAAAACCAATTGCGCACTTCTTCTTTCTTTTAAATACCAAACTGCCAAAGGCAAGCACACAGGCAGACATCTAAGTAAACGGTTCAACAAAAATAAGTCCCCCTTTACGAAAACGTGAATATCTAAAAGACCACTACCCTGATTTCTTTGAAAGTTGCCCAGTTTGTAGGCCTGCATATTGACAGTGTGTGTGTGTATTTGTAGCTTTATTGCTTAATTTTTGTTCGAGCCAGCAGACCCTGAGTGCACGTACCCCTCTTTTCAAAAATACAAAGTTTTGGCTTTTCGAAAAAAAAATTTTCCAAAAGGTGTTTAAAGTCCGCTCAAATGATTCATTATTGCATCTAAGGAACCTAAACTGTAAAACTGTTACAAAAGAAGTCCTTAGTTGTCCTCTAAATACGATTGAGAAAGAAATTTTCTCCAGACTCATGATGAAGTTTAGCCAGCTGGTGGCTCCCTCACATGGTGACATTTTTCATATCCATTGGAAAAGCCTGGGATTTTTGAAAACAGGGGTAGGCTCACTCGAAGGCTGCTGGCTCAGCCAGGAATAATGCCACTGAGCTACAAATACACACATGTAAGGTCGATATGCGCTGCTATAATTCAGCCAACTGTCATAAAAATCAGCGATGGAATCTTTGAGATATTCAAGTTTATCCAAAGGGGGACTTATTTTTGTTGAACTGTTTATTTTTAACCATACATTTCATGAAGAATTATACCTTTCCAGAATAGCCATATCTTTTTACTACTCTAATTTTCAATTTCATTAAACAACAACTATTATGTAATTTGTTTTGTGTCAATAATCAAGAAATAGTGGTATTTCCTTGGTAAATACAGCAAATAATTGCTTGTGACACAATTCTTATAAATACACAAAAAGAAGTTTGTCACACACTACGTCAATATGGGACTTTTCCCAATAAAGATAACATTCTGTTTAATTTTAAAAGATCACCTAAAACACACAAAAATATTGTTTAGAAGTTTGCTCACATGAATTTGTAACTTGCACCCCAGTTAGATGGAATATCACCCAAACAAAGGAATGTGACAAACCAGAAATTGAAAAATTGCAATATCTCAAAAACTTTTCAACAGATTTTTTTGTTTTTTACATCTGCTTGTTCGTCTCATCTTCAGCTTCGTAACGGTGCCTATCATTATGCTGGGGCATTTTTTTAACCCCAAATTTGGTTCGGGCTCGCTGTGTATGATTCGTTTGGACAACTTACAGCATTGAGCTATCATACCTTGACAACTTATAGGATTGAGCTATCATAGCTTGAAAATTATTAACATTCTCAGACAGCTCAAATTATTGCTTCAACACAGTTTTCAAATTTTACAGTGTAATTGCAGTGCATAGATCTGCAAAGTTCAGACCTCTTTGCCATAGGTCTAGCCACTACCAAGGAAACGTTGGTTTGGGAGGTAGCGGTTCAGGGGTCCCGCGGGGTCGTGTTGTAGGATCCAGCGTTTTGGTGTTCATCTGTCCCAGCAGCGTTTCTGAAAAGTTTCTGCAGCAGAATCTGCAGTTCTGTTACAGAACTGCACGATATTGGCAAAATGGTCGATATCGATATTAGGGGTTAAAAAGTCGATAACGATATCATTTTCGATATTTGATAAAATTAAAGAACTGCTCCCTCCACTGACTGCTCCCGGCGCCCGACCAGTGGGACCGCGCACCCCAGTGGATCAGCTGATGTCAGCAAGGAATGCATGCAGCAGCATGCTTGAGAATTTTCACAATTTCGTGGAAATTCTTGCTAATTTAGTCAATTCTGGTCGGATTTTCTTCAAATAAACGTTGAAATGTTTCTAATTTAGTGATTTGGCACATTCCGCCACCTTCTACGGACGTTTAATGCCCGTTTTTGCCGCCGTAATGGCATTCGGCGGCCCAAAAAGTGGAAAATAATGATATCGTGAGTATCGAAATTTTCACGATATTGATATCGTGGCATGTGATATCGCGATATCGATATCATTTCGATATATCGTGCAGCCCTAGTTCTGTAGGAGTTATGCTGCTAAATGCTGCAGCTTGGGAGGTTTAGTGCACTTCTGCAGTTAGCTGCAAAATTCTATGAAGCTGCAAAATTCTTTAGTTTTACAGCTCCCTACAGGATTTATGAAATTCTGTTGGGCCTACCTCCAGCTTATTGCAATGCATCTGCAAAGTTCAGACCTCTTGACATGGGTCTTGCACCAACCAGGCAACGTTGGTTTAGGGGGGGGGGGCAAGTAGCGGTTCAGGGGTCAGGTTGGGTGAGGGGTTGGGAGTTTTGGTGTTCATCTGTCCCAGGAGCGTTTCTCAAAATTTTCGTGGCAGAATCTGCAGTTCTGTGTAAGAGTTTATGCACTTTGCAGCTAGCTGCAGCATTATGTAGGGTAGACCTATTGTAAATGTGAAGAAGTCAGTCTATAAACAATTTTTTGGTGTATTCAAGTTACTGATTCAATGAGAGCCAAAAAATTTTAAAAAGTGGACCTATGTGCCCCTGAGTCACCCCACCTCTCTTACCTCTGCTCTTTACCTCTGCTCTTTACCTCTGCTCTTTACCTCTGCTCTTTACCTCTGCTCTTTACCTCTGCTCTTTACCTCTGCTCTTTACCTCTGCTCTTTACCGCTGCTCTTTACCTCTGCTCTTTACCTCTGCTCTTTAGGGGCCGACCAGATGATCTTTGAGGGGGGGGGGTGGCTATGGATATTTGGTGAAAAAAAAGATTGTTTGAATTTGTTTCCCAATTGACACTGAAAAAAAAGTTTGTTCAGCACATGGAAATAAAAAAAAAGTTTGTTTCCACCTGTAACTAGGGTACCGTAATGTTAAAATTCCGATAAAAAAGTTTGATGGAGTGCTAACGAAAAAAAAAGTTCGTCCCGGGGGTAAAGTCCATAGCCCCCCCCCAGCTATCGTCGGCCCCTTACCTCTGCTCTTTACCTCTGCTCTTTACCTCTGCTCTTTACCTCTGCTCTTTACCTCTGCTCTTTACCTCTGCTCTTTACCTCTGCTCTTTACCTCTGCTCTTTGCCTCTGCTCTTTGCCTTCTTTTATAATACCTCTGCTCTTTGCCTCTGCTGGTCAGAAGCCTGTTCTACACAACTGCAACCCAGCAAGGTTTAATCATGAATGTATAAATTAACGTACCTTTTCCACCTGTCCACACAGGCATCACCTGCAGTGCTGCATTCCTGCAAACTGCATAAAAACAGTTGAAATTGAAATTTAAATAGAAAATTTCCACTGGGGTCGTGAAGAGTTGTTTCCAAATGGCGCCATCTGGGGGATTATCGAGCTGGAGCACGTGCTGTGACGTCATGCAACATGGAGAGGAGTGATGGCTGCTTTGAGAAAAGTGACGATATTTTTGTTAATTTTGATGCAAATAAGCGACAGAAAGGCAGCCCGAAGAACTTTCCAAGAGTCCTACAAACCGTCTGTGAGAGAGCAACAAGAAAGAGAGGCTTATGACGACTATGAGGTGTGCGTCAAGGAGAAAGCCCGCCAGTTCACAAAAGGCAATGAGAAACCTTTCTTGGTTTTGGTTCAGGAGGGGGACACAGCTCTTCTCAAATGCAGAATTTGGTAAGAACCGACTTGACTAAGCATAATGCTGCATGCATGAGGTGCTTGTGTTTTTTTTTTTGTTTAGATAAGCACCCGGCCGTATTAACCTATGGGCAAACGGGGCACTTGCCCCGGGCCCATGACCTCAGAGGGGCCCATGATGGAGCTGAAATGAGTTGCGACATTAAAGAAAGTGCGTCGGTTAACTGGCGCAAGAATGTACTTTTAAGAATTTAGACTGTTTTTGGGGTGCGAGGGGGGCCCATTGGAAACAGTTTGCCCCGGGCCAAGAAATGCGCTAAAGTCAAGACATTTTATTTTGGCAGTAAGTTTTTAGCCGATGAAAAAATCCATGATTAAGTCTGATGTTTAATTTTTGGTTTATTAGACTGAGAACACCATGACAAAGCCTGATTTGGATTAAATATGTGTCCTCTAATCCCCCAGCTTCACCATACAGGCACTTACAACACAGGCATTCTCCTGGACTGACTGTACAGTCTGTTAGAAATAACACAAGGTGACTGACTCTGCAGAAAACCCGCTCATCCAAGCTGGCAGTGATGTCATAAGGCAGAGCCAATCAGCTTTGGTATTACAAAATTTCTAGTTCTGCAATATCCAAGAGAGGGCTCTGTTAATATATGAGGCACCATGTGGGAGCCTCATGGAAGATTAAAGTCTGAAAATTTGGGCAAAATAACCAAATGTAAAGTTACAAACTACTCCTATTTGTTGAAATATAATATTTCCAAGGATCTATGAAAAAATCCTTCTCATATTTACAGTTTTTCAGTGAAAGGACTTGTGGTGTAATACCCCATAGGTACCTCTCCTGCCAGCTTGGGTGAGCGAACTTGAAGTTGTTCATTAAGCTATAAATCTGCAAGGAATTCCCTTAATTACATGTAAATTAGCTATAATTTGATAGAGTTGAGATGTGGAATTCAGAGTTAACTTATCTGGCAAGGGATTTGACAAAAATTGTGGCTGTGACACAATGTTAGATGCTCGAAATTAGACCCAGAAAACGAAGCTGTTATTTGCCTCAGTTTTGAAGTCATGCACCTTGATGATATTTATACTGAGTATCAATTGACTAATACAGGAATGTGCCTGTGCTTACAATGTTAAATTTCTGCTGCTCTTCAACACATTTAGAGCTATTTTTAGCCTTCTGTTGTGACGTCATCAGCATTGTTGGCTCTATGACATCACTGAAACAATGGTGACGTCACAACAGCAGCAATAGAAGAAAATGGCTTTTTGAGCTGTGTTGACAGCAATGTTATTCTAATGGGACTACCTCAAAACCAGGGCTACAACATGCCAATACTTCCAAATGTTTATGAAACTGTTTGGTCAAGGTGTCAGGAACAGGAGGAGACAATTATTTTTGTTAAGAGTAAGGTACGTTTTTAATTATCAGCCAAAAACTTACTGCCAAAAAAAAATGACTTGACTATAATACGGCCCTGGATAAGCATAATTGATCACATTTGCTAGCCTGTGCAGTGGCGGATACAGGGGGGGGGCCTAGGGGGCACGGGCCCCCCTAGACTACTGAGATTAACAATAGAACTTTTAAAATATTACGCTGCAACGCGGGCCTGCAAATGCCGAAACACGTGGGGGCCCCCCATAGATCACCCTGTCTGGATCCGCCACTGCTGTGCAACTTACAAGATACCAAGGGCAAGGTACTTTGAAGTACAGTCTCCAACTAAGATCTGACCTATTTCATTTTTTGCTTCAATGATCGACCAACCCAAATTTTCTGCCTATGCTGTAGTATGGGGAAAAAAATGAGTTTACACACAATTTTTATTAAATTGATTCTAAAAATGTGAGATTACATTTTGATTTTTCGTCCTACCAACAGACCTAAGATAAGCAGACAAAGTGCCTCAGAAGATCAGAGAAGCCAAAGATCAATTATGTCTGGCCTAATTTGAGTCAAAATGACCCACGCCCTGTCCCGCCTCCTCCTAGGGCTGTGCAATCGAAACATTTTCTGAAATCGATTAATCGACTTGTATTTCGATTCGATTATCGATTTTAAATCGATTTTTACTTAGAATGTCAAGATCAGCATTATTATATGAAACATTAATTATCAATGAATTCCTTGACTCTCGACGAATATCCATGGTGTTAAAATTACAGTGAGCAGGACCAACAGACTTTTTGCAGGAAGGAAAAAGGAAATAAAGTATATGAATTAATTTGATTAATTTAATATTATTCATAATTATAATGCATTGATTCAATGTAAATGCTGATAAAGCTGACTTCTTTAAAACCATGCATCTCCTGCATGCAGAGCAGTACAGTTGTAAATAAATAACAGATGTGTATTAAATAAAGTTCTGTCTCCGAAGTCTATAAATTCAACATGGATGCAGACTTGTAGGAGTAAAACTTTATTTCTAATTTGTGAAATATCTTTCATGGCTGGCAGTGTGGCATATGCACAGATAAGAACATCACAGATAGCACGATGGTGTTCAGCTCCTCAAAAGCTTCAAAACGATACCAAATACAGCCATGTATCATGAATTCTTCATTCAGCTGAAAATCGATTTTTAGTTATTTTGTGGAGATGATCGAAATCGAAACTTTTGGCGACGATTGTCGGCGATAATCGTCGCATCGGCACAGCCCTACCTCCACCTATCTACTTTTTGATTTTCCCTAACTACGTACCTGATGGATTTTTCCAGGCCAGGGACATGAATACCCAAACAGCAATAATTTTAAGACTGGCCAGAATGTACAATAAAATGGTGTATTTTAACCTTAATTCTTACGAAGCATCCAACACAATACCCTGGCGAGCTTCAGCGGGAGGATCCAGTGGATGGCTTCTTTGAAAATCCACGACTACAAGGAGAAGCCTGTCTACCCCAAACAGAGGCGCATCATTTTGCTGCGAAACTACAACCTTGCTTTCCGTCCTGTGAGTGTGGCTGACACGGGGGAGTACGTTTGCTTCAACAAAGGAATCCACGAGGCCTTCTACCGCCTGGATGTGCTCCACAAGTCAGAGAGACGACTTGTGAGTAGTTTACAGTACACACAGAAAATAATTAAACTGTAGCTATAATAGAACGTGTTAAAGGTCATGATTTTCTGCCACCGAAAAATAAAAAATAAATTAGAAAAATTCTGGTACCAAGCAAAACCATGACCTTTCACGCAAACACACAGAAAAGGCACTCTTCCTGTCTATGAACCTATCAGATTGCTGAACTTGATCTATTTTACCTCCAAGAAAACAACCACATCTGAATGTTGCAACGAATGAAATGGGGTTGTATTTTCTTTGTGCAGTGATACCAGGGGTGTACATCTAGAAACGGCCCGAGAGGGGCCATAATATGGGGCTTTACGCAGTCGCCCGTGGCTTTTTGCATCTTCTACATGTTAATTTTGGGCCTTAGGGGGAGGAATCTGTATTCTGTATATTATAATTACATTGTAATTACGAACTATATAAGTTGTGTTACATCTTCTCTGAGGTGCCAACCAGATGATCTCAGAGGAGGGGAAGGCCGATGATTTTTTTGTGGAAAAAAAAAACTTTTTTGGCACTTGACATGGATAAAAAAAGTTTGCTGTAATTAGGGTTTAAGACAGCATTCCAATTAATTAATATTCTTATTTGCCTGATTCTCACCAGGTGATGGAGAGCGGTCCCCCTGACATGCGCCCCCTGGAGTCAGTTGCTCTCGAAAAGGAAAACCTGATGATCTTCACGAATTGGGGAGAGTGGTCCGGCTGCTCCAAGTGCGGGACGAGGGGATTCAGGGAGAGGGCTGGCTTCTGCTGGGTCAACGTGAGAATGGATAAGTCTATTGCTATTCTCAATTTGAGTAGGCTCATTCTGAGGGCTACATAGCCTCCCCTTTTGTTTGAATTCGCCGCCCAATGGACAGATGTAATGATGAGATGGGCGATTAATAGTTTTTTAGATAAAAAAGTGTGGATGTAAGCCTAGCCATATTTTTGGAATTTCGATTAAAATTGGGTCTTTATGGAGGGGTGGGCTTTTATTAAGGTGTGTGCTTTTAATACAGAAAATATGGTAATATTAGTCCCTAAAAGTATATCCTATTTAAAGAATCCATGGGATTGCTTGATTTGAAGTGTAATTTAAATTTGCTAATTACGTGTACGTATTTCATGAGAAGCAGCTGGCAGTATTATATCTGAGTGTATTCGGATTTGGTAAGCCTCAGTGATGTCATTTCCAGCAGTGATTTTTAGCTGTCTACAAGTTGACCGCTATTTACTGCCACCTAGGGTGCAAAATTCGCGAGCTCCTGTGAGCGGTCAACAGAATTTCGACCTCTGGAAGAAACCAGGACAGTGTGGAAGAAACCAGGACAGTTTCATCATTTAGTGATGGTCTAGTTTATTACCAAAAACTCTGCAAGTGTCTAATCTGACTTTGGTTGGCTTCAATTTTAAGCAGACAGCTTGTAAATACCAAAATAAGTTGGAACTATTTTCATCATGGAGGATGTATACATCGTAACTCACATATATATTGCCAGTATAGAGGGGGCCACTTGTGGCATGGACAAGACATTTGAGTGTAACACAGCTTTTATGAAATTGTGAATTATATTGTTGTCCTAGTTAATAAATCTCCATAAAGTAACAGAATAAATACAATTGAGCATTTTTGATATCACAAAGCAAAAACATTGGCTTTGTATGGACACGTGAATGAGTGAGAATGCATTCTTTTTGGACCCTTTTCTGTCCACAATTTAACATGCACTAAATGGCATAAGTAGATTGAGTACCATCAAACTTCTGATGAGTAAAATCATCAATTTCACAGGCAAAGTGTATGCTAAAGTTCAAAACTTTCTTTTTGTCTCATGATTTCCAAACATTTTCATTCAAAGCAGTGGACTAGATATTTGCCAGCAACCATGCTTTGTGAAAGTAGTTTGGCGTAGTAATATGGACAGCTGTTGTGCGACCTGATCTAGTGATCTGTCCAAAACAGATCAAATTATTGTTGACCCAATTCGATTTTCCAGGGACTGTCAGCATTCTGCTGCCACTTGACAGTCCCGAACCGAGACAGGATTTTTAGCCTGGCTCACCAGGCTAATTCAGGAGTAATGGTCTGAAAATATTGTCTGTCAACTCTACTGTTCATTAACTACAGGTTCAATATATCTGTTTTTGTGTTTTATTGGTTTGTTAGGGTAGCTAGATGTATGGAAATTACTTTTTTTTTTCAATTTCAAAAAATTTTTTTTCCCCAAAATTAGTTTTTCCAAGATTTGGAAAAAAAAAATTTCAACTTTTTTCAATTACGCTAATTTTTTTTTTCAAAAAGAGGAAATCTGGCAACTTCTGTTTTTCAAAATTTAAACATTTTTTGCTCCAAGATTTAAAATTTTTTTTCCTAAAGTAAAAAAGAGAAAAAATTGTTTTCCTCGATTAAAAAAAAAATTTTTTTTGTTCCAAATTTTTTTCAATTTCGCCAATATTTTCAAAGGAGGAAATTGGGCAACTTCAAGATTTTAAAAAATCGTACACATTCATTTCGTGGTTATTTGGGTATTATTTTGTTCATGGAACAACCACAATAACAGCACTTCGATTGCCGCAATTCAGAACCACCTTTCTCTGCCATTTCCAAAAAAGTAGACTTAACTATTTCACCAGCATTGCTACATATCTTGCAGTCGTCACTGCCACATATTTTGCCGTCATCACTGCCACTTGAGCCAGGCTTTGAATCCGCGGATTCTTGTTAAAAAGTGTCGCTATCTTGCTCTTTTTATTGGCAGAAATTCCACCCCAAAAAGAAGGCTGCAGATGAAGAAATCGAGGCGGTTTTCGATATGTTGAAAGGTGGCTTCCCTTGCTACTCCAGCATAGCACCAAAGCACGTGCGAGAAATCGAGCAAATTAAGGACAGGGCGTCAGAATCAATGATGGGTTGGTGCAAAAAGCGGTGTCCTCACATACCCAAAGTCAGGATGTTCAAAAATGAATTAGGTAGGTTATAATAATTATCCTGTGTGATATTTACTCAAGATGTCATGTGTTTGATTTCGATTGATGTCTCGGGTGTCATTTTTAACTGCAATTAATTACTTTTTTATTTGCAATAATTATTTTTAAAAACGATGCATTTGTGAAGACAGAAGTTGCACAAGAGTATAATTTAGAGCTGGCATCATTCAATGTGTAACAATACGATAATATCTCGATAAATGTGTAATGATAAGCATTATTTTTGCGATAATCTAGCAGAGACAATTTATCAAATTTGCGCGAAATATATATTTTTGTAATTTGATTTTATTACGATGTCACAATATGTAGATAATGGACTTCATCTAACAATATGTAAAACGATTATAACAATAAGTTGAATCGATATATTTTGATACATCGATGATCGATTTAAAATCAAACCAGCCCTAAAAGAGATCACTCTGAGTCCGACCCAATCATTCTTCCCCAGCAGTCCCAAGCAGCCTAGTACTTAATCGTCTGAATGATTTATTTTTCCTCAGGTCAAATAGAGGAGATCGTCCGACCTGGCTACTTCTCCATGAAGGAGAAAATGCCGACCCTTCCCCCGATAGCCAAGAGATTCTTCGTGTACGCGGATGAAGATAAGAACAAGGTCGTCATATGTCCCAAGTGAGTGTCCGAAGAAATTGCCCTTATTTTTGTTTACACATAAATATTTATAATGTATTTTCTCTCAATATGCAGTTGAAATAAAAAAAAAAAAAGTCATATTTTATTATTTTTCAGAAATGTTAAACATTTTATATCTATTAAAAGAAATTAATAGTATTGATGTAGTTTTTGTTAGCTTCTAATATTTTTATTTTAAAATTCAAATTCAAATAATGTTATTGATACTCATTTAAAAAGTGTAGCATAATTGCTGATCATCGAGAGCAAATATTATGTAGTGCGCAAATCTTAAGTTTTCAACAAATGCTCTGTCTTTTAATGCTCCATCTTGGAATCCAAATAAATCTGGATCAGGACCAGTCAAGAGGTAAGGGCGGGAAACGTGTCATCCAGTAGGACTCCCTCGCACCTCAGAGCCCGAGGAAAAACTATGTACTACTGCAATTGGGCTGGACACCGGTTCACGATATATCAGTCGCACCGGTTCTTTCTGGCGGTGTGATAATCAAAATCTATGAAATACACTTTCGGTTCGATCCAATCCTACCCTCCACATGCTTAATTTTCATGTAAAAAGGTTAAAATTACTTTATTAAGGAAGAAATTCCGAAAAATCAAGAGCAAGCCATGAACGGATCTTCGCCCAGGTCGCAACCCATGGCGGAATACTAATTTTCCGGACCAGAATAAGTATCGATGCTACTCTTTGTATCAAACTTAGGAAACGGTGTCCATCCCTACTTTAAAAAATGTCTAAACTTTTACTAGTCACTTGTTTTATTTGCAGCAAGAAGGCCCACAACCGCAAGAACAAAATCCAGTGGATGAAAAAGCACATTGAGCTGAACCCCTTGCAACTCTTGCGGGAGACAAAAGGGCGTGTCCGGTTGGATCTCCAGAATAGAATCAGAATCAAGAAGTTTAAGGCGAGTGATATCGCCTCCTACAGGTCAGTGTATATCTACTATATTATATGTACAAGAATGGGTAAAGTTTGTAAACGTAATGCATAGTAATTGCCTTCTCTTTTTTTGGCAAATAAAAGTGTATTGACTTCTGACTTGTATGTAGGCCTGGCCTACCTTTATCTGGAGACATTCTATCAGCTGTTCAATTATAACAGCCTTGAAGTCCATTCTGGGTCTTTGCTGGATTGGTGGGGAACTTCCCAAAATCTTGTAATTTCTTGCCATTAAATAAAGAAAGAATCATATCTGTGATATCATATCAGTGTTGAGGACCAAAGAGGAGTGTTTTGCTGCCATCCAGGAACTCCCAGTTGAGGTCAAAGGGAGTCGAGTATACTGTCTGGTTTCCGATTCAAGGCCAATTTTCATCTCAATTTGTTGGATTTGGCCTCAATTTGCTGAATTTGGCCTCACCTCTCTGAATTTGGCCCCAATCTTTGCTGAATTCGGCCTCATCCTGCTTAGTTGTTGAATTTGGGCTCATCTCACTGAATTTGGCCTCATCTTGCTTAATTGTGCCTCGCCTCACTGAATTTCGCCTCAATTTGCTGAATTTGGCCTCACCTCATGAATTTGGCCTCAATTTGCTGAATTTGGCCTCACCTCATGAATTCGGTCTCAATTTGCTGAAGTTGGCCTCGCCTCACTGATCTTGCCTCAATTTTTGTTGAATTAGGCCTCAATTTGCTGAGTGTTGTCAAAATTTATATTGGCTTCAACAACTTGCTGAATTCAGTTTGATTGATTTGTCCTCATTAGCTTTTATTTCCGAATTTCGTCCAATTTGCTAAATTTTGCCTCAAATTGTTGAATTTGACCTCAATTTGCTAATTTTGGCCTCGCCAATTTGCTGAATTTGGTCTCAACAATTTGCTGAATTTGGCCTCACATTTCTGAATTTGGCCTAATTTTTATTTGGTGAATTTTAAGCCATTTTGGTGAATTTGGCCTCAATGTGATCAATTTGACCTCACATTGCTCAATTTGGCTTTAATTTCTGAATTTAGTCCCAATTTGCTGGATATGGCCGCAGAATTTGCTCTCAGAATTTGCTAGATTTGTCCTCAATTGTTGGATTTGACCTAGACCTGTCAGCCGCCGAAAATAGCCAGCTCAGCCGCCGATAACAGAGGCATACAGCCGCCGCCAGTGCCCCCCAGAAGCCAGCCAGCCGCCGCCAATACAGTAGCGCCGGCGCCAGCCGCAAAACGGGGCAAAAAAAGGCAGTGTAACAGCAGTATGAAGCTGCTCAGATCAAGGCAAATACATCCAGCAATCTGGCATTGCAATCAGGGTATTCTTGCTTCAGTTGTTGCTTTGTTCAATTGGATTGACTTGAACAAACTTCAGATTGTTTTGGTTGTGACACTTGAAGTGCAATTAAACCAATTAGAGGTTGATGGCACTCAGGGAAACTAACTCAGAGAACCTGATGGAATTCAGCACCTAGACAACAAAATACTTATTTTTGAGCAGTTTTGAGTTTATGCCATTAATTTGTAGTTAGACCTTTTGTTCTTTCAATTACACGACTCCAGCCTGGATCTCCTATGGAAATGGCTCTTTAAGCCAAGTTTATTAGAATGTATTCAGTTTGTGCCTGTTGTATTTCCACAAAAAGGTTATCTTTTTTAAGCTATCAAATCTGCTGATTGAATGGCAATCGCCAACTGGATAGAAGATGAGTTTTTACATACATGTATGTTCTGACTTTGCTGCTGTTGAACATCTCTTTTTTCATTAGCCTGCATTCAAGTACATTGAATAGTACTTTGATATTTTAAGAGATGAGTAGACTTGCTGCTTGTTGTTGACCAAGAAACTATAGAAGATTATTCATCTATCTGATTCTTACACCATAAATTCAGCTTTGACAAAACAAAGGAGCTACTAGAGATTGGCCAATGGTCATTACCAATCAAACATGATCATCGCCAATTTACAAACAGATAATTCTTTATTCATTGAAACTTATCTTTCATTGAACCTGCCGGCTAGAAAATTGTCCAATTTAAGAGTGGGACTTCTATGTTTATTTATAATCATGACACATCATCAGCTATCATGACTCAGAAATTGTCATTTAACTGTGAAAGGGTTTGCTTTTCTCATAAATAGCTTAGTATTACTAAGAATGCCAGATTATACAGATCTCTTTTGGTAAATTGGGTTAAATCTGTTTTCCTGAGTTATCACTTTCAGGGCAATTTTTGCCAATACATACAAACTACAGTGTCTCCTATAAGTAAGTGAAACAGGTGATGTTTCGCTACTGGGTTATGCTAAATACCCTCGACTAACCCGCTTCTTGAAGCAGGGATGCTCATACAATGAGAAGAACCTGTGGGATTATGAAGGACAATATTTGAGTCATGTAGGATACAAATGGCTGCCAATTTTATTTGCGCAACAAACAGTTTAATACATGTTACAAACAGTTACTCCCCATTGAAATTGATATTGGCCTTGGGTTCACTTACGTACCTGTCAAAGATTTTGACCCATACCTATCTCTTGAGTACAGCAAGAAAATTGGCTGCCATTGTTATCCCACATGCTTCAAACATTGTCCTGTATGATCCAATCTGTTTTCATCTCATATGATGAGAACTCATGCTTCCACAAGCAGTTTGGCTGAGACCAAACACACCCATTTAACCTACTTGAGGTAGCACTGTATGTGACAGGAAAAATCACTTTTTTAAAATCTTCAAACATTTTGGTATTTTTCTCTGTCTGATGTCAAATTTATAGATCCTAAAGTTCTAGTTAAGCTGCGGCTAGCCGACCAGCTAGCCACTACTAATTTAAGCCAGCCTCAGCCACCAAAGGTTGTGGCTAAGCTGCAGCCAGCTGATCACACATCTTAGCCAGCCAATTTTGGCTTGGCCGGCTGGCTGACAGGTCTAATTTGACCTAAATTTGCTGAATTTGGTGTTAGTTTGCTGAATTTGGCCTAAACAATTTTCTAATTATGGCCTTAAGGGGAGGTATGGGTAATTTTAGGCATAATGGCCCATGTTTGGTATCAAAAGATAGGTTTTTGCTAAATTAGATGATTTCAGGTCATTTTGCATTTTTGCGATGAATGGTTGCCATGGTAACCAGTTTAAAAGGCAAAAAAAGGCTGATTTTTACTTCTCACGGGATGTGAAATTTCTGAAGTTACAGACATGTCAGAAAAATTTCGAAAATGTTGACAAATGAAGAAAAGCAAAATGAAGAAAAGTATAGAGGGATTTTTAAAGATTCCTTTTAATAGTGCCAGAAATTGGGGTAAAGTGGACTAAAGTCATTTTTTGGGAAAAATTGCTGGTTTCTACGACTTCAATCTCAAATAATTTCGTAACCAAAAAAAAATTTAAAAATCCCCACTATTGTTGTTCAAGACAATTCTGCAAGGATTCCGTTGATGTATCCCACAAGTTCCTACGATGAACGGTTGTCAAGATTTTTCACATCCCGTGGAGGGTAAAAGTGTGTTTTCGCAAATTGCGGAAAATGGCAAAAATGTGACGTAACCGTCATTTTAGGCAATTGACCACTGTATAACATATCCGTGGCAATTTATCCAATTCTAATGAAGCTACAGGTACGAAATTTTACCAAGATTTAGTTCCTCCAGAGCCAGCTTGGCTCTGGAGGACTGCACGGCTACGCCAGCTGATCCGTCAGCCTTCATTTCCGGCATTCGGTAAACATGACATACAGTGATTTACTCAACACACCTCAAATTTTCCCCTCCACCTCTGCACACACGCCATGCTGAAGGGTTAGAGTGATGTGGCTGATAGATTAGGGATAGATCTATCTGTGACAACTGTTAATAGATGTCCGCAATGCCGAGAATCGTCAGAAATCACACGAATTGCGAAGCGTTTTGACACAGCGTTAAGCCAAAATCATGGCCGACCCACAGTTTCTGTATTGCCGGTCTCTAACTTGGCCCTGGGTATGCAGCAATGTGATTGGTCAGCGTCCTTGGCGTCCTCGGAATGCAACAATGTGATTGGTCGGCGTGTTCTGGCGTAGTCTGACAGGTTCCCGCCGGAATGAAGCGATCTGATTGGTCGAAGTAGTCTGGCTGGTTCCTGACTCAAGTTGCTAGTAGCGCCTCCTCTCGCCTCTGGCGAGCAAATTGATTGACTTCGGCAATGTTCGCATAATTCCGTCGTGAGCACATGCTTTGCACAACAAAAATATCTGCAAATGGAGATCGATGCTCTGCTTGGTGTTACGGACATTTCGGACATTGTCAGTGATCAAATGTGTTTGGATTACTTCGCCCTGGATGTGGTGCTTCGTCTGGAAGGGTTGTGGATGCACTGGGGAAGTGTCTGTGTCCGTCAATCGATCTCAAAGTTGACCTTCTGGATTAGCCCATGTTGTCAATGGAATGGTTGACTATGCGCGTTGGATACATTTACATCGATCTGATCGGATTTATAGTACTTTATTAACTTTAAAAGTTGTTGAAGTTGACCAAAATAGTTCGCCAATGATGTTGTGCATTGTCTGGAAAAGTTCTGGATGTATTGTCGAAGTTTTGTTGTCTGTCGGACGATTTTGCAGTTGCCTGTCTGGCCTGTGTCTGGAATTCGCAGATGGCTGATATTATGGTGAGTCTACAAGTTGCCGTGGAAATTTTAGTGCTTTAATTGCATTGACAGTTGTTGAAATTGACTGGAATAGTTCGCCTGTGTCTAGTACAAATCGAAGTTTATCAAACTACTTCGACAGTGCATTGTCAGGAAACTATCTTTAGTTTAATTTATGACATAAATTTCACCTGACGCTTGTTGACATAACACTGTCAACAGATTGCAGACACTTTAAAAAATTGTTCATGTCTTTGCACCGATAAAGTGAGCTGAAAGAGTGAGATTTTATCACCATTTTGTAAATCAGATAGCAACAATACAACGGATTTCTTCATTGAATTTGTGTACACGAGGAAAGAAGCCAAGGCAAGATCAGCATGCTTGATGTCAATGATCTGAGCCCACATCTGATCAGCCCATGAGTGGTTGCTGAGATACAAGAGGCGGGACTTCAGTGAAATTGACAAATAGTAGTGCTTGTCAATCATTTTCTGTCCCTCCCAGACAGAGAGGCCATGGGAATTAGAAAGGTGCATGACCTTTTAATGAAATGTCTTTACAATGTAACAATTTACGTTGTCGCGCAATGCAATGTACCCTGGTAACAATTTTCCAGACAACAATGTCTGACATTATGTTGCTCTAAAGTGCAAGATACACTGTTATTGTCACCCTCCTTGTTTCTTACCTGATTTTCTTAAAACTTTCTTAAACTCAGTGACCTCTTAATTAAGATTTACCTGTGTCATTAGAAAAAGAGCAATTATAAGATCTTGGGCTAGGGGGGGGTGTTATTTTAAAAATTTCAGATAATCATACCTGTGTGGATGGAATATGAAAATATAGGTCAAAAGAAACCCAAAGGTACCTCAATCGCATTATTTGGTTTTAAAAACCCATATGGACGGAGGCTTTGAAGATAACGGCTTTTGCGCTGACTGCAAAATTACCCGAAAATGCCATATCTCGAGAACGAATGCACATACAGACTTCAAAATAGGCTCAAATTATTCGCAATCCCTAAGTTTATATTCGTCTTTCATAGTAAATATATGCCTATCTGCCTTATTTTTTAAGATATAGCCAAAAAACCTTGATTTTGTGCAAAACCTTATATTTTCGATTTTTTAGGAACTTTATAGGCTTAATTTGAAAAATGTTAGCTTTAAAAAATTTCTGCTCCACTTGCTCTATCATCCAAAAATTTAAGTATCATCCTAAACATTGAAGGTTGATGTTGCAGTTTTAGCCAAATCTTTCTGTGTCTATCTTTGTCTTAGGTGATGTATGTGTTCTGGTTTTATCCTCGTCAGCACTATAATTACTTGGGATTTATTTGTCTTCAGTCATTTCCTCATATTTTAAAGTAAGTGTGTGTTTGGTGAAGAAAAGTAGGCCTAATTTTGTTTACCAATTTTCATGTAAGAAAATGTGAGGAGCTCCTAGGGACAGCACATTTCACTATATTTGTAATTTTACTTTTTGGTTTGTTTCTTTTCTTATCGAGAGGACACTGACAGGTTTTGCAAACTGAAGCAGCATTATCAAGTTGAAGCTGTGAATGTGTAAGTCTTAAGTATTCAGTGAGACATTTGTGTGGCTTCTTATGGTGGTGATGGATCAGATATTCTGATATACAAAGGTGATCTTGAATTTGCAACCTAATATTGGTAAGCAGAAATATTTAGTTCCCGTTCACAAAAAAGGCTTATGTTTATTCCGCCTTCTGTAGAAACATGTCACAAATTCTAGGAATTGAGAAATTTTGTATTTTTGGCATGTTGTATCTCAAATTTTACAATCTGTCTATAATTCTATACATATGTGTAACATTTTTCTCTTTACTGTGCAGCCACATCCACTTTAAAGCGTAGCCATTTTTCAAACAGACTTGATTTTACTAAATAAATAACCTAACCTGACAAATAAAACTTCTTTTTTTAAATTTTTAGTTGTTGCTACTTTACAGAGATTGTCAACATCTCTATTGACTTGCATGGCTAACTTGTTAAAGAAGAAAGATTCTCAACATCCCAGTTTCATGCCTGAAATTGTTTCTGAACAAGAAATTGCTTGACTAGTTCTCCTCAAGTAGTACTTCCTGGTCATCTTTTGTCACATGTTGTCTGTGTAACTTTTGCTTTTCTTTGGTTACCTGTTCATTGGTCAAAAGTCAGTTGGTTCAACGAGATAAAGAGTGCTAAAAACAAAGTACTCAGTCACAAGATGCTGGGGAATTCAATGTCACTGAAGGCATTCACCACAGAATTAAGCAAGGGGGTGTTGGAGAAAGAACTGTATTTTTTAAGAAGTCCCTGGGATTGGCACAAGGTCACTTGGCAGAGGTAGATGTTTCAGCTTAATCTTTCTCTCCTCAGAGAAACAGCTTACTCTATTTTCAGAGCTATATGCAAACCCAAACTTTGAGGGTATGGACCAATATTCCTGATAAAAATTTTGTGCATTAAGATGTCAGGCACAGTCAATACATTGTAAATGGTTTTGTTTAGTCATACTACTGTTAAAAATGATTAGATCCAGTCTCATCTTATTGTTTCTCTTAAGACTTCTTGAAAAAATCTTCTATTTTCTTGTTATAATATATCATTACTGCACAGTGGCGTCATTGTAGGTGGGGCTGGTGGGGCATTCGCATTTGCCCCACCACTTTTTGACCTAAGTATACATGTTTCTGAATCAAAAAAATATATAATTTTTCCCCTGACATCTTCCACGAAGATGTGACGGCTACTTGCCCCACCACATTAAAATGAAACTGATGCCCCTTTTACTGCAAGATGAGCATAGGAAACAAATGAATGTGATTAACAATCAATTTTAGAGTTACTTGTCCATCAGGGATGTCATTTTCCAGTATTGGAATTTTAGTATTAATATATTCATTATTTATGCTATACTCTTCAAGTTAATTTCATGCCATTACTGGCATTACTGCTGTCTCACATGCGAAATAGAATTATAATGGTGTTGTGAATGTCACTTGTTTTATAAGCTTGTCAAAGATCTTGTCAGTGAACCTCAAGACTTTTAAGATAGCTGCACACAGAGTACCATGCAGTTATATGAAACTAAATATTAATGTTCTTGTCATAAGTAAATCAAGTATCTCGCTGATCAAATCAATTTAGGCATATGCACGGTATACAACAACTTGGTATAGTATATATATGATTCAGTAATTGATAATATGGAATAGAACTGTCAAATGCATATATATATTAAATGTAAACATAGATTGAGCAATTTTTGCAATTATTTAGGCTCTAACACTATACACACAGTCTGCAATGCGAGTTTACGCTTGTATACTGTCGGAAAAGAGCAAAAAAAACAGTTTTTGTCCAATAACAAAAAAAGTATTGCACTTAGGCCTATAGTTACTATGAAACACTGATATAAAAATGAGGATTCCGGTTAATTTGAGCCTATTCACAAGTCTCTAAGACCAATAGTTCTCGAGATATGATTTTTTTGGGTAATTTTTGTCATTATTTCATCGCGTCAACCTTCAAAGGCTCCGTCCATATGGGTTTTCGGCTTATATTGACAAACGGAGGCAACCGTGTTGCCTAACTAGGTCCAGGTCACACAAAAAATGCCACACAGAAACATTTCTGTGTCGGTCATAGGAAGATGGCGTTTTCTGTTAACCATACAATTTCCTCTTAAATATGAACTATTTAACTTGGAATATTGATGGGGGCATTGCACAATATTTATTTATTGTTCCCAAAAATTAAATTTTGAAATGAAGAGTTTTCAAATAGCCTATTTCGTCACATTGATCACACTGTCATATTTTAAAAATGCTGCATCCACATAGATGATCTGAAGTTTTGTTTTTGAAACATTGCATATATATATATGTATACGTTTTTATTGACATAAAAACAGGTCACATTTGACCAAAATGTCAACATACTGAATTATCTTTTATTGATTATTTGTTGCAGAAACAAAATTAAACTTATTGTTCTTCGAAGTCGTTGGTTTACTTTTCTTTTTTGTGCATTTTATCTTTTGCTCTTCCAACCTCTCTATGACCAGTGATGCCACATATTCATTCAGGCCCTGAATTTCAGGGATGTCCAGGGTTTTTCCGTTGCCCCAACACAACATTGGACTAGGGGGACCGGGCCCAGCCCAACTATCCAGCTCTGGAGGGGCACATTCCATGTGCTTTTCTAGTTATCATTGTTATGTTTCATCAAGGTAAATTCTATGTTTCCATGGCAACTGCATTTTTGTGTGGACATCTTTAAAATGACACAACGCCACTATTTACTTGCTAAAATTTGGCAACGATTTTGCATTTAACATGGTTTTAAGTAGGGGAGAGCGGGGCACAGTGAGACACTTTTTTCATTTTCAAGTGTTCCAAAATGTTGGCAGTAACGAGTTAAATGAGATCAGGTCTACATTATAGGTAATGACGTTGGGTATATAGTCAAGTAGTTTCAGGTTCCTACCTTTTACAGGTTTGGAGAAATTTTGAGTTACGTCCATGCTCGTTAAGTGTCTCACTGTGCCCCGTGGGCGGGGCACAGTGAGACAGCAGGCGGGGCACAGTGAGACAGGGCATCTGCTGCCATAACCACCGATCCTCGGGACCTGCAGAATAGTTCCGTCAATTGTTGCTACAGAAACTACTGTACTCTTATAAAAGCAGCTGGCTAGGTGAGTTTTTAGGTCCGTTTTTCAGCATGTTTCAAAACTTCATCGAACAGGACACATGCACGACTTATTTAACCTGCCGCACCTGTTACATACTAATCAAAATTCATTCTGATGCTTCTCTTTGAATATGACTCACTAAAATCAGGAGTTTATTGCAGGCATTTTGTTTTTAATAGTGAATTGTAAGCTATGCCTTACATTCAGGTCGTTTCGAGTGTATTCTACCATGTCTCACTGTGCCCCGCCTCCAACTGTCTCACTGTGCCCCACACAGCTCTCTTTATAAAATTTTTCAATCCTGCGGACCAGATGCCCGTATTGTGGTTCATTATCTCACTAAACTAAGGCAAATAATCAAGGTTTGCATTCCTGGCAATTGATTTGCGTTACACCATTTTTCTCGGGAATTATAACAAAAAGTCATTTAGCAAAATTATTTACTTTTATCGGCTAAAAACCAAAATATTGAAATTCCACTCTCGATATGCTGTGTAGGCATTCCGAATATAGGTCAGACTCTCACTTACTTACTTTTTGTACTATACAAAAGAGGGTTGATCTGTAAACAGTACCAGCTAGACGCTACGGGCTTTGTCTCACTGTGCCCGCCGTCTCACTGTGCCCCGCTCTCCCCTAATGATAGAGACATATTTTAATATAATTGAAGCTTGGACTGGTTGCCTGAGTTGGTGCAGGTCAAAGATATGGCATAATCTGGAATTGTTAAGCTTACACATTTTTGGGGAATTTCTCACCCATACCTCCCCTTAATTTGATGAATTTTGCTTCAGTGTGCTGAATTTGCCCTCAGTTTGCGTAGTTTTGCTTGATTTGGATTTACTTGATTTTGCTGAATTTGGCTCAGACTGCTGAATTTAGCGGGATTTAGTCTCAGATTGCTGAATTTGGGCTGGGATTGCCGAATTTTGTTACATGGCTATGCCTACACTTGAATTTTGTTGCTTGTCTTTCTTTCAGTTGTTGGTTCCAGGGGCGGATGCTGGCCGTGGTAAGAGTTTCCATGACATCCGGCCGCATAGAGAGGAAATATTTCGACTATCTGACGACTATAGGGTTCTCTATGGCCGTCTTTTTTATATTCAAAATGGTCTGGACTTTCTACAGGAGGAGTGAGAGCATTAAAAATATGAGTTAGACAGCTGTTGCACAAATGTGCGACATTGTATGTCCAGCTAATAGACAGGCCTGCTTATTGTTTTATTCATTTATTAATTTGTATGCACTTTGTGAGCTCTTATTCATTCATCAAGTGCCTTCCACCGTAAAGTACAGCCATATATACAAAAGTGGCAATGCATTTAAGATCTGATCTGAACAGACTGGACCCTTATGAATATTATGCATTGTATCTCTCGGGGTTTTTTATAAAGGTTTAATTACATACTTACATATGATTATTGAATTATATCATTTTATTTTACATGAAATTTTACACTTTTTTATATCAGGTGTTAACAGTGTATTCATGTAGCCGATGTGCCTCATACAAGCCTGCAAGCAACATTTTTTCAGCTTGTTCAGGGTCAGGATCATGTTTTCTACCCAATTCCAATCACTTGAATCTCATAAGTAGTATTATGAATCAAAATAAGTAATGTTCAATATAAAAAAAGTTTTAAGCATTAATTGGATGGCTTGCTTATTAGCTTATTGTACTGCCACTGATTAAACTTACATGGACAGAATGACATTTAGAAAATTCTACGTGACCTGATAATGTGCAGGCATTCTGGCACTGAGATTGGTTATACGTGTGCAATGTAATCCCATTGATTTTATTGATTTATCTTTCTGAGACACGTGTTTGACTTTTTGTAGAAGTTTAAGATGTCAAATTTATAAATGTTTTGTGATTTATAAGCCTGAAGAATAAAATCAATTTTTGATTTTTTGGAGTTTTGTGCGTGGTCAAGGTCATTTGCGTGACATTGCGATGTTTGGCCTTTTTGTCAGCTCAGGATGATTATTAATTTTGCTATACAGGACTTATTCTATTATGCATATATATATATATAGATGGTTATTTGGTTATTGAATTATTGATAAAATTTTCATATAAAGGATTAAAGGTTGTCTCAAATGTTTATAATTCAACTCAGATCATTTTGTTAAAACCGTGATAACAATGCAAACTTTTTAATTATAGTATAGCAAAGAGATAATTATCTTAAGGAAGATTAAAAGAATAAAATCGGAATCGTAAAAAATTGTGGTTGACTAGACAGATAATATTCTTTATTTATAATATCCTCTGCATTGGGATAAATTAGCCCCCCCCCCCCACCTTGATTTTTTAAAGATCAATTTCTTATATACCTTTAAAAATACCTATAGATTTTTGATTTGAGAAATATTCCAATAATTGATACATGATCTCTTCATGAAGTGCTTGAGCATTTGTTATAGCCTATTTGCCAAATGTGTATAGATACGTGGAACTACTTTGGATATATGGAAATTTATAGGTATATCATCATTGGAGATGTCAATGCAAGGAGAGATATATCCATAGAAATACATAGAACGGACACGAGGCTCTGGCAGATGAAGCAACCAAATCCACCATCTTGGAACTGCTCTGTATCCTGAAACAATGGTATCGTGACGTCATCAATAACAGTGATGTCACTTATAACAATGGCATGATGTCACATAATAATTAGTCCATTGTGACGTCATGACTCAGGGCAGTTCCTATATGGTGGATTTGGTGACCTCATCTTGAGGTGGCTTCATACAGCCTCATGTCCGTTCTATGTATTTCTATGGATATATCTTATGACGTTGCCTCAAAATGTTAGCATATTAGATTGGAGAAATGTCAATTTGTTCTCCACTTCTCATGTAAGTTCTTTGTGTACATAAGCCATTTATCAACCATTTACTTAAGCCAACATGATTTGTATCTTGACAATGGACAGGTATTTAGCATTGATTGATTTTGGACAGCAATCGAGGGTTACAATAATAATCTAATTCACATTGTCAAGTTTTGATGACCGTATGACGTGGTTGCCATTAGAATGTGCAACCAAATGTGACCAGATAAGAAGTTATTAAGATATATATAGTTATTTAGTTATTAAGTCACAAGGAAATGCAGAGAAGCATTAATAAGAATTGATTTAATGTCAGCGTGTGCCAACAATAAGCTCATTGCTTGAGAGGCGTATCTCCTGGTGTGTGACTTGTCTTGCTAGATAACTGTGTGCGCCGCACGACTAAGTCAGATAGTCGCAAGCAGGAGAACAGATAGAATCATTTACTCTACCTTCGAGGATTTAAGAATTTTGAAATTCACTAACATGTGACGCGTTCGCTGTCATAAAAGTTAGTTTGAAGTCAAGGTCTTCGTAAAATGGGCCTAATACATTACTTGGTGGTTTTGACTTTGGTGGTTTCTTCAATTTATGGTAAGTTTAATATTTTTATATTCGCTTTTTTTGTGAAGACATAGAAATACGGAGCATTTATTTTCTTGCCAGTATCATGAGATTTTGTGGTTTCATCGATTATGTTTCTGATTAAATGAGTGATGACAGCTTTTTGTAATGATGCTCTATGATGTAGTGTATCTACGTTAGTTTTAATTAGTTTATTTGCATTTTCATTCATTATAAATTGTAACTGCTTTGAATTTTAATTAGTTCCGCAATGTGAAACTTTTGATGGGAATTCACAATCTATTTCCACTATGATAATGTCCATTTTCTAAAACTAGCATTTTATTCATTACAATGTCCCCTTCGTTTGATATAAAAATATTTCTTTCTTCAGCCGGCCTTGTTGAAAATGTAGAACCCGACTATGGAAGCATTGGAGGCGGCACCAGGATCACCATATATGGAAATGGTGAGACAGTTTTCCTGAAAAATTTCTTTTATCTATAAAACTGCAGTTGTCATTGCCCTTTCATCATCATTTCTCCCTTCAGTAGCAACAGAGCTGCAACACTGGCCTTTTGCAACATGATATTTGGCAATTTCCTGACTTGAGAACCATAATTGTTCACTGTAGTTTTGTGCAAGTTTCCCAGCGATTTGAGTGATGGATGGATAAAGTGGAAAAGCTCAATTCGAAATGCTGATTGCTTGGGCATGAACTTGCATTTCGTTAGATCTGAAATACTTTAAAAAATAGATGTATTCGAAATTTGGCCCAACTATTTAGGCCACACATAATTGATCCTTAGCTTCTCGGATCCTCTCAAAGCACTTTTTCTAGGGTCGGTCGGTATGTAGGACAAAAAAAAAAGGTGAAAAAAAAAATTGTGTTTATTATATAAAAAAAATAATTTTTTTTTCGTTTTTTTTTCCATCGGCAGGAAATCTATTGTGTCGACGGGTTCGCAAAGCTAAGAATCAATTATGTATGGCCTTACCGGTATATATATTCACTTCTGTTTATCCGTACTTCAGAATTTTAATAAGCTGAATCGATTAACGATTGCTGTTTATTCAGTGTGAGGAGTAGAGGATTAGCTTCTTGCGGTGTATGAGGTCTCAAGGCCGGCCTCAGTGCCATATTTTGATGGCCTTGGCCTTGGCTCGGTCGCAGCTGCCAAATCCTTGGCCTTGACTCGGTCTCAGGTTGACCTGGCCTCGATTACATCGCTGGCTACTAGGGCCAGAAATGTTATCAACATATAAATATTGCTTAATTCAATTTATTGATGACTGATTTTCTCTCTGTAATTTCAGGATTTGCAAAAAGCCAGTTCAATTTCGGGGACACTCCAAACGTAGGGAATAAAGTTCAACTTGTGACGAAAACTTCTTCTTACGATTGTGACATCCACAAAGATGGTTGTAACGACCATCAGATCATGTGTTACACAAGGTCAGTAAAATTTCTGGCTGGGTTTCTTATTTATTTTATCAGAGCATCCATGATGGGAAGAGCATGGGAAAAATAGTTGGAAAAACAATTTTTGAGAAAAATAAATTTTTGAGAAAAATAAAACTAAAATTTGGAAAAAGAATTGACCCTGACTCAAACCTTCAGCAAAAAAGCAGTCCTGCAGCAAATTAAAGTCCTATTTCTTTTAAAGCTGATCATTAGACAGCACTGCTGGTGCCGTTATTAAAATTATGTTGCAATATTGTCTTCAGGAGAATGCCAGCTGGAGAATATTTTGTTCGGGTGACAGTCGACGGAAGATCTTTTGATGATGCGGAATACGTCAATAAAGACAAGTGGTCCACGAAGTTGCGCTTCACGGTAAGGAGATTATATAATAAAGGCCATTGAAATGTCAAGTATTGTTAATCAACTCTATGAGGCAGTCAGTGCTATGATGTAGCAATTACATTGTTGGCAAGAGTGTTTCTCCTGGCCTCTCCTGGCCTTATATTGTATTGGAGTGGGATTTTTTTGAAAGTTTTTATCTAAAAGTGATATTTAGTAGGCCTATGCGTCTTTGTCGACTCTTTCCCAATTTTTTTGCGACACATACAAAACAAATGCAAGTTGAATGTATATAAAGCATTTGCTCTGCCATCATTATAGACCTTGCTGATTAATTTGCATAAACGTCATTTCAGACTCGAACGAATAATACTCCACAGATTCGGAAAATATCTCCGAAGTCGGATATGCCAGGTTGGTAATTTGTTGTGCAAAGTTCTCCTTTTTCCGATGGTTTCTATAACGATTAGTGAGTGATGTTTTATTTAACGACCCTCCAACCCGGTTGGGTTATGAAGGTCGCTATGATTTCTATACGCCAGACATCTGTTTCACCATTCAGCATATTTAGGCAAGAAATAAATTACCTTATAACTTCTTAGGTTGGTAAGACAAAAAAAAAACTGTAATCTCAATTTTTCATAATGTCAATTTGGATAAAAAAATAGTGTGTTAGCTCTATTTTTTTCCATAGGCAGATATTTTTTCAGTTGATCGATCAAAGAAGCTAAAAGATTAAATATGTCTGGTCCTAATTGTGCTGTTATTCTATTGAATTTTAAATGGGTTGCTCAAATTTTCAGAACAATTGGTTCATCTGGAAGGGCCTATGATGAGTGATCTTTACGGAACAAATGTGGACGTGGCTTCCAATGGAAGGACTGAGCGCATCAGGAGGTATATAAGATTGATTTATGATGACTCCTTGGTTTTCTTTTTGCCTATTAACTCTAGCGCTTATTGCTTGTACCATTTCAAATTGAAAAATGTAGTACCTGTAGCAAGAATTCATTCTTCTTTTTCTTCCAGAGCTACAATTGGAGGTGCGAAACTTGACCTTATGGACCCGACCAAAGAGGACAAGCCAGATACTAAGAATGCATTGTACGTTTTCTTTAACTTCTGAAATATTTAGTATCTTTCAAAGTCTTAAATTTTTATTCAAAGTCTAGATTAATATATTTAACATAAACTTGACAGCTTTTATTTTATTGATCAGTCTTTTGCTGATGTATTTCACTGTATTTGATTTTTAAAAAAGGGGTTTCTTTCTCTTTTTTTTAAGAAGTTGTTGCCCTAGTTAGTATTATAGTAAACATTCTATTTTGTTGCCTTAGTTACCGATTGGATGGTGACTCAAAATCAAATGAGGTCAAGGTCACTGGAAAGAACACAGACACTTATGTTGGTAAGTGGGCAAACTTAAATTAAGCTTTTAAAATCTCAAAATAAATAATGTGTTTATGAAATACCTTTTAAATTTTACTGTACAGATTAACGATGGCCGTAGTTCGCTTAATGCCATTTATTGTTATATATATATATATCAGAGTGACCTTCTGAAAATACAGTCCTGGACAAAAGTTCTGTCGCTAGCACAAGTCACAGACACAATTGCCAATAATTTGACTTGTGCTGAACAGATTTTAATGAGGCATGGCTCAAATGAAAGCCAAGTCCTTCTACGACATGCTTATATTGTGAAAAAGAAGTTTTGTCTCAATCTGATTATTGTAGAAATTAATATTGACAGTGTGTCCAAAATGTGCCTGGACAAAAGTCCTGTCGCATGCAAGAAGTTATGCTAAAAAATTGTCTAAATTAATATCTGAAACTGCTAAAATGATGAAAAATTATCCGAGCATTTAGTCGTGATACAGGAGAATAAAAAAAAGTCACTGTGGTCAACTCAATGATCTTGTCGAACAATATCCATGGTGTTTCATGAGGACTCTTGTGAATTATTGACTCAGTAACAATAATTATCATCAAAAGTGATAGATAATACAGACCAATGCTTTCTTTGATTCACAAGTATTCTTTGGAATTGTCTTCCCTGCCTTCCAACTTATTTTAGAGGACATGGGATCACGGAAATTGAGATTATTGCATTCCCGGTGGCAGAGCAGGTATAATGGAACATGCAACGTTAACAAGAAAAATTAAAGTGAGGGCTGCACTAATACAAACTATGCCGTTTGGCTTCAAATTCTCACCATGGCAGTGGTTTATAATAACTGAGGACTGAAATTTGTTCTTGTCCAAAGCTATTGTTTATTATATGGTCCCCTTGCCATCTCGATCAATTTCTTACTCCCAGACCGTATTTTTGTTTTTCATTTTCATGGACACTTTCAGTTAAGTCTTGATAAATTGCATACATGTTAGCTTTAACAGAACATGTGCATTATTGGTGCAGCTTTTGTGCAGTCATAATGTAATTTTTGATAAAAAATTGAAAAATTAATTACTGTGCGTCTTGGCCTTTTTGCAATATAAGCAAGTTGTAGAAGGCATTGGCTTTCATTTAAGATATTTCTTGTCGAAATCAGTCAATCACAAGCCAAGTTATTAACAGATCTGTCAATACCATTTGGATGCGACAGAACTTATGTCCAGGACTGTATTAACCATATCTACAGATTAATTTTAAATGGTTATTCTCACACATGTACATCATATGAAAGGAGCTATTGAGGTAGAAGGCCAGTAAGGCTATAATTACAGTTTAAATCACATTATGATGTCATTCCAATGGATTTATTTGGCAAGAAAAGGTCTCTAAGTGACGCATGCTCCATTTATTGGTTTGTGGCCTTGACTGTGGCCTATCATTTGGCATGGGAACAAGGCATGGCTATAAATTTAGTCATGAACCATAATTTATTTGATTATAATTATAAAAGTCGATTTGCCTTGACCCCCAGGAACATGTGTAATATATGCATATGTAGCCAACAATAAGAGGTATTCTAACCCTTGGTCACACGACCATTGTTGACCTATCAGGCTTCTCCCTGGCCAACACCAGTTTGGTTAAACTTTACATACTATTGTCACACAAGTAACCAAGCTTGTCTTTATGAAATGCTGGGTTCCTGTGACAGTCCTTGTAAATTCTTAAAGCCCTTAAAAAATAAATGGTCATACCAGTGGAAAGTCCTTCAAAAGTCCTCAAAAACTAAAAAAAAAAAGTAAGTAAGGTAGTTCTGGAATTATGATTATTCTGCAGAAAAGAGTCCTTGAAATTTGATAACTGGAATGTCCTTGAAAATTCCTTTAATTTAGTTTTCACACTTTAGTGGGAACCCTCAAAATTACACCATCCGTACATGTAAAAAGTGCTTATATTTCTTGAGGCAATACAAAGTTCAAGATCCTCACGATCAACACTGATAATCTAGGCGTCCTTATGCATAATAAAAGCCATTGAATTTATTGAAAAATAAAAGGTTTCTAAATGATTTGTGACCCATAGCTTTCCTTCCAGTCATATTACAACTTCTTGGGACTTCTCTTTAATTGTCTAGGGGGAACGGGGGCACATTGGGACGCTTTTAACGTCTACTAATTTTGCTCAATGCTGAAAGCACTGAAGAACTCAGAAGTTTGCATGAATATCACCAATACTATTGAGCTTAAATGCAAGGCATAATAAACTAGACTGCACCCACCCTTTTGCAGCCAGAGAGTCGTAAAAATGACTGTCCCAATGTGCCCCGGCATGGCACAGCCGGGGCACATTGGGACATCAATTAAAAAATCATTTTGACACTCCATGTGCAATAGATATCACATATAAGTAGTGCATAAGACAATATACAGTGCATTAACACCTTTTAGTGTCAATAGTTCTTAACTTTAAGCAGTTTTAAACATTTAACATAAACTGTCCTGGGTGCGGACATCTATGTAAGTAACACACAGTGCTTTGCGACAAATTTGTTCACAGAGCATGGTAATCCACTATACCTTTATTCCCTGTGGCCTGAACACCTGTTGTGGGTTGTCTCAGGTCATCTAGTTGCCTTGGAAACTTAAATTCTGCCATATTAAGTGCATCCCAATGTGCCCCAAATTCACTGTCCCAATGAGCCCCGATATGACTTTTACACCAAAATGCTAATTTCTCGGACACCAGTGAGTGTGTTTATCACAATAGCAATTCATGACTCTTTGTTACGATATATAAAATTCAAACAAGCACTGAGAAAGCCTCATTGTTCATGGTTTGTCCACAGAATGGTTCGAATGGAACCCGTCCATATTTACTTTAGTAGTAGCGGGAAAACAAACTTTTGCTTGCCATACTTCTGCATGTGGCTGTAATTTGTCTATAAAACCATGGAAACATCAGGATGTGAAATTACAAGATATGATGGCACTACCATATCATACACCTCGCCAGGAACCAAGAAACCCCCACCGTCCCACAGTGCCCCGCGTCCCAATGTGCCCCCGTTCCCCCTACACTGTCTAGACTAAGTTGAACCATGGCTGATTAGTGTATTTCCTGCATATTATTGATTTAAGTTGATTATTGCATGATTAAGCTTTGATATAACGTAATGATATTTGTGTATTTATTTTGCATGTGCTTGGTCTCAAATTAATCCAAAGATTAACACTAGAAGGATTAGTATCACTGATCAGTTGTAGATTATTCTAAATGGTTTATAAAAGAATTGAGAGACAATTTGAGAGGAGTTTTTGTTGCACACCAAAGAAATGCTCTTGAAATTGATCATACAAACGTTTTTATACACCTTTCTTGTTCAAGAATGTTTTGAAGTAGCAGTTTAAATGATGCTTAGTGCTTGCCCTCAATTAGAATTTGATTAATAATATTTTTTCTTGGCGATTCAAGCACAAATTTAAAGTAATACAATTGAGGCTTTTCAAACTCTAGTGTCATTTTGGACTGCTGTATTAGCTGACTCATAACTACCTCAGGCACCTTTTTATTGGTGGTGTACGTTTTTGTGGGGCAAAATTTTACTTTTTGAATGCAGTTGAAAAATGTTTGGTTTTGTGTTTTAAGGCAACTACAACATCTCTCTGCTTTACGATGGCTCTCTTGGAAGGTAAACATTTTGGAACTTTTAATCATAATGCTTTAGATATTTTGAGTTAACTGATTATTGCAGTGTTTGTCTCCTTATAAATATCTGAAGTATATCATACTGCAATTTTTGAAAATTCCTTGCTTGTAATTTGTCTTATCTCCAGGGTCCTGACTTCTGAAGGTAAAGATCTAATAAATCTGAAGATGGATAAAATGCATGTACAATTGTACATTCAATTTTATATTATACCTACTCCTCTTGGTTTTTTCTCAGGACTTGGTTTGGAGGATATTCACTCACTTCTGACAACAGACTCACAATGTACCAGACCTATGCAGGTGAGCTCATTGATAAAATTAATGAATTGTACCTCACTCTTGCTTGTATGCTAAGGCTTTTCAATCAAAAGTTCAGACCTTTTTTGTCATAAAAAATGTTTTGAAAAAAGTTAAAAGAAAGTTGATTTTTAAGGTACTTTTACAAAGGTGAAAGGTTAGTCACATATCATTCAGGTTGTGTTGCTCACAAAATTCCAGGAGGCCTATTTTAAATTTAATTTAAACAATTTATAAACAGAGGTCAACTGCTGATCATTCTCTAGGCCTACACAACAAGCGACGAAGTAAGTTCGAATTTATTTGATATATTTTTCCGTCTAGTTATCAACTCCGTTACTCCCTCCACTGGAAGCACCATCGGACGAACGAAGCTTTCAATTGTCGGGAAGTACTTTGATGAAACGGATGTCAAAGCTGCTGTCACGGTGCAAGGTAGGGGTTACCTGTCTAATACCTGTGGTAATCTAAATGAATTAATTACAATTCATTAGTGAACCTGAATGGAGATATGTGTACAGGCCTGATGTTTTGATTTTGCCATTCCATTTCACTCAAAGCAATGATTTGAACATGCCGTGTTTTAAAAGTGCCTTTCTTCTCCCTCTCTCAGGTAGCCCATGTGAAGTGGAGTCTGTGACGGATGAGCTGATTGTTTGCTGGACATCTGCGAAGCCTGCCTCCTTGGCTACGACTGATTTAATTGGTAAATGGCGTTTACTCATTTTGACAAGTTATCTTATGCTTGGGGTGGTTTAATGACCGGACCACTGGGACGAGTATATAAAGTTGATCTATTTGTTTAAACAACGGTCAATGAAGCTTCTGTTTACACAAGATTTGAGCCTGTCAAATTTCAGTATCTTTAACTATCTGCTATTGGTTTCATTTATTAATTACAGAGACAGGAGTCTGATTTTATTTCTTATATCAATCTGATCTATCAACTACAGGGAACAGAGGCCTCATTTTCGAGCGTTGGACTGGCAGCGCCCAATACGCTGACGACCTAGCTAACATCGGGTCATTTCCCGCTGCTGACGAAACTAGTTGGCTAGATGGCGCCACTTATGCAGAGTCCAACGACACTATTGACAATTACGTCATTAGAATGAAAGGGTTCTTCGTAGCACCTTATGATGGAAAGTACAAATTCCTCATCAAGGGATCAGACTCCGGGGAACTCTGGTTCAACAACGGGTCAACTCTGGAAAAGGTGAGGTTGAGATTGATTGATTGATTGGTTCAGCAGTTGATTGATTGACAGATAGATTGATTGATTGAGAGATTAATGGAATATTGATTGATTAGTTGATGGATGAGAAAATTGATTGGCTGTCAGTGGTTGACTGATTGATTTGAGTAGTTGATTAATTGAATAGTTGATCAATAATTGATCGATTGATTTAAAAAATAACTGATTGATTGATTAATTGAATGATTAATTCTTTGACTGAATGATTAAGTGATAGGTTCATGATTGATTGATCGATCGAATGATGGATTGAATTATTGAGTGATCGATAAAACAAATGAAATGGTGGACAAATAATGTGTATGTGTATGAATACATTTTATAATTTTACTCTTTTTTAGGTTGCATTTTTCACTTCCGCCAAATCTGGTTTCTGGGATCACACAGACCAAGCGTCGTCCACTTTCAGTCTGACGGCTAACACTCCGTGAGCAGATTTTAAGAGTTGAAATAATAAATCAATTTTGTGAAATATTACCTTTTTTCTACCTGTCCTTTATAGATTTGTGAATTACACTTCTGTTAATTTTTGTGTCAACAATTCATTTTCATAGATACTACATAGAGGCAAGGGGTAAAGCCGGAACAGGTTTATCTAATTTGGAAGTTGGAGCATTCTTGTATAACACGGTCTACACAGCAGCCCACACGAGCAACGCGGTCAATGAAATACAGGAGGTAGAGGTCACTTCTGACGTAGACAAGGAAAAACAGGTATGTTCAAATGTTTCGCGGTGTTCGTAGAAATGAAATCAGATTTTGTGTGAATTATTTTTAGTCTATACATTTGATTTTGTTATTTTTTGTCAAACTTCAAAGTTAATTTTAATCTTTTCAGACAATTGTCTTCACAAGCTTCACCTCCCAAACACCAACAAATGAAGTGCAGAGTCTGATGATAACGTCGCCAGGGTTAATTGGTGGCGCCCCCTTCAGGATCAAGTTGTACGGTGTCAGCACAAGTTAGTATTAAGGTGGCTCGATACTGGTGAACTTTCTAAGATAGGATTTCTTTCAAATAGTTTAAAATGATCAAAAATATAGTTTATAGCAAGGATATGTAAACAAAAGTGGTCGCTACCAGCCTTTCTTTCAAAATATTTGAGGTTATGTAAAAGAAAGTCAGTCCAAGCAAACCTGAAAAATTCAATTTTTATCTTAATTTTTTTACTGTGAAGTTTTCCCTGCCATTCAGTGGCCATTCATCCTATGTTATTAAATGAAGCATGGAATTAAAGAGGGAAGGTTGATGGAAAAGCAGACCCAAATTCCATAGGAATATATTTAGTTTAAAGAACTTTTCTAGGGGTTCGGAACAAAAGTTTCAATTTTGAAAATTAAATATTTTTTATGAACCATAGCGCAAAAAAAAAAGACGGGATAGAATTCTTTATTTCTTTGTCATTAGCTTCCAAATAAAGTGAGGATCAATATAATGATACAGACATATGGCCCAACGGGCCTGGATATTGATACAAAAATTTATTTATGTCACAGAGTCATTTTTGAGAAATTAGACATGCTTAACGAAAATCGCCTGCAGAAATTTTCTATTGAGAGTAGAGAACTGAAAGTCTGTCAGATTATAGTATTTGTCATAGCGCATCTAATGCTCCAAACGAGAAGTCTCTAACCACAATAGAAGTGGCGCAAATGGCAAACGTAGCGGCCGTCGCATAGAATTTTCGGAAAAAGATGAAAAAGAAGTCTCAGCAGAGCTCTGCCGCTGTGGTGACGTTACCATAGATAGGGCCTGCCTGGCTGCGCGGAAATGTGTGCAGGTGACGTAATTTCGTGGGTAGAGAGCCACCTTAAAGTTAATTTTGAATATTTCCTAAAATTGTGCAACTTTGTCCTTAATGTTGTCAACTAAACTGTATGTTTCAGTCCATGTCATTATTTTCATCCATTTTATTTGTAGTGTCACCCTCAAGAAACCAATCTTATTTTGAGTCTAAACTGACTTCTTCCTTTGGAACGAAATGAACTCTATCCCTGTCCTAACACACACATCTTATCTTCACATCATTCTTGAGTATTGTTTCGATATATGATATTGTTTATTTTCAGCCAAACTTACAATTAGCTCTTCTGAAAAGGACGTGGCCGAGGCAATTGGCAAACTTCCAAGTCTAGATGGCGACACCGTTACAGTAACCAAGACAAACACTGCGACTGCTGTTACTTATTCCGTTACATTCAACTCTGAGAAAGGTAGGGTAAAATAGGAAATCTTAGGAAACGACAGAGCTTGTGTTTCTCACTCTACTAATTGAGAACAATTGTTGATTTAAATTTCAAAGTGAAGAAGTCAAGACTCCCTCCAAGACTCGAGGTCCCAATGAACTATAGTCGTCACACACGTTATTCCGCTGATTAGCGCAGTTCCGTAGGCCTACATGGCAGAGATTGTCAAAATGATAGACAGACGTCTTTCAGAGCTTGAAAACGATAGGTGATATGACAACGTTGAGTCAATAGTTTATTCACAAATTATCAGAAAACATTTGAAGTGGAGAGAAATACTGTTCACTGATTGGCTGTGACACTCATAACATTTAAATATTATGATAATGTACGATGATGGGGAGATTTGACTAGGTTCGATTCTGTGGGTGGACATAGTGGAAATTTGAGATTAAATTTTAATGTTGAACTAAAAATCAAATATGCATGGCCTCAATGTTTCATTTTTTCAGGTCACCAGCCGGATCTGTCCGCTGAGGTCTCGTCGAACGATGCCACCGTCACGACCACCAGGACCACTGCGGGAGTTCCAAGCCTCAAATCGGTCTACTTTCATTTTGATGGAAGTGTCACTGGCCCAATTAAGACAAGTGCCTCCAGTGAGGATGTGAGTTGTGCCGTTCAATAATTATTTTATAAATTAAGGTAACATACAGTGATCCGTGCGTTATAAAACCCCTTGTTATGAGACCAGATTCGCCTTGTGTGACCCCATTCTCGCACTTAATTTTGAAGTCCCAGGAGAGGCCATCCCTCCACTAGAGACAATAACAGCATAATAATGGTGTGGCCATAGTAATGCCCTGTATGCAGTTTTTATTAAATTAATTATGAAATTTAGATAATTTCTCAGTTTCTTTACCTATAATACGAAACCCAAAACCACATGTAGGACTCGACACGTTTATCAGTTTTTGTTTCTCAATGTAAATGTCTCATAAAGCTTTGTGTTACAGATACTGGTATATCTATAAATCATGTTGATTACATAAAACTTTATAAGTTAAATTTGGTCAATGATGTAGATCTAAATAATAATGATAATTGATCCTTTTTCAGGTTCGCACTGCTCTCCTTGCCGCCAAGGGCGTCCGCTGTCCTACATGGCTCGTCAGCCCCCCCAGCAAAGTTCTCCTCACTGACTTTGAGTCTCCCATGCCCCCCATGCAGTTCACTCCAAGGACGTCTGAAATCATGCCCTTCTGCGGCTCCACGTCGATCAAGAATCCAATTTTCCTCTTTTACGACTCTTGGAGTTCTCCTTCTGCTCCCAAGGTGGCAGCAAGTACATCCAGATGGGTAAGTCTGTCACTAAACTGTAGGTGGCGACACAAACAGCTGTGTTTGTACTACTGGATTCAAAAGTTATCGTGACATGTATAAGGCTTTGATTGCAATTATCTACCAATGTTTTTTGGTGTATGAACAAGTCTTTTTTTTTTCTGAAAACAAATTTATATTTAAAGTTTCAATTATGTTTTAGGTGTTTATTTTGCCGTTCATAAATATTTCTCAATTGTTCAAAATTTACTTTTCCCACCATTTCCTTCCTTTATGATGAAGTATTCCTTCCTTTATGATGAGGTATTCCATTTCATATCCCTGTATTTTCAGGTTTGCTTTGCGTTCAACGGGGCCATAAAGGGCATGATTAGACTCCATTACAATTACACGCAGGACGGAACAAAACGCAGACGTCATACTGACTTAACGGGCAGCCAAGACTCTCTTGGGGCAACTGGAAAGTAGGTTTCATTCTTGTTGATTCAATGACTTTAAACGAAAATTAATCATTTATTCTTGTGAGGAAGGTCCATGAGAGATGGACAAAAGCTCTGGTGAGTTAACTCGAGACCTTTGTGCTGTTAAAACTAACACAATTTATTGATATAGTGTTATATTGTATAGGTTTTGAATTTATTCAAGTTTTTGAAGGATAAGTCATAATATAATTCATGTTGTCAATGTTGTATAAATTTGTAGTTGTATAAATTTGTAAGTCCGATGATATCTTATCGTAGCAAAACAAAAACCGTCCTGCTTATTGTAATCCTATAATTTTGCCCTGTGACAACCGAGAAGTGGTGATACAGCCATACAGCTATGTATAATTATACATGTCAAGATGGAGATGATAGAAATGATAGCGATGGAATACAATGTGTTCTCAGAGCCGAGATACGGCCATCAAAGGAAAATTAATATGATCTAAATCATCTGACACCTTCATCCTACAAATTTCAGATGGAACTACCAGTGCATCGACATGTACGCAAGGATCTTGGCATTCCACGGCCAGGCGGCCATCAGTGACGTGCGCATCTGGTACATCAGGATCTTCCCTGTGAATGATCTAGTTCCCTGGTACGTGGACACGGTCTACATTGGCAGTCAGGAGCTTGTGCCAGCCGATGAGGTCGCTGGTGAGTGCTACACTTCTAGTATTTTGCGATATTTAGTTTGTAATAGAATGGTGTATGATTCAATGATTGCTGACTTCTATATATATATGGTTTACAGGTAAAGCATGCTAGCTACCAGGGAGCTAGGTCTTTGTTTCTTCCACAGCTCAACTTCATCCATATATTTTCTTATCTTGAATTAAAGAAATCTTAAAATGTAGTGGTAAAAAAATTATGATAAATTTTTTGTTTGTCAACCGGTTCAACCTAAGATTATGAAAGTTAATGAAACAAATATGCTGTTGGTTTGTAATAAAATTTCAATACTTCTTTCATTCATCTTATCTCGAAATTTTTCTGATGAATTCAACTATTTCGTGTTTTTGTGCAGACGTTAGCAAGTTGACCCTGAAACCTTCCAATTGGAATTATGAGGACGTTGATGTTAAGGGGGACTTCACTAACGGGCTAACCATGACGGTCACTGCCAGGAAATGTGCAAGCAACTTCCCTTTCCTCAAACTACATGGAGCTACAGTAAGAATAAACATGACTGTAATATTTATGTTTCAATTATGTGGAATGTTTGACCAATGCAGAATTGCGGATTAGATCATGTGACCTGACTCAGTATTCTGTATGAAATTTTGCTTCTTCTCCTGGTCTTTAGTATGTTTTTATCCATTTCCAATGTCAGTTAATATGATTTTGCTATTTTAAAGTGATTTCTTGCTAGATAAATAGATATCCCTGGTTTTAACTGATTGATGGCGACCTCCAATTGAGAATAAATTTGAGCTTCCTTAAATTCCCTGCTAAATGAGACAAGTCTTCATTCCAAACTTTATGGAGAAGCCCTCGTACGTATTTGGGAAGACATCAAGTACATCAACGTTCTTCTTTTACAGTAAGTTGAGCATTTGATTAAATTTTCGTTATCTGGTGGTAACTTTTTTCAGGCTGCTGAATCAGGCTCATCCTCCATCTTGACAAGTTCTGATTGGCCGTCTGGAGCGGAAGTTAACGTTACCAGGGTAACAGCTGCATCGCCCCCTGTTGCTGGAAAGTTCAGTTTGGAACATGGTGGCGTCACTGTTGCAGGTTGGTGTCGAGACTCATAATGATGTTACTGAAGATGGAAACTGTATTACATGTAGAAGCGTGCGTGCACAAAGTCACAATTCAAATCGTATGCTGTTAAAAGTTGTAAGAAATTTGTACTGTCTATAATCTTCGCATAGTATGTTTTATCTCGAAATTTATTGTATACATTTAAAAGTCGGAAGAATTTAATTCTTCTTAAAACTGTAGGTAAATAATGTTATCGATGGTTAACACTAGCTTTATCACACTTCATCCAAGTATTCTTTGTTTTTGCGCTCTCAGGATTTTACGCAGGCATGTCGGCAGATAGCTTCCAAGCAAAACTGGAGAGCATGTCCAACATAGGAGGGTTGGATGTAACCCTGACTGGAGGGTGCAGTGCCAGTAAATGGAAGGTGACATGGCTGACCAATGCAGGCGACCGTCCTCCACTCACCATTGTAAGTTGGTTGTGTTATTATTGATTGCTTAAATGGTCATTACAATTTAGAGAAGCTGAGGTCTTGCAATTAGAAAGACCGAAGCACCAATTTCTCTTCTTCCTTTGCTTAAATATTTTTCTTTTCAAAGGCGGACAACTCTACCATGACAGGAACCAATGTTGCCGTTTCCGCGACAACCAAACAAGATGGTGGCATAATGCTGGCCCCCATTCCAGGAGATATGTCGAGGACGGTACACTCTGGTCACCAGGTGAGAAAATATGAAGTTTAAACTTGCATCAGTTAACTTTCAATCAATGCAATGAACACTTATAAAATCAAGATGTAAAACTGAAAAAAAATTGATGCAATATAATTTGAGATAAAAAAGTTAACCTAGGATCTGTCACTCTTTAAGTTCAAAAACATTTTAGTTTCAAAAACTAGTAAGCCTACTTTTTCTCAAAGGTGTCTTTTGTGAGTCAGTTCTTCACTCTAAAATTACTCCGTGAAAGTAACTGTATTCTAATTCCACCATTTTCAGGCTGCGGTCGTTATCAACAAAGTTCCGAGTCGCTGCAATGGGTCATGTGATTTCACTTGGGACACGAATGCTACTCCGTCGCTTACAAGTGTGAGCCCAACATCCGGTATGTTTGACATCAATTTTCTACTCTTAGCATCAATACTGAGCATTACAATTAAGGATGCCCACTATGATAAATATGTTTTCTGTTATAAATGTCAAGCCGAGACACACCCCATAAAAATGGTACATTGTGCACCTTCGAATTCTATAGTTTGGAATCTGACAGTGACAACAACTAACTAGACCCTTCAACTGTGACCTGAATTAAATAAACTCTTATCATTTGTATTTTAGGAGCGGCTGGCATCACACTGACAGTTAGTGGAGGAGGGTTCAGTACGACCCCAGCGGAGAACTTGGTGATGGCAGGTGGGGCCGTTTGTGTGCCTACTTCTAGCACCGACTCTCAGATTGAGGTAAGCACTAACTTACAACTTTTGTATTTTGTGCAAAATGTGAGGGTAGGAAATTCATCTTGTCATTCTTTTAAAGTCCTCGTGTGCTTGAAGTCAGGTTGAGTTTGATAGATTAAGAACCTGATTTGTTATGGTGTTATTTTACGCTTTTGTGTGTTTAATATCAACTTTCTAGGATGGACAACTTTATTTCTGTGTTCCTTCAGATTGTATAGGAATGCTGACACTTCATCAGTTGTGTTGAACATGTATATTCTGTTTTGACTTTTTGTATGTCTTTCTTATACTTCTGTAAAGAATACAGTAGCTATTTTGTAGCCATAAAACTTTTTTTGAGTAGAACCTCTACGGAGGTATGAGTGAGATAATTGTCTCATCTTTAAATATGTAAATTTTAAACTCTTCATAATGATATTTCAGTGTACTGTGGGACAAGGCAAGGCGGGAACCCATCCTGTCACCGTGAACGTCTTAACCAAAGGGCAAGCTGATACCAGTGGCGCCACCATACAATTCACCTTCTCTTTCGCCATCACTGCTATATCACCGTCCAATGGTGCTGTTGGAGGTAAGATCTTGGAGAAAATTCAAAAATTTTATGTAGCACGGTTTCTAATGATTTGAATATTGCATTCTAATGACAAAAATTGTGTTATGATATCCTACGCTATTACTTTAACCTGTTGAATGTAAAGAGTTGAACAAACCAAAAATTTTAAGAATAATCTCAGAATCTTAATGCAATGTCATTCGTTTTAGGAGGAACGATCCTAACCCTGACAGGGACCGGGTTTGGGGAAGATGTATCCGTGACTGTTGGCGGCAACAGCTGTGTCATCAAATCCGTGGATTACGCATCTTTGACCTGCTTTACTCCCACTGGGGTATGTTTCGTGTGCAATTTCTTAAAGTTAATTTGACCTTTTTCAGAGTGCGAAATAGTGGACGTCCGATCATCCCGACTACCTGAAAAAAGCTTTAGACTAGTGAAATTTGACTGAAAAATGAATAATCACCATGTTACATTTGTGTGCCGTCCAAGTTAGGACTAGGGCTCTCTGAAAGCCATTTCTCCCACTGATCTTGTATTATTTTTTATTATTTAACAAGTAAAAGACTTCAATAAGTTTATGCATGTAATATGTATGATTCTTTTCTCATTGATGACAACAGACCGCTGGCGCAGTGGACGTAGTAGCGACAGATGGCACCAACAGCCACACCTCCCCAACTCAGTTCACATACGACGCTTCCGTAACACCCAATGTTGCTACCATTGCCCCTGATGCAGTGGGGCTGGTCGAAGGTATTTGCATTTCACTTCAACAGTGTTTCTCTTGTTTTCTCTTGCTTAGTTGGCTATACATCAAATTGAATGCCATCACAAATCAAAAATCTTTGCAGAATCAAAAATTAGTTTGTTTCCTCAGTTAGTGAGTACTGAGTATTCTCTATTTTTGGTATTTTTGATAGTTAGTCTCTGGTGTGTTCTCTTTATTTGTAACATTGACGCTGCGTGCTCTGTGCTTGCGACATTTGATATGATTTGTTTTTCTGAAATAAATAATCTAATCTTATAATCTTTTTTAATGTTGAATTTTTTTAGGTGGAAAAGTGGTTACCATAACTGGCACCAGTTTTGGGACGTCTCCTTCGGTCCTTGTTCCAGTGAGCATCAACGGAGTCCCTGCGCCTCACTCCTCTTATTCCGACACACAAATCGTCTTCACGCTACCTGCACTGCCCCCTGGTGCTTATCCCCTGGTGGTCAGTACTGCTACCGGGAATGCTACGTAAGTTTAAATAAAAGGCCGTTGTTTTGGTAGAACACAATTGGAATCTGTGGGTGGTTAACTTCAATTTTAATGTGTTTATCATGATGATTTCGCTTCAGAATGATGCACCTGTTTCTAAATCTCTCATTATTTCTTCTTTGTAGCCTGGCCATCTCAGACATCACATACACTCTCGAAGTGACAAACTTATATCCCACCGATGGGTCACTAGATGGCGGCACTGATGTCACCATAACAGGAAGTGGCTTCTCAGCGACTAAAGAAGACAACCATGTGCATTTCGGAAACTCCATATGTGAAGTTTCTTCGGTGACTACCTCTCAAATTGTGTGTCGAACGACGTCTGCTGGTGCTACTCATCTTGTGGACAATCTTGGCGTTCATCCTAGTAAGGCTTTAGACTGAGTTACTCTTTGATCGCCGGTAGATTATATCTACCAGGGGATCTCTGTTTTTGACTGGGCACTTTTCTCGCATCTCCTGGAATTAATGTGGCGTGGACTCTCATATGGCGTGGACGCTTGCTCAATCCACGAAGATCCCATGCACTTAAAGGTACTATACCTCAAATGGGGCCCCCTCAAATGTGCCCCCCCCCCTCAAATGTGCCTCCCCTAAAATGTGCCCCCCAAATGTGCCCCCCCCTCAAATGTCCCCCCCCCTCAAATGTGCCCCCCTCAAATGGACGCCCCCTCAAATGGGGCCCCCTCAAATGTGCCCCCCCTCAAATGGGGCCCCCCTCAAATGGAACCCCCCTCAAACGGGGCCCCCCTCAAATGGGTCCCCCTCCAATGTGCCCCCCTCAAATGGGGCCCCTCTCAAATGGTGCCTGCCTCTAATGGGGCCCCCTCAAATTGGGCCCCCCTCAAATAGGGCCTCCTGAAAAGGGGCCCCCATTGTAAGCTCCTGTAATTGCCCCCCCCCCATGAAAAAAAAGAGCCCCATTTGTCATGCAAGAGCTGGATTATTTCATTAGTAAGTGAACTTGGTGAAGTATTGCCCAATCAAATTCTCAAAACAAGGTTTTGCCTTGCGTATTATGTAACACAGGCGATCATTTAGTCCCTGTGGGACAGCATAGGCGATCCATTCAATCTCCACATGACCTCTAGTTCTATTTTGATATTTAACCCTTACCGGACTGAAGGGACATTTATGTGCATCCCCGCTTGCTGCCTGCTGGGCCATTCAAGCTGGTGATGACGTCGCAATAGACAATATTGTCGTCCTGGTAGGTTGTTTTGTTGGAACTGCCCAGTCTGGTAAGGTTTTAATAGTTCAGCTAAAATGGTTGAACCCTTTTATCCGAGTGGATGTGTGCTGTATGATAATAATTGTTATAAAACCAAATGATAGCGTGGTTCACAGCAATTAGTTAACCTCAGGATTGTCAGGTTGCTGAAGAATACAATATGAATCTGAAGGACTAGTGTTTATTCTGCAGCAGACCTGACAATTCCTAATGTGGCTCCATTAGGCTGGCGCTGTATTTTTTCACTATGGGCCTTACCTGTTTGCTTTGTGTAGCTTAATCTGACTTGCAGTCTAGTTGAACCTGATTGGAATATACAAAGTTGTTGATGCTAATTCTATTAAATGTCACTGTCTTTTTTACAGAGTACTATATCGGCAAGGCCTGGAACCCCAAGACTTTGACAGTTGGAGTTGGTGACACAGTCCGTTGGAAATGGACGACGGCCCAGGGGGTTGAAGGATTGAATTATGGCGTCTACCAAACGGAGGAAGCTGACAGTGCTGAGCCAAAGGTCGATGGATTCTCCAGTGGCGATGCTAACACTCCTTCAGGTTAGGATAATTGGAAAAAAATTTTCAATTTTATTTTTACCGCTTGAGATATTTTTAGTTTTAATATTTTCTTCCATGTTAGTTTTGGGACTGAGGAAAGTGGCAATGGCCCAAGTCTCTTCTACTGAGTCCTCGGTTAATTTAATATGGCATTCTCGTACCAATGTGATACGATTTCTTTCATTTCACAACAGGTTCCTACTCCTACACGTTCATGACGCCTGGGACTTACTACTACTATAGCAAGGCTATTGATGCTGGTGGTTTAATTATCATGAGAGGGTCAATAACGGTCACAGATAGAATGTCTTCAATCGCTGCCCTGAACGTCACTATTGCTGGTAGTGAGGCAATGTATAAAACTACATCAGGTGTAGCAGACCCAACCAACTCGGACTCCTGCTCTCCTTCAAACTCCGCCATTGCCGGCTGCTCCGATGCTGAACCTACTTCTGCGGATAACACCAAGTTCCACTTTGCCTACTGGTCGTGTAAGACTCCTACCATCACTGCCATTGAGCCTCGAAATGGAACTGCTACAACTGTGGTCACCATCACTGGCACAGGGTTCAGTACGACTGACTGTCAAAATCAGGTAATACTTTTGTAGCTATATGTGTGTGACTGTGTGTTATGCATCGTAAGCCTTTTGTGTCAAACTAGTTTCATCGGTCATGCATTCGTATGGATAATTCTTTAAATCCATGACCTTTGAGCTAGTTAAATGACCTTTGACCTAGTTGGCCCTTGGTCCAGAGTTCGAAAAGATCAAAGGGGGACCCAAGTGGTCTACTTTGTAGTTACTCGACTAATACCCCTTTTTTTCTGTCTGTTTGTTTACAGGTGACGGTTGGAGATAACCCTTGCACGGTCCTCTCATCCACAGCCACAGAAATAACTTGCAAGGTTGCGCCTGTGACCGACGCCCTTGTAGGCACTTTTGAGGAGGTCAGGTTCCGAGTCAGTAACCTGGGTAGCGGAAAGAACACTGCTCCAGGAGCTAAGTGAGTGGCAATTTACATTGTATGATAGTTGACTCAGTTCAGGCATTTTTCTGCTATTGGTGGTTAAATGTCCTGTCTACAGTATGCACAATTACATTTTTCCAGAGCTTCTCTCTTCCTCCTCATGCCACACGTCACTTCCATCACCCCAACATCCGGCTCCACCGCAGGAGGCGCCCGCATCACCATATCAGGAAGCGGTTTCCGTGCCAACCACACTCGAGTGCTGGTAGATGGAGCCACTTGTGCCATCCAGACGCAAGATTATACAAACATCGAGTGCTACACACCCACAGGAAGTGATGGGACCGCTGCTACTGTGGTTGTCCAGGTATTTCATCAAAAATTCTTTATCACAGTCTAGTGATTACTGCATATAATAGACCTATAGCTGCATGGTATTTGGAAAATATAAATATATTTTTGTGCAACTAGCCTTTTAGCCTATTCAATAAAATACCACAGTGGCATGACAAGGATAGTATTTCCATAGCAAGAGACAAAATTAAAGAAATTGAGTGACGAAAATATCCATTAATGACGGAAGTAATGACAGGAGCTCCTCAACTGCAGCACCACATTAATTTTGAGGAGTTTTTGTTGCTGAACTTGTCCCTATAAAAACTGTAAATAATTATACATAGCGTATTTGTTAATGAGCTTCGGACATAAAATATCTCAATCTGAAATGTGATATGAAATTTTCCCGTAAGTTAAGTGGGGGCAAAATTTTATATTGTTCTTTTTGGTTGATTTCAGGTGCATAACGGTATGCAAGATGTCCCTTCGACTTGTGAAGATTCCAGTTCATCTTGCAAGTTCACCTACCAGACGTCCATGACCCCCACTGTGACGGCTGTGAGTCCCGTTCCCATTGTATCCGCAGGACAGACTGTTACAATCACCGGTGAGTATGCTGTATAAGACTACCAATGTCAGGACGATATTGTGATTCTCAGCTATGGAAAGGAAATACAGCTTCAGAAACTGTTATTTTAAAAATGTGTCAATAAAAATTCCATGTAATTCAGACATTTATGCGAGGTGGTGATTTAAACAGTGTTCACTGATTTTGAAGAATTTCTGAAGAGCTCTATAAGTTTGTTAAGAGTTTCTGCTGCAAGAGAAGCCTTGCATGCTTAATGAAAGCTTCACATAATGGAACAGGAACTGCTAGCTATTTTAAGCATCCATGTATCTAAAAGCTGCAACAGCCTTTCCTTTGCTGCTCTCTTCTTAATAAAGTTTTGAAATTTTTCTGTTCTCATCTTTGCTTGATATTGTTGTCTTCCATTACAGGAACAAAGTTCGGCACGACCACCTCTGATGTGATGGTCCACATCGGAGAAACTCCATGTTCCATGACATCTCTGTCTGACATGTCTATTGAATGTGACGCTGGGGCTCCTATTGTGGGATCTCAAGTTTTATCTGTGAGTATTCTATTGTCTCCTAGTTGCTCGTACAGTTAAATTGATTGGTTCACACCCGTGTGAAGTGTTCTGAGTCGTGTTCGGCCAAACATTTCATTGCTTCTACTATATATATAAGGCATGGGTTATTTTTGGTGATGCTTGCTACAGGCTCTTGTTATTTTAGTGAAACTGAAGTGAAATAAGTTTTGTCTTATTTCTTACGAATGACTTTTAAAAGCAAAGAAATTAATAGAAAATAATTACAGTCCTTGTCATACTTACGTGGAATCTCAAGTTCTTTTCTATGCTGTTGTACTGTGATGTCAGAGATGACTCTATTCTAGCATTGCAATATATGCAAATTAACTACAAGCTGTGATGTCATTTCAAACTGGGTCAGATTCCCCAGCTTCTAGCCTATGTTGATCCTCCTGAACTGAGCGTCACAGTTTCAACACAGTGTCAGAGTAAGAGTTTTATCAGGGATAGCCCCTACAACTGCGTCATCACAGCTTGATAGCCAATGGGCTGACCGTAAACTACGTCATCACAGTTCAAACATTGATATATTGAAGGAAACATTACATTTTTGATCCCAATGATTTATCACAGCAATCACCAGTCTAATCCTACTAAATGACAGCTTTTTGAGAATTCACGGTAGACAACTGTTATAAGAGTTGTTTGATAAATCTACAAACTTGCTACTTACAACTTTAAACTTTGATGGAAGTTGGTATAAACAGAAGGCTTTGACAATTTGTTTGTAAACACATGACGTTTGTTATGTATATTTGTTCTGGCAGCCCATTGGCTGAGAGGCTGTGATGTCAAACTTGCATGGGTTTTTCCCAGACCCAATTTTAACTCTGACACTGAGTTGAAACTGTGATGCTCAGTTTGGTGGATTCGCATTGGTTAGAAGCCGGGGAATCTGACCCAGTTTGAAATGACATCACAGCTTGTAGTTAATTTGCATATATTGCAATGCTAGAATAGAGTCATCTCTAACATCACAGTTCAACAGCATAGAAAAAAAACTTGAGATTCCACGTAAGTATGACAAGGACTATAACATCTTGTCTCATGTTTTTCCACAGTAAATGGACGAAACAAGCTCTGTAGAGAAGATTCACAGAAAAAGTTGTTTAAAACTACTGCTTCAGCATTTAGAGATATTCTATGTAAATGTATTATTTTATTTTTAAGGTGCGCAAATCACCAGAAGGTCTGGCAGCTTCTTCCTTGGCGTTCGTGAGTGTTGACGCCAAGTCACCTACACTATCGCCCTCTTCTGGAAGCATAGGGGGCGGCACTGTACTGAACATTACTGGACTCGGGTTCTTGGCAGGCGGAACTACTGTGCAAATCGGTGGTAAGATCATGTTACTATATAGCATTACATAATAAAGATGATTTGCAAGTTTTGTTGTCTCAAAAATATTTTAAAAATATTGATCTTACTGACCCACAGAAATATGTTAACCATTTAATACCCGTACATCACGTAAAATCCAATGTATATATGGTACTGTTAATATGCATTACTGTTTTTTCTATGATATTGGGATTTTTTTTTTAATTTAATGAATAGTTAATATTAACATGCCTTCTTTCTGTGAAGATATAAGTTTGTCATGTATTATCAGCTCAATTGTTTGGTTCCAGGCAAAGTATGCGATGTTTCTTCAGTGACTCCAACTCAAGTTGTCTGCACAACGCCCGCCAAAGGAACTGCAGGTTCAGTTGATGTCATTGTCACTTCGAATGGAGTGGCCTATCCTTCAGGTAATTCTTCACTGATATTTAGTAGTGTTTAATTCAAGTAATGTTCTTTGATAAGTTTCTGATATTGCCCAAAATTGGTAAGTCCAGTTTATTAGACTGTGTTTGAAATATTGTATTTTAAAAATGGACACTTCAATTTCCATCTTACCAAATTTCCTGCTGTTAGAAAAAGTGAGTCAATCAACCAACTTCCTGACTATTTAACTGGTGTTGTATCACATAAAACTTGTTGTACAATGCACATGCAAAGATTGCTTTGAGACACCTTTTAAATTGTTATTTTTAGGCCTATGTAGATTCTTTTAGGGTATCGTTTTATTTCAAGCTCAGACTTGTGCCTTAACTAACCACACTGTATCCATTTACAATCAATAACTTAAAAAATTCTCCTGGAATTCTTTTTAGCGTCATTCTCCTACGATACAAGTTCGACCCCCACTGTTACATCAGTGTCGCCAACTAGTGGAAACTCCGGTGATACCATTACCATTAGCGGCTCTGGATTCGGCTCGACCGATAGTGACGTTTCTGTTGCCATATTTGGGGTGGCGTGCGCCGTTTCTTCAGCGACTGATTCTGCCGTCGCTTGTGTACTAGGAGCGCACTCTGCTGGGACAGCACAGATAGTTGTGTCCGTCACGAATAAAGGCTTAGCCCATCCCACTATCGACTTCACATATGATCTGTCTGTTAGCACAGTGTCTCCAAGTCAAGGTACGTTTGAGATTAATGCTCAGCTAAATGCAACATTATATAGGCCTACACCTATTTCTTGCGATTAATCTGACGGCTAAAAAGGATGATGAGTAAGTATTTCTAATCATAGAAACTTGGTATGCCTCCCACAAATGGTTGGGGGAGGCATCATGTTATATTTATAAGCTATCAATGAAAATTGTGAATATCCATTGTCACCGAAGTAGATTTCTTTATGCCCCATGATCATGAAGTTATAAGAACTTATTTATTTTTTGTTGCACAAAAGGAGGCTCATTTGAAATGGATTTCAATCTTTTTGATGATTTTGTTTCCCTTATCAGGAAGCTTTGGAGGTGGACAGTCCATCACAATTGCAGGAAATGGCTTTGAAACGGCAGGTACAAACGTGACCATCTGTGGAGATCTGTGTCATATTGTGTCCGTCACAGCAACTCAGATAGTTTGCCACACTCCCGCTAATTCAGGTGAGGCTGCCGTAGTTTTTATACTTCATCTAGATTAATCTAGTCTTAGTCAACTTAGTCTACATAGTCTACTCAAGTTATTTACCTGTTACCGCAGAGAGTGGGAGTGATTGCTTTTGGCTTCTTGGGAACGTCAGTGACGTCACTGCTGTGGGTTCCTATCTTTACATTCTAACTGAATTGTCAAATTCCTTTTTGCAGGCAGTGGCACCGCCTCCTGCACATTGTCGGTGGCCACCCCAGGGCGGTCGACAGATGCCTCCACCTCGTATACGTACAGCGATGCTTCAACCCCGACCCTCACTAGCATCACCCCATATATTGGAGGCACCGGAGGGGGAACCAGCATCACCCTGGCTGGAACTGGATTCGGGTGAGTTATGGAATGTTTAGAAAAAGGTTTGAAGGTTCGAATCCAGCTCTTGCTGGGTCAGCTGAGCCTATGTTGGATGGCAGTTTCAATTATCCTTCACCTCATTCACAATTTCACATTGCCGTTACATCCTCCTGTCCCAAGTACATAAATAGAGGATGTAAAACCCCAATCATCCATCCATCCGAAAGAAGGTGTTTTGAATTTGAGACCCTTACTCCACCTAATCCTGTAATCATAATGTAATTATAAGTTCTCGACTTGTCTGGAGACTGGCTAACTCTCGTTACAACACCTCAAAGTGGTGTCGCTCTCTGGTCTTTACCTAAGTAAGTATAAGTATAAGTAATCCTGGGCGCAGGAGCATAAGTCCTCTTTGTCCAGATCTTTGTCCAGATCCAATTAATAGTTTTAGTTGCAAGTACGCTGTCAGGCAGTAAAAACTTTTTAAAATCCTCTTCTATAAAAGCACAGGGAGGGGCCGCTACTGCTGCCTCCTCTCCAGATGTATAAAAAGAACGCTATGTACAGTTTGTTTGCAAATAGAGCCAGCTATTCGTAGATTTGTTTGTGTCAAATGGGCCGCTACTGCTTCCTCATTTGACTAATCACAAGCAAAATGGAAGGGGTCGCTACTGCTACTGCTGCCTCCTTCTCCTTCACTATGTGATATAGCGACTGACCTATCGCCCAGAAATAGCACCTCCAAATAAATACAAATAAATAAATAAATATTGCCATTTTTCTGAACTGGTGTCAATTAATTTATGGTGATAATATGTGATATTACAGGTCTGTCATGGCTGACGTTTCGGTGACCATTGGAGGGGTAGCATGTGACGTGTCTTTTGTCGCAACAACAGGAATAATTTGTGCTACGAACGCTCGAACTGCCTCGGGTCCTGCTGACGTGAAGGTCTCCATCGGCTCCAATGGATTGGCTAAACCTGTGAGTAGTGCTTCAGTTTTGTTTGCATAATGCTCAGGGAATATTTTTCAAAATATCATCATTGTGCTAAGGTCTAGAGCTTTTTGTGATGGAAGAATTTCTTTGTAGGGGTTAGAGGAATTCACAACATCAATTTGACATGGATACATCAAGGCTGTGTTTGTTTTGGGTGATCTGAGTGATCTGGATCCAGTTCTGTGGATCTGTGATCTGGATCCAGATCCGGATCAGTGCTGAAAAAAATGTGGATCTGTGAATCCAGATCAGGATTCGCATATGTTTCAGACAGATTCAGATGATCTGGATCTGGATCCATGGATCCTCAAATTTTCACTGCCAGATCCCAAAGGATCCGGATCTGGATCACTGATCTGTGGATCCTTCTCCAGAGCAGGGTTCAGATCAGATGGATCAAGATCCTTCAGATCAGCTGAAACAAACAGGCCCCAAGTTGCAATATTAATTCGGAGATCAATAATTTTCAAAAATCTATATTTTTCAATATTTATTTGTCATTTTAGTGCTTCTCCAAAATTTTAGTGTTTCTCCTAAGTATATTGTGAGTTATTAATGTTCAAATAGAAACAAGCCACAAGCTAACAACGTTCATCATTGTCTTTAGCATTTTCTGTTTCGATAATAACAAAAGTTGAAAAACATCAATTTGTGCTTTACATTACTGCATTGTCAATGCATTTATGAATTTCCCCATTCTCTACTTAATTCCAGACGACAGCTGAAGCCGCCATCTTCACCTACAAGAACACCTGGTCGTCGCCCTTCTCTTGGGGTGGGACGAAACCGAAGGAAAAGAGTTTTGTCGTCATCACAAAGACCATGAAGGTCATCTTGGATGAAGACACGCCTGTACTGTCCATGCTCCTTATTCAAGGTACAGTTGTTTATGAAGTTTGGTAGTGGCATTGGCAAAAGATCTTTTCTGAGGACTGCACTCCCCAGGTAAAAGATCCCTCACATGGGGTAAATGTGTAACATGTTGATGACTCCTGCTCTCTCTCCCATCTCATCAAACAGAACATTAATACGATTCGGAGAGCTGCAGGCAGAATTTTTGCAAGTAGTCTCTCCTGCCCACTGCTTCAAAATTACCCCTCGTACTAATAATCAGCCTTTTTGTCTCCGTCTATTTGTAAATGTGCAACTGTTGATTATGTTTATAATTTGTTATGCTCTGAAGTGGTGTATTGTTTTATTTTGCTTCATCAAGTCAACACGGAAGCCTGAATATCGACCAAGTTGTAATAAGCTGCCTTCACTTCGTTGTGGTGGGTCTATCCATAGTATCTGATCGAAATTTCCATTTGGATCTTTTGAATTTTCAGGAGGACAGTTGATATTTGACGACAAAGACGTTGAGTTGAAAGCGGAAAATATTCTGATCACAGATGGGGGTCTCCTGCAGGTAGAGACTTTGTGTATTAAAGTTTGCTTTAATGGAATTCTGAATTTGTCAACTGTAATAGGAAAGTTTAATGCGGTATCTTGAAAACTTTAAATCAAAAAACTGTTGAGTAGGACTCAAAAAAGTGAATGTACACACACTAGTATATTTGGGACTTTAGCACCAAATATGGGACTTATTATGGAATCTGATCACAAGTGTAATCCTTCACCCCTTTGCCGTGTCCTCCTCCTGTCCTAATTAGCCTATCAAGTGCATAAATACAGGACATAAAGCCCCAATTATCCATCCATTTCTTTCAGGTTGGCACAGAAGATGCTCCATTCCAGCACAAGGGCATCATCACCATGTACGGTCACAATAGAATGCCGGAACTGCCCATATATGGTGCTAAGACCCTGGCTGTCAGAGAAGGAACCTTGGATCTGCATGGTCAGTATTATGGTCTTTTGATAAGGATTTTACCTCCCAAGATATTTTTAGTTCTTAGAGCCCATGCTGATGTTCTAGCCACAAGAGCTCGGATAAGTAAAAATATCTTCCGAGGTGAAATTCTAAGATTAAACCAACTTACTTGAAGTAAGATATTAATTTTACTGAGCATATTTTTAGTTCGGGGAGTTCATAGAGTTTTAAGAAACAATCCTTTTCTGTTTCAAGATCACCTCGCATTTTATTAATGGAGGTTTTCTTCTTCAATTTTGTCACTCTGCATATCGTTATAATTAAAACAGGATTCTGGGATGGCCCAAATATGGTTGTCATGGTATTCTAATCTCTTTTTTTCTAAGGTTGTTAAAAATTGTGTATTTATTTTCAGGCAAATTCCACCACGTTATGTGGACCCTCCTGAGTGCTACAGCAGATGCTGGTGCGACAACACTGAGCCTGGTGCACCCCGTGGACTGGGAGGTCGGAGATGAAATTGTGATTGCATCGACTGGAAACTTCAAGAGCCAGAGTCAGAACGAAAAACGCAAATTAACAGCCGTCAGCACTGATGGCAGAACCGTCACTTTGGATGTGAGTGGGGGTTTAAATAAGCGTGATTCTGGGAGTGCTGTTTCCCTCTACGTAGCATGTTTACTGTCATGGCTGGAAAAAGGGAATTTGAGGATCTCATTGCTGGGAAATTTCTAAATCTCACTGGAAATTTTTGAAGAAAAGTCCAAATTTTTTACTTGAAAGTTGTCGCTTGATTTGTGATCCTTCTTGGCATATTTTGTCGTGCTTCATTATATTTCCTGGAAATTCACATTTTTTCTGGCCCTGTTTACATGCACCTGGTTAGTTCTTATTTGTCCGTGACATACTTAGAAAAACTTCTGCAAGATGCCTTCCGAAATTTTTAAAAAGATGTAGGGCCTATGATTGTGTCATTTTCCCCTTTCAGTCTGCTCTGGCGTACAAGCATCTCGGAGAGCAGGTCGCTTATGGCAATGAGATTCTAGAAGCAAGAGCGGAAGTTGGTCTTCTCACCCACAATGTTCTGTTCCGAGGGTCAAGCAATGCTCAGTGGGCCGATAAAATCGAGGCATGTCCAGATGGCTTCGATCCTGGTAAGATTAAACGTCAGATTTTTTAAGAAGTTAGAGCAAAGGGGCAGTGTCAAAATGGACAAAAACAGTCCTCACTTATGGCTCGTTACAATTGATTGTCTATAAAATCTATCTTTTGGGTCCAGGTTGTGCCGTCTTCATGCTTTGTCATTTACATATTAGTCTACTCCTGGATTGGTTCATTGGGGAACTTAACATTTTCAGTGTATCTTCATGTGCAAAATCCAAGCTTGATGTTGTTCGGATGAGACGTTAAATTGGCAGCTCTTTGCATCAGTAATTGTGCTGGGCAAGTAAAAGATCCCTCATATGGGGTAAATGTGTAACATGTTGAGGACTCCCACTCTCTCTCCCATCTCATCAATCAACCCTTGTGACCATCCACAACTGGGCTTAGAGGGCTGCATTTATTTATCTATCTATCTATCTATCTATCTATCTATCTATCTATCTATCTATCTAGCTATCTATCTATCTATCTATCTATCTAGCTATCTATTTATCTATCTCTTGTATTTCGTACTCTCAGGTGAATTCGCGACACAGACCTGTTTCCAAGGGCGGTTCGGGCCCACGACTGGCCAGGATGGATATGGTGGTCAAATCATGGCACACGAACCAGAAAATGGTCACGCGAGAGTGAGGATTTCTGGCGCGGAACTGACCTACGTCGGACAAGAGTTCCGTCTGGGACGATACGCCATTCATTTCCATCTGAACGGAGACATGTCAGGTAGGCTAATGAAGTTATATTGGTTTTGCTGAATACTTGTATTGTCATACATGTGGACCTTTCAATGTAAAATATGCTCCTAAAATCCTCAGAGACATTGATAATAGATGATGATGTATTAAGTTTTATGTACAGATTATACCGTACCTTGGCTATCAGAAGGTCATTAACAGGGACATACCTACATCAATAAATTCATGTGCAGTTTTTGACATCAGCACTGTCGAAAATAATGTTTGTTTTTTTTTACCACAAAAATAATACTTTTGCATGCCTTTGTTGAATTGTTAATGATTTAGCTGTGGTGCAAAAAAATCATTGTAGCCTTGGTTTAAATCTGCAGAATCATCAGACTCTTTACAGTCATGTTAAAAATTGTAGTGTCAAAGTTTATAACAGATGGTCAAAGGAAAGACATAAAAAACCGGAGGTTATTTTGGCTGAGGAGACTTTTCCAGTCAATATGATTACGACCATAAGGCCACACATAATTGATCTTTAGCTTCTCGGATCCTCTCAAGGCACTTTTTCTAGGGTCGGTCGGTAGGACAAAAAAAAAAGGTGAAAAAAATTTTTTTATAATGTCAAAAAAAAAAGTCGGTTTAAAAAAAAAAAAATTTTCCCATCGGCAGGAAATCTATTGTGTCTATGTTGGTGGGTCCGCAAAGCTAAGAATTAATTATGTCTGGCCTAATAATGAGTTTAAGTTCATTGCAAAGCTTTGTTCCTAAAAAGAAAAGTTTATTAATTGTTATTTCAGACTCGTACGTGAAAAGAACATCCATCCATAACAGCCACAACCGAGCTGTGAACATCCACGGAACGCACAACGTTCTAATAGAACACAACGTCATCTACAACATCAAGGGAGGAGCCTTCTTTCTGGAAGATGGTGTGGAGATGGGAAATATCTTCCGCTATAATCTGGCCGTCTTCGTCATTTCTAGCACAAGTCTGCAGAATGATGACATCACACCTGCTGGTTTGTAGTTTTCTTCTCTTATAAATGAGATTTAAAAAGAAAGTGTTATGGTAGTCGCAATTTGTCTTGTCAATTTGGCTGATCATATCTTTGTATAAAGTTTATACAAAGATGATTGCGGAGGGAAATCGTTAGAATTTTGATCTGTCAATTAAAAATTTTACAGAGAATTATGACAACCCTTTTTTTTTTTTTTTCATTTCTGCGGGTGTGTTACTTTGAGTACAGAAGATGTTTGAGTCCCAGTTCTTTGTGTATCTTTAGACTCGACCTTACTAGGGATAGACTACAGATGTATGAGGATCCCATACATGACTCTTTCAGGACATTTCCTGAGGTTTCTTCTTACATAAGTTACAACCCCAGTGACAGGTTGATGGCTTTTGCTGTTCTCGTTTTGATGCAATCTTTTTGAAGTGTTCAATCCAGCTCTGGTCTTGTAAAATGGAGAAAGAAACAACAATAAATTCAGGCTGTATATTGTCGTTTGGTATAATTAACAAAGTAAATGAGAAGTGTGCAATTGTTTGTTCAACTTGCAGCATTCTGGGCCACAAACCCCAACAACACGTACATCGGCAACCACGCAGCTGGGGGAACACATTTTGGCTTCTGGTACAGGATGCATGAGCATCCCGATGGACCCTCTTTCGACAAGAGCATCTGCCCCAGGAAATATCCCTTTGGCACCTTCAATAACAATACAGTGCACTCTCAGGTAAATGAGCTAAATGGTAGTGATTATGCATTAAGATTGTAGATTACGCAATCATAGTTTTCAAAGCGTTCCAGTATTTATCTTCAAAGTTTCAAACAGTTGCGAAGAGAAAATTTCGGTTTAATTTATTTGGTTAATCGAGTGTTTTAGTGAAGATAATTACTCTATTACTTGCAGGGCTGGTTTGGTATCTGGATCTTCAAGATTTTTCACCCAACAGCTACTGGGGCGTGTGATTCGACCGACTGGCAGGCTGCCAGGTTCCAGAGTCTCACAGCTTGGAACAATGAAAAGGTAAAAAATTTATTTAGAAGCTTTTTTGACATCTTCATGTCTGTAACAGTCACGAACGAGTCTAGAGCAGAGAATTGGAACCAGAGCTGACATGCTTGGAGTTCTCTTCTACCGTATCAAAATCTGCAGAGGGCGCTGCATTGTCTGACATTCCGAATTTCAATTTTATTCACCAGGGTGCAGAATGGGTCGGAGCAGGCGCCATCCATTTTGAAGACTTCAAGTTGTACAGCAATGCCGTGGCTGGTTTGGAAGGCAAGCTCAATCAAGTGGGAGATAACTACGTCCCGGATCGTTCCCCCATGTGGAAGGTGAGTGTCTTTAATTCTGTCTTTGCTGGGGGTTATTAAGAATTCAATAAGTGGGATCATCTTTGCCTTTTTTTAAACATGTGCAAATAAGCTCGTTTTGTACAAGGAGGAGCAGGATACATTTGGCTGATGTTGCTTTGTAGATTAGAACATCAGCATACCCATGCAGCGCAGCAATCGTACAAAAGTGGCCTAGATATACAATTAGATATTCATATTTAATAGTCCCACCATGGTCTGTCAACAAGATTGAGGAAAAATCACTTAATACATTCTTCCTATGAAAATATCACTCGAAGCAATTTCCTGGCGACGGAACTATGCGCTTTGCATTTTGCCATTTGCAGCCTTACTTCAGTGTTTTGCCTACATTTAAACCTTGAATACAAGGAAAGTTTTCTTGAATCTGCTTGATTATTTGTTACATGTAGATTTCACCTCCTTTTAATTAATCCATTAATCCAGGGCAACGTTATAGGAGCCAGACCAGACTCCGCCACCCAGGCCACGGCCATGGAAGCTATCGTCACTTCCAGGGCGTTCATTCTCCCTTACGGAGGGGGCATGATCGCCCGGGGAAACAAGTTCATCAATTTCGACCAACCTGACTCAGCCATATTTGGGGTGACAAGCGTCCAAGGGACAACAGAGGACGATAACGGTGGATTTACTTACCAGATGGATCAGTGCCAGTTCGTCAACAGTCCTCATAAGGTGATGTCCTTATATGCTCATGTTACAAAGTGAACTGTGTCTTAGGTCTATTGAGAAGCCTGGAAATGCCTGGAAATGAGCCGTTTTCAAAGCAATGTCTGCCAAATTTTACCTTTTAAGTGTAAACAATCCATAATTTAGCAGATACTATAGTACATGTACATATGTCCACAATTTTCACAATGAAATGTCATGTCATTAAACCTAAAGTGACATTAATTTGATCAAGTAAATGGCCTTGCCCAGCTATTGAATCCGAATCATAAGATTCTTGTTCTAATTACCTATTATTACCTCGCAAAATGTCATCTTACTCGTCAGACCATTTTTAATCCATCCACTGTCAACTTATTCTTCAAGTTCATATATATATTGCCGTGTCCTCCTGTCCTAATTAGCTTACCAAGTGCATAAATACAGGATGTAAAGCCTCAATCATCCATCCTTATAATATTTCTTCTCGATTGTAGGCCCACTGGCGCTGGAAGCATGAAGCAGTCATCCATGATTTGGACGGTTCTTGCACAGGAGTCGTGAATGGCAAAGCCTTGCCTAAAACAGGATTTTTACCCCCTGATTGTGTGAAAAACGACGAATTCAGGTGATTTGATTGGATAAAATGCAAATTACATTATATTTAGAGTAATTGAACTCAAGTTTATCTTGGTATTTCTTTTTCTCTTTTACTCCATCAGAGTCATTTTAATGTTCTATCAATAGCATAACAAGACCTGATTGAAGCCATCATGCCATTATAATCGTTCCAAAGGTAATTACGTTGTATTTGCTTCTTCAGTCGTGGTGTAGAGGGCGTCACATGTCCTGCTTGGACCTATTTCATCCGTTTCTCCTTCAACGACGTTCACCCAGGATCTTTGAGCGGAAAGAATATCTCTCTGACCAACTCCTATGGCTCCGATGTTGGCTTGTTCAAGGTGGGTTTGGATGCTGAGGCTGTTTTGTCAGGAACACTTGGCAAACCGAGCAATTATGTGGAGATTTACCAGGAAAATTTTCCAAAATCTGTCTCTGCCTGATCGAGAATTAAATCACTGGTCTGAGAATTATCACTAAATATCAAGCAGATTGACACCATAACCAAGTTTTCTCTTTTATCATTCCTTTGGGAATTATCTAATTTCATTGTTCGTAGTTGGGTTCTTAACCTGTTGTCACATACCACTTGTTTCCATGGTAACAGAAGCCTCTTTGTGATATTTCAGTCCAAGAGAGTGTCCCACAAGGACGGCTGGACGGTAACACTTCTGGCAGAGCAGACCTACGACTTTGCTTTCGTAAACGGACAGCAACTTGTCAATATCTCCTATTCTGGTCAATTCAAGGGGGTGATGGTGAGTTTTCATTACAGTCAAGGAAACACAAGTGATTATTTTACTTAAGCCCCTTTCACACATTCCCGGTTTAGCCGTGACAGCACTGCCGACAGCAAAATATCCAGGATCCACTGCCGTCCGCCGATAATCTGCCACTGGCCGCCGGCAACTCCTCCGCGTTTTACGGCTTACCGTCAACTTCGGGGAATGAGGACGTTGTCCGGGGCGGCAGAAAAGAATTAACCGTAGAAATACGACATAGTTACGCCGTATAACGTTTAACCGTAAGTACAGCCCTTAATATCGTCGGATTTCCTTGTTTCAAAGGGTGAAACTTGTCAAGCAGCCGACATTACTGCGCGTCTCCGTTCATTACTGTGACAATACGGCGTGTCTCCGTCCATGAAAACTTTGTGAACAGCCAGAAAATGTCAGACTCCAACGAAAAAACGAAGGATTTCCGTCGTTTTGCCGCAGTTTTGTCGAAGTATTGCCTTTGATTCCTCAAGGTAAAACCCCGGCAGTCAATGCCAGGCCAGCTACGGCAATACCACGGCAAATCCGGCCATGTGTGAAAGGGGTTTTACTTTCTTTTAGGACTGTCATTGATACGGCCAAATCGATGCAACGGAAAAGTTTTCCGAATCAATAACGTATCGATACAATAGCGCAAGTATTGAATAAATTATTTCCACAGTATTTGGCATATTTACTCTGTTCTTGTCCGAAATCTCGCAAACGAGACAGCGTGATTCGAAATGGCGGAGAGGGATGACGCAAATTCAGAATTTTTGTCATTTTCGGCACAAAACTAGCAAATAAAGTTGGAATTTTGCCATTTCTCTGGGTTTGTGAAAAGATGTTGATACTTCGGTGCATCGGAAAAGATTTTTCCGATAAACGCATCGAAAAAAAGTTGTTTTCAATAACATCCCTACTTTCTTGTAGACTAGTGATGCAAGACTCTAGGTGTTTTGTTCTCCTCTGATTGTGCATCTATTGACTTTCAGGACCAGAAATACCTGATCATGCAGCACAACTTGACGCAAGTCCCGGACAGGATCTTCACACGTCCGGGGGATACAGCTACAAGAGAAGCGAAGAAGTCCATCGTGACCTACGCCGATGATAAGGATGGGGACGTCAGTCTGGTAGAGAACATCCTCTCCACTCTGGGTAAGGAAAGGGTTACGTTTTCAAATTTAATTCTGTGGTTGTTATGAGATTGTTCCATATTATTTCCTATTCATTTTCAATTGTCATTCATGATTCACCATTTTAAAAATTTTGTGATTCCATTTTCAATGACAGTATCAGACAAAGACGCTGGGTCGTCCAGGCGAAGGCGAAGTACGACGGCAATGAAGGATAGGACGATCAAATTTAACGCACTAGTCTGCGAACGCAAAGGATGTGTAGAAGCACTCCCTCCAGGAACTGCCGACCCCAGTGGTGAGAGGCCTGCAGATTTCAAGGTAGAGATGCTGTGTGAAAATGCATAATATTGTTCAGAGATGTTTGTTCTAGTTTTGAACTGGTAGAAACTTTTGCCAATTTTGAGGTCCGGGGAATAAAATATAATTTTGCCTAACGAACTCTTTGTACTTCGGATCGTAATAGACTAATAGTGCAACAAGTATCGTTTACGTCAGGTTGTAGAGCATCGTGATTTGCTTCAGGATAACAGCAAATCTCCTTGTCTGTCTGTGGTAGACTGGCTGCTTTTTAAAATATTTGGAAAAGACTAGTACAATGTGTATTGTAGTACCGAAAAACTGAGAGCCTTTTTCAGCAAAGTATTCTTTTGTTACAGCTGTGGTCTGATGCGAACACATGGGGTGGCACTTTGCCAGGCGAATTTGATAATGTGACTATTAAAAAAGGTAAGAGAAGAACCCCACTCGATTCTTTCATGTTAATTTTCTTCGTACATGCATAAGTATAATTTAAGCCCAAGTAAATTTTTTTTTTATTGGTATATTTTCTTCTCAGACACCTGGATTGTGATGGATATCTCTCCTCCGGAGCTGAACCAGGTCTTCATCTATGGAACCCTGGAGTTTGACCCGGATAAGGACACCAACTCCAACTACAAGACGCTCAAACTCAGTGCCACCCACGTCATAGTTCTAGGGGGAAGGTGAGATTTAATATCATCTTGGACTTACAGGGAAAACGGAAAATGATGAAAAGAATTTCCTGCTGGGAATAATCAGGGAATTTGGTTTTGTATGTGATCCCTTACATGAGTTAAATGTGAAACATATCGAGGACTCCTTCTCTCTCTCTCATCTCATGAATCAACCCTTGTGAGCACCAGAACTGGGCTTAGAGGGCTGCACTTACCATATCGATCTATCTATCCATTTATGACTCTGTGAGTATGGCTCTTTCGCCGGAATATTGAAGCCGAATGCTTTGGTATCGTCTAAATCATAGATTTAAATTGTGTTATTTTGAATTAATTTTCAGGCTGGTAGTTGGCACCGAAGAGAAGGAGTTCCTAGGAGACGCCACGATCGAGTTGAGAGGAAACAAGAACACAAAAGCCCTCGTCCTGGCTGACGGGCCCACTGTGGGCGCTATGGCTCTAGGTATTTACTGGCCTGTTACTTTCAGAGTATTAGCTTTCTCTTATCAATAAAAAATTAGCTTTCTCTTATCAATATATATTGTTATTTAGCTTAGATGGAGAATTCAAATAAATTAGTTCAGATGTGGCTTTTCCTGCCTTTGTGAACTGTTGAGAACTGGATTGACTGTTAATTGAAATTTAGGAGATAAAAGACCTTAATTGGTGTTTAAAAAAGATCTAAACAAAGACTGTGAAGCCTCCTTAATAACATCATTATGTTCAAACAAAGTGATATGTCTTGTCAGCAATATTGTAAGTTTCAGCTAAATTTTGTAATTTATAAAATCCGCTTATAATTAATGAAATAGGAAGAGATATACTGAATTTGGATTTTTATGCATGCTTATGAAATGCAGTGAGAAGTTAATACATTAGAACAAAGATTGTTGTCCTAAAGAACCCTTTTCTAACATTTATCTCTACTCTCTTACTCTAAGGTATCTTTGGTGGCCTGGACATGCACGGCAAAGTGAACAAGACTTGGACCAAATTGGGTCAGACAGCTGCTAAGGGAACTTCTCAACTTGTGCTCAGCTCGGCTGTTGATTGGATGACGGGAGAGGACATAATCGTAACATCTACGGCGACAGATTATACGCAAAATGAAGTACGACAGATTACAGCTGTGTCAGCGGACGGCCTCACTCTGACCCTCAACAGGGCGCTTGATCATGAGCACGTTGGTAAGTCGGATGTAAATTATTTTACTGAGAACTAAATTCATTTGTTGAATACTTTGTCATTATGACATTATGCCTTATACTCCCATTGATTTTCATTTTACAGGGTATTAGAAAGTCTATTTTTTTAAGATGAAAAAGACAAATCCCTATCATACACCTATACAGGCTTGCAGGGCCATTCTTATTGTCAAATTTGAGAATGGACCACATAGAAACAGTGTTTCTAGGTTAATAAGATAGGCTACTTACTCTGTATTTTTCAGTTGTGACGCACAATATCGGTGGAGGTGAATCGTTCACAATGGCAGCTGAGGTCGGCCGCTTGTCCAGAAATGTCCGTATCGTTGGCAAGTCATACGCAGACATGGACAAGGATGCTTTTGGAGCAAGAGTTCTGATTGGCAGTTACTTCTATTACGACCCTACGACCTCTGTAGGAACTCAGAACACGGGATTCGCAAGAATAAGCGGTGTGGAGTTCTACCACACTGGACAAGAGGGCTTCACGGAGTCATACGATCCCAGATTCTCGCTTGGTGTGTGGATTTCCTTTTTATATTTTTATTTTGATGATTTTTGATCGATTGCAATATGCTATGTGGGTGATATTTGTATTGAATGTTTCAATGATTTGGTTGTTCCAATAATTTATGGTGTAAATCTGTGAAACATATGATCTTTTCTAGAATAGACTACAAAATAAAACTAAGTCTTCATTAAAAATGTTGCAATTTCAATTTTGCTTGCTGGCAGTACAACAATTTCAGTATCTCCATCTATTTTTTCCAGCATTCTTAAACACGGGCACTGTGGAAGCAGCGAGACCTTCTTACGTCAAGAAGTGTGCCTTCCACCACGGATACGCAACTGCAATCGGCGTTTTTGGAGCAGGAGGAATCGTAATTGCGGATAACGTGATCCACCGGACGTTGTCAGGAGGATTGGTCATACAAGGAGAAGATATCGCGATGAGGAGGAACCTTGTAACAACGACCAAAGTGCCAGGACTGTGGTTAGGACGAACGGAGGATGACGAATACTGGGATGCCAGTTTTGAGGTGTGTGGATTTCATATTTGAACTTGCAGAACTCCGGCCAAGGTGCCTTGTTTGGATCAACTGCCAGTGGTGGTTCTGTACAAATAAGGATTAAAAAAACCTTGGCCTTGCTCTGCAGGAAGTTTAGTTCCATTCCTGGAATGTTGATCCTTTTGTCAGTAACCTTATGTTATTAAATGTGATGAAATTGTATGAGTTAATAAAAATATATCTCAATGTTGGCTTGAAATGCAATTGCTGATCTTATGCTAATTTTAAACTAACCAGTTGTAGAAGGAGGTTATTACCTTACTTCAACCTTTAGGTGGGCTTGGGGTTCTGTTCTTGTCAGCATCTGCCTTGTTGTGATATTCTTCGCGCCAATTCACATGTGCATAACTTCAGGTTCCTTCACACAGTAATGCAAATATTGAAATGAAAAAAAAAAGGGGGAGTGACAGTTACTCTTAATTACAAAGCCAAGTGTCTCGCTGAAGGGGAACCATGATTCATTTTGAAGCTAATGAAAATGCATTTTGGTCTGCAATTTTAAAACAACTCCTTTTATCCTCCATTCAGATGGTCAAAGCAGTCCGCCCCGTCCTGGAGGGCAATGTGGTAGCTGGATCGGAACGTACAGGTTACCATGTCAACGGAGAACCATGTGGCCAGCCCAGTCGTTTCCAGGACAACGAGGTCCACTCCACTCTCCTGGGGGTATCCATCATGCCTAAGGATCCCGGTCAATCAAAGTGTGCTCTGTTCCATGGGTTCACTGCTTGGAAGAACTTCGACGTTGGAATGTACCTGCAAGTGAGTCTATTTCTGAATTATGATAATATTGAAGGGTATATTAAAATTTTTGTGTGTGTCTAACTGTCTCTTTTTCAATGTTATCTATTTACTGAAAATTTTAATTGTCTCTCTGTCCCTCTGAATAAATGATTCTATTTAAAATTTGGAATTCCCCAATCTTCTCTGGATGAGTATTACGAATATTAATGGACCTTGTTTTTGAATTTATATAAGAAACACCTGAAAAAGTGATGAGATGGATTGAGGTGGCACACAAGCATTTCAATTTCGTTTTGGAAGATGGAAAAGACAATCTGAGCGTGTTTATTCGTAGGCCTACGACATCTCTTAACTGTATCACTTTGCCTTTCAGACGACTAGCAGCATAGAAGTGCGCAACTACACCAGCATCCAGAACAACCTGGGCCTGTACCCACAATCCTTCTCCCCCTCGGCCACTTCGCACGCTTTTGCCGACAAGACAATCACCATCTCGGAGTCTAACTTTGTCGGCTACGGTGGACTGGCGTGTGATAACCCTATGCCTAGCGACAACAACATGAAGTTCAGTGCATTCAGTAGGAGCTACAGGACCACCACTGGAGGAAGGGTGGGTATTGTTAGAATAGAGCAAAAATAATAATATTTTGATATATATTTTTTAGGATAATATTGTATGTAAACAGAATTTTTTTACTTGTAAGGCTAGTCATAATTGATTTTTAGCTTCTTGGGATGTTTTCTAGGCACTTTTGCAAGGGTTGGTTGGTTGGACGACACAAAAAAGCTGCAATCGCAATTCATTACAATGTCAATTTGATAAAAATTGTGGGTAGGCAGAAAATCTGTTGGGTCGTTAAATATGAGAAGCTAAGAATCAAATACGTCTAGCCTAATTTTTGACTAGTAGTATGTCAGGAACGCAGTGCAAGCTACATCGATACGGTTTAACTCAATTCTTTATGCATGATTCCTTTCAGACTGCCTTCCCCATAGGGACATTTGCATCAGGACCGAACAACGCCCCCATCAAGCCCTTCATCAACCTCATGACATACCACGCTATCAGAGGCCATACTCTAATTCACGGTGAGGCATATATGTCGTTTGGCTCTATTTTTTTATTGTAAAATTTTTGCATTCCTTTCTCTTTTTCTTTCTAACCTCTAGATCTTCCCAATTCTCCTTTACTTTGATTGATCTTTGTCTTTATGATTTCGATTTCAGATAATTATTTTGTGGATTTTGGGCAAAATTGTGGAACAAAACAGGACATCGCCATTACTTCCATGCCAAAGAATGACGATGGTATCCATCCGACCGACACGTGGGATCTGCGTTTCGAAGGAACTCCAGAAAATAACAAGTTCTTCATATTCAGGCCGAGAGTGGGGTGAGTAGCTTGTGGGTGACTCGCTGGGGGAAAGTTACTTGCGTAATTAAATGGTCCGAGACAGGATTTCCAGTCACTGTGGGATTTCCAGTCACTGTGTGATTTCCAGTCACTTTGTGATTTGCAGTGGGATTTCCATCGGGATTGTCAGTGGGATTATCAGTGTTATTTCCAGTCACTGTCTAATTGTCTCTATCTTTCTATCTCTCTACTATCATCTATCGATATATAAACTTATCTTTCTCTCTGGCTATCTATCTATCGATATAGCCCAATTAGGTGTTGCCGAGGCGTAAAGCACAAATACACACACTCTCTATCTATCTATCTATCTATCTATCTATCTATCTATCTATCTATCTGTCTTGACTATCTAATCTATCTATCTATTTATCTACCTACCTGTTTATCTGTCCTTATGATCTATTTCTAATCTATATGTGTCTATATATTCCCTTTCAGCACAATCAACCCCTCGGACTGCGTGGACATGGATTGTGATGGTCAGAAGAAGGTCATCGTGAGAGACAGAGATGGATCTTTAATGGGCACCCCTGGACATCTGTTGTCCCATTCAGAGTGGGAATGGGACGGCGACCAGAGGAGGGGGTTGGGAGATTACCGTATTCCCAAGACGCTCCTCACAGATAGCAATGGTAACAGGATTGACGTGGCCACCTTGCTGCCCAACAAAGGTATATATGATAGAGGATGGCTTTTATAATTGATTTTTTGTAGTGAAATAAAAACTTTATGATTATGGAGGAAATAATTCAGAAATTACGTTACAGAGAGAGACATGGTTGTTTTCAATAAATATTTACCTCTTCTTCTGCACCGTAACATGTTCAGAATGTCGGACAAAGTGCTCCTAACTTAGTTGCAGTAATAACAATAAAATTCACAACAAAAGTTCTGCATTTTTCCATTGTCAAGTTTTAGCATGCAGAGTCTTATGGGCTTCTGTTGAGAGTATCCATCCGTATATTCTGGAGTTTTAAGTATGCCTTTTGTGGAATAACTCAGAGAACAAAAAAACTTAAACTAAAATTTTCAATTGTTTTGAGAAATGTGGAATTAAAGTCTCCTCGAGCACAAGATTGCCTCATACTCATTATTCTTCATGTTGTATTTCAGGAATAGCCAGGGACCCCACTTGCGTCCTGAACAATATCTGGCAGGCCTGGAAGTGTACGGTTTACGACTACGAGATGTTGATGTTGGAGTCCATGGACTCGGACACTGAGACGAGGAGGGTCTCCCCCATAGGAGTGAGGTTCAACAATTACATTGACCTGGTCAACGGCCCCCAGGATCACGGCTGGTGCATGGGGTACACCTGCCAGAAGAGACTCAGTCTCTTTCCTATAGTCGTGCCTATGGGTAAGGTTTTTGGGAGTTTGTATTGTCATTTTAGCCACACATAATTGATTCTTAGCTTCGCGGACCCGCCGACATAATAGATTTCCTGCCGATGGAAAAAAAAAATTTTTTTTGTTGACATTATAAAAAAAAATTGTTCACTTTTTTTTTTGTCCTACCGACCGACCCTACAAAAAGTGCCTTGAGACGATCTGAGAAGCTAAAGATCAATTATGTGTGTCCTTAGCTCCAAGTATGGCCAAAATAATTACAATGTAAATGCGGCCCTGTCCAGACTGGATGGACTGTGTGCATAATTTGTAACTAAAGATCTGTTAGTTTTAAATTATCAATATAACTAGCCTAGGGTCTAATAGTATTGGCCTGATGATAAATCTGAGGTAATTTTGAAAAGCTGATTAATAAGAGTGTCTGAGCCCTTCATAACGTATTTAAATATTATTATTTATCTATTTTCGCCCAACACTGACTTCCACTTGATTGTAATTCTTTTTCTGTGATGTATCAACATAACAAATTTCGCCATGTGACCAATAAATGAATCTAATCTAATCTAAACACAATGAACTAGTCAATGCAGTCATGGTCGGATCTGTAGTAGTCACTTGTTGCTCTTTTTTGAAAACTTTCTCTTGGTATTGAGCACATTTGTAGTCTTAAGAAACTGTTATTATCGCACATGTGCGAGATGTTTATTGATTTGACATTCTTTCTAATTGTATTTCAGGAAATACCTCGGAGATCTACTTCTCAGGTACAAGCCCCCAGAGTCTCCGTTTCCATTTGTTGAATGCTTTGGAGTCTCAGGCGTTTGTCGCGGCCGTTTTCTACAAGACGAGGCAGAGGATAGACGTCTACGTGAACGGCGTCTATCTGCCTCCTCTCAACGTCGATTATGATTCCAAGCAACGACAGATCTTGAAAGAGGTTAGGCCAGAAGCAATTGATTTTTAGTTTCTCAGTCAGTAGGACAAAAAAAAAGAAGCTGTTATTTCAATTTTTTATAATGTAAATTTAGTAAAAATTGCGGCCTAGCTCATTTTTTTTATTTTTCGTTGCAAGAAAATCTTTAGAGTTAGTCTATCTGATATTCCATGGCAACAGTGACAATAATTATTTATTTAGAGTGCTAGACATCCCCAAATATTGATCCTAAATCAAGAAACTCCCTGTAAAGAAATACCCAAAAAGACTTTTTAAATTATTCATTTCACCAAAACTGAGCAAGAGATTATTTAAGCCCCCCCTCCCCCGGGCCCCAGATATGAAATGGTCACTCTAATTATTGTCTTTCCTCATAGGATAATCATGTTCATATGAAGGATAGAGAGTTTCTCACATTTGACAAATTTCATCGTTTTCCTGCAGCCTCCCGCATCAGAACCAAACAAGTACTTGCCAGATGTGAATAACCATCCTAATGGAGCCAACTACTTCGACAGAGCCACCGGCCTCCTCTATGTCCTGGTTAGAGGAAGCACTTTTGTGGAAACGAGGACTGCACCAGTGGTAAGCATATGTCTAAAAATAAATTTTCTCTTTTCGTAAAAACAAGCACCTTCTTCAGTAATCAGTAGTTTTTGTCATTTTTGTGAAAATTTAAATTCTTCTTTTTACGTTGTTCAGGTGAGATGTTAAGTTGGTGGCCCCTTGTATAAGTGTCTGTGCTGGGCAAGTAAAAGATCCCTCACATGGAGTAAATGTGTAACATGTTGAGGACTCCTACTCTCTCCCCCATCTTATCAATAGACCATCCGGGGTGGCCGGAATTGGGCTTAGAGGGCTGCACTTACCATATCTATTTATCTATCTATCTATCTATCTATTTTCCCTTTTTATTTTTAGATTACAGTGAACTTCAAGATGCCAGCGATGACGGTCGATGACTTTTTCGGAGAAAAAATAATTGCCAACCTGGCCAGTTTCTTGAATATTCCTGCAGAGAATATCGTCATTTCTAAAGCTATCCGGGAGACTTTGCAGAGTAAGTGTATTAAGTTTCAAAATTTCTTATTATTATGATTTATTTTGAACAGCAATATTTTATCTATCCATCAATGTCATGTTTCTATTTGGATTAACACACACTTTTCTGAAAGAAAAAAAATCTTCAACCTTTGAGCATTTCAAGAGATTCGACAGTTGTTCATGTTTTAAAATTTTGCCAAATAGGCCTATATACAATTTTAAAATTGTGCGGAACTTCAAATCAATGAAAATCTCATTATAAATTTTTCCTTGTCAGGTCGCAGGCGCAAGAGGTCAACAGAGGTCACTTCCGTGGAGGTCGTCATTTGCAATCAGCCCTCTAGCAACGGGACAGCAGGAGCTAATGATCTGTCTTACGCTACTCTGCAGGAGAAGTCGTCTCAAATTGTCAACGCTGCAGCCCTCAACGTAAGATTATTTCTCTGAAGATTAATGATAATTTTGTCAGAATATAATGCTTTATTTCATTTTGCCCATGATGAAACTTGCAGCAAATTGTTTTCGTCTTTTCTTAAGTTATTTTGAGCTCTTTTCTTACAGACTGTGGAAATATTTATCACCATCAGTTACTGTACAATGAAATAATAATTTCTGTTGCTCACTTTCAGACATTAAGCACGGTACTTCAGGTCCAGATCCTTGGCTTCTCCATAGAAGAGCCAGTTCCGTCCCCCTCAAGCTCCGCATGGAATGACCTCGCTGTGAAGTTGGCCAACGGAACGACCTCTTCTAGCAGTGACGTCCCCATTCTCCACAGCTGGGCCATCCATTCCCATTCAACGATGGTCTACGAGGGCGTGCCTTTCGAAGCGAACATCCACTTCCTTGATTCTAGCGTTAGTAGGCCTATTGCTTGTAAGAATTAAGTTTAAAAAAGTTGTTTCAATCATCCTCTGCATTATTACTGAGTGCTTTTCCTCTCCTAATTAGCCCACCAACTTACCAATAAATATGGTGTGTAAGGCTCACTTTTAAAATGAGAGAAAGGATGGCAGACCTCGATCAACCAATAATGATTCGAGTGATATTCAGTTTCTCAGGACTGCACTGCACTTATACTGGGTGTGTGATATAAATCACAATCTTCAAGATTTGCTTGGGGAGGAGGATTGGTCTAGTGGTAGGATGCTAGACTGGCAATCGCTTGGTCCAGGGTTCAAATCCAGCTCCTGCCGGGTCACCTGGGCTTATGTTGGACGGCTATTTCAATCATCCTTCATATCATGTCCTCCTGTCCTAATTAGCCTGCTAAGTGCATGAATACAGGACGTAAAACCCCAATCATCCCTCCTTCAAGATTAGCTTGTCATCATTTCAGGGCAACCACATTTCCCAAGTGGGCACCTCATCCACCCAATGGCAGACGGAGGCTTCACTACACGGCGGGTCGTCCTCCGTTTTCACAGCAACAACCAGAAGTACTTTCAATTCAACCGGCTACGCAAGATACCAAGATCTGAAGATCTCAGAACAAGGAATCTACTACTTGAATTATACGCTCGTAGAGCCCTCCAATGCTGCGTCTCTCTTCAGCGGACTTTCCAAAGCTGTTCATGTGAGTGAGATCTCTTCAGACTTTATAATTATTATAATATTATAGTCAAAAAAAATAGTAAAGGATTTTTACTATTTTGAGTGGAACATCTTGGGTTCTATTGATTTTTCAAATGCACAAGTTTATTTGTTCACCTGTCTGAATTTTTTAGCCTCCTTGTCCGAATATTTGGCATCACCATATTTTATTGGTGGTGGGGGGGGGGAGGGGGCCATCATTCAGAAGTTTTTAAAAGAATTCTTGTAAAACTAAATTTATGGGGTATTTTTTAATGGTTACAAATCCTTCCAATTTACAAGTTTTCCAGCAAGTAGCTCTATCGTTAATCAAGAAAAATGTAAATATCCCACCTGGTTTATAAAACAGTAATGGGCAAACTTAATTACCATATTTTCTAAATTATGTATTGAGTCGTAATAAATCTGAATTCTGAAATAAAATTTTTTCAGGTGAAAGCGAGGCCTTTCTCTGTCATCGTCACCAACCAACCAAGCTCAGTGACGAACGGCCAAGCATTTGAAATCAGCGCTTACGTCCAGGACGAAGTGACCAAGCAGAAGGTCACTGATCTAATGTGGAAGGTCAGTTGCGAAAATTATGGACTCTGATAAATTTTTTCTCCAGAAGGTAAATTCATTGTACTATCAATAATTATTTTCTAATATATTTTCCAGCATTCCTCATGGACGTGCACTCTCTCCCTCCCGGACAGCTTGACCGTTTATGGTACAGTGGAGTTGAGCGGCAACGTCATGGCCAGCGTGACCAGTTCAGGGGGTGACGTGACATTCCAAGGTGTTTCTCTCAGTCTCCCGGGACGACACGTCGTCAGGGTTACCTACCAGTCACAAGGTGGAAGCTACAACTTCTATACGGACGTGCAGGTCAATGTGGTGCCAGATATGTTACCGGTGAGTTATAAGAGTCAAAATGGTCTCATTGTAATTTGTTTTTGGGGAAGGATGAAGATAATTACTGATTATTAAATTAAATTAAATTTTGTCCAGTAATTATAAAAAAAACTAATCATTGGCCTAGATTATCCAAATAAATCGTCCATGCTCAGTTGTTAACCCTCACTGGACTGAGCAGTCCCAAAAAACAATTGTTGCTTGTGATGTCATAGCAGCCTTCTAGGGTATAAATGGACATAAATAGCCCATCAGGCAGTAAGCTAGGGATGCACATAAATGTCCGTTCAGTCCAGTAAGGGTTAAGAATCGAAGAGCTGAAAGTTCATATGGATTCAATTTGATTGTGATTACTCTTCTTGTTTCTAGTCTTTGGTAGTGGAAATGACCAAGCAGGTGCAGCTGACTCTGGTTGGCAACTACTCGGCAAAAGTGACCGGCAAGGAGGTGCAATTCCACTCAGCCGTTTACAATTCCCTTCAGTTACGGGACTGGAGTGTTCGATGGGGAGATGTCTCTTCACACGCAGGTATGACTTTTTTAAAGTAAACAAAAAACAATTAATTTTGTATTCTGTTTAAATTGTAAGTTTATGTGGCATCGAAAGAGGAGGAGGTGAAGTTTCCTGGACCGGGAGTCGAACCCACAGGGACCCCACCACACAGGGAAAACAGGGAAAACAGGGAAAATTGTTTAAAAAAATTCCCTGCAGGGAAAACTCAGGGAATTTGAAATTTAAACTCGAATACAGGGAAAACACAGGGAATTTGGTTTGACATGTGTTGATGCGTGAAACAAGCCCTCTATTTTTAGCAAAAATGTGTAAAAGTCATAGTTTTTGGTTTCCAACTTGCGACGATAATGCCGCGATAACATAACGATAAACTCAAATAATGTCAGGGAAAACATCCGGTAAAGCAGGGAAAATTCAGGGAAAATACAGGGAATTTACTCGCCAAATTTCGGTGGGTACCCTGAACCCAGGTCGACTGTTTGGGAGACACTGAGGCAGAAATACTGACCACCAGACTAAAGAGCCGCTCGGTATGCCTAGGGTCAGAATCCCCTTCCGTGAGAGTACCCTACTCCTCCTCCTAACTGCTTTGTCCCATTGTGTTCTTTGTGTTTTAGGAAAAATAACAAATTTCTCATATTAATTATGCCTATTCCACTGCAGGGAGCATCATCATCTCTTCGTCCGTGAACGGCAGTAACGACGGCGTCACAAGTTCTCTGACGGACTTACACAATGCCGTCTCCGGGAAAAGATTCTACGTTTTGTTCAACGGGAATAAATTGTGGTCAGATGGAACCATGAAGGTCGGCAACATCGAGTTTGGACCTAAGGTCAGTCTGGTTTTCGAATTGAAACAATTATTATGGAAATATGTGACATCTCTGAAAACAGAATTATTCTCATAGTGCTTCCAACTCTTGTTCCTTAATAGTCCCCATGTATGGCATATACTAGGCCGGACATAATTAATTTTTTTGCTTTTGGAATCGAAAACAAATTTAGCTTACTCACAATTTGTACTTAATCTTATTACTACTAGTTGTCTAACTGCATGTTATATAAACGACAATTCAAATACTTTGAATCCATGCAAAAAATTCATGAGCACAATATTTTATTTTCAGAACGGCCTCAACTCAGGAGAGATAGCAGCCATCGTGTTTGGTTCTCTCTTGCTCCTTGTGTTCGTCATCGTTCTCGTCGTTTGCCTCATCAAACTACATAACAAGAAGGGTGAGTTATGAATTCCGACGTGTCCTTTAAAAAATTGCTATAAGTTCCTCACTACTAGGTGTCTATGTACAATAATCGCCCACGGCCTTCATTGGGACTTGCAATTTCACAAATTCATACAATCCTGAAAACAATTCCTAATTTCGCCAACTGTTTTTACCCCGCTGGCGTCCGTGTGTCCGTCCGTCCGTGTGTCCTTACGTCCGTCCGTCCGTCCGTGCGTCCATCCTTCTGTCCGTGCGTCCGTGTCTGCGTCCGTGCACAGTGCATCCAAATGGTCTCAATGGCTTCACATAGAGCCAGCGGGGTTTACGTGCTTGCACGGTATTTTTAAAATTACTAGCACAACACCCGTGAAAACATGCATGTGAACGAAGGGGGGAAATAGAGGGGTTTTCTAATGGTCTATAGTTATTTTTTTTTTTTTTTTTTTTTATTTCACCATAAAAATTACAACATTTGCGGTTCCAATCACATTCAGGCGTAAAACCCCGAGGGGCTTGTTAGCCTGGAAAACAGTTACGCAATAGGCATATAGCTTCAGACACACACAAGAGAGAACTATAAATCAGTTTGTACAGTGAAATTAAACAAGAAATATTAGTAAACTAAATAATGGTACAAAATATAATTAGATTCAGAATTTCCTATTGTTTGATACAAACATGACTTTCTTAATGTTATTTTTAAATTGGACTAATGTATTAAAGTTTTTCATACTATCTGGTAATGAATTCCATAATTTGGGTCCCATATACAAAATTGAAAATTTGAATTTTTCTATCCTTGGAAAAGGTAAATACAAGTTAGAAGCACTTCTTGTTGATAATGACAGAGTATTTCTTCTCAGTTGAAACATATTTGTAAAGCTTAATGGTAATAGATTATTAGTATACTTAAACATGAAAATGCATATATGGATATCATTAATTTCAAAAATAGAATGAACCTTGGCAATTTCAAAAACAGTATTGGTAGAAGTTAAATTATGCAAATTAAGAGCAATTTTAAGGGCTCGTTTCTGTTTAATAAATAATGGTTTAAGTGGTGTTTTGTAGGTTGTAGCCCAAATGATATTACAATAGTTTAGATACGGTAAAATAAAGGTTTTGTACAAGTTAAGTTTGCATTCTTTATTCAAGATGCGCCTTACTTTGTATAGTATACCTATTGATTTGCTTATTTTGTTATTTATGTGATTAATGTGATATTTCCATGTTAACTTATAATCTATAAAAACTCCTAAGAATTTGATCACTTTAACCTGTTCTATTAGCATACCATCTAACCTAATCAAGATATCAGGATTACTCCTATTATTAGAAAAAAGAATACATTTGGTTTTTTGAACATTTAAGGACAGTTGGTTTGCCGAGAACCAATCAGATAGCTTAACTAACTCAGCATTAAAAGTATCTATTGATTCACTTAAATTTTTGCCTTTTACAAAAATATTAGTGTCATCCGCAAATAAAACAAAAGTAAGTATGTCACTAGTACAAGGTAAATCATTAATATAAAGTAAAAATAAAAGAGGGCCAAGGGTAGAACCCTGGGGGACTCCACATTTCATTAATTCATTCTCAGAAAAAACAGTTGGACTATATTTAACTTTCTGATATCTATTCTCGAGGTAACTTGCGAGCCAAGAAAGGGCATTATCTTTTACACCGTAGCGTGACAGCTTACGAAGTAGGATCGAGTGATTGATAGTGTCAAATGCTTTTTTTAAATCAATTGAAACTGCAATAGCTTGTTCTTTATCATTAAGAGCATTATGAATGAAATTTGTAACCGTAACAAGTGCTTGATCAGTAGAATGGCCTTCTTGAAATCCATACTGGTGTAAATATAAAATGTTATATTTAGTTAAATAGTTGTTGAGCTGTTTATACATAATTTTTTCAAATATTTTGGAAAAAACACTTAAAACTGATATTGGACGATAGTTACCTACAATTTTTTTATTACCTTGCTTGTGAATAGGGGTAATTACAGCTTGTTTGAGTTTGTCTGGAAATACACCATGACGAAATGAAATGTTAATTAAATGAATGAGAGGCACTTTTATTTGATCAAATACTGATTTTAAAACTGATGGACGAATTCCATCGTAACCTGCAGCAGAGTTTTTTAGAGTTGAGAACACCTTTTTTAAGTCTTCTTCATTTATATCAGTTAGTGTTAGGTTATATGATGGGACTGACGAAATATAGTTTAAAGGATCTACTGATGTATGTCTGATGTTATTAGCTAATTCTATTCCAATGGAAGAAAAATATTGGTTAAAATGATTAGCTATGTTTTTTGCATCAGTTATATTACCATGGTTTGATTCCATGACATCTGGCAGGCTATCATTTGATCTACCACGATCTAGTATTTCATTGATTACACTCCATGATTTTCTTAAATCATGAGTATATTTTTTTAGACTATCACTGTAGTATTTCTTTTCACTTATTCTAAGCAAATGTGTTAACTTATTTCTATATGTTGAAAATCTTAATTTAGTAGCATTGCATGGATTTTTTAAGTATGCTTTGTAGAGTTTATTTTTCCGTTTGATTGAGTTCAATAAACACTGAGAAACCCATGGCTTATGATTAATTTTGATAACAATTTTTTTGATTGGGAAGCAGATTTTGTAAAAATGACTGATTTGATGTAGAAATTTGTTTGTCGCCTGATTGACATCATGACAGTTCAAAACATTATTCCAGTTATGGTGAAGTAAGAAATCTTTAAAGCGATTAACATTTTGAGGATTAACCATTTCTTTGTAGATTATTGGATTTTTAGTTAATATTTTTCCTTTAAAGTTGTTCAGTAAAAATACCGGAAAATGGTCAGAAATAGTTTCAAAGAGTATACCACTTAGTGTATTACCATGAAATAATTTAATGGAGTTAGTAAAGATATTGTCAATAAGGGTAGCGTTACTACAAGTACACCTTGTTGGTTTAGATATAACAGGAACAAAACAATAACTCAATAACATATTGAGAAAATCACCTGACTGGTCATGTGCACCAGTATTGAGTAAGTTAATGTTAAAATCTCCCATTAAATAGCATAACGCATTACTCCTGCTTACATGGACAAGAAGTTGCTCAAGACAATCATTGAATTCAATGATGGAAGTATTAGGTGGTCTGTAAATTTCACCAACTATGATATTATTTGTTGAGCTGAAAACAGATTTGTCTATTTCAACAAATACTGACTCTACAATATCATTAAACAAGCAACTTAAATCATCACAGATTTTGAAATCAATCAAGTTAGAAATGTATAAAGAAACACCTCCTCCCCTACGTCCTACTCTTGTCTTATGCACAACTTTGTAGTTAGGTATAGCATACAGATCTGAATTTGTGTTAGACAACCAGGTTTCACACATACCAATAATTTTAAAAGGGTACTTAATATTATATAAGCTAAGTAAGAATTCATTACAGTGTGCAGGAAGACTTCTTATGTTCACATGATACAATGAAAAATCACCTTTATCTAATTTGGAAGTGTTTTTAACAAAGCTTTCTTCTGAATGGTAATCACAAGTGTCAAGAATATTAGAAACACTGCCTTTGAAAGAATTCACATTTAAATCAGGGTCAAGATCAATGAAAGGTGTCACATTGTCATTCACATCTCTATCTTCAAATAGATTAAGTTTTTGATTCATCATGTCATTATAGACTGGAACTTGGTTATTAACAGTGTCTAAGAGCTCAGAATCATTAATCCCATTGAAGGGTAATTCCCTTAAACATTGAGACTCATTTAGGGAATCAGCCATAGTGATGAGAAAATATACACAACTTCAAAATTAAATTCAATGTTTTAAAACAAATATGAAAAGTCATCTTTGTAGGAATAACTACATGTAGATAAAATAATTGTACCAAAACATAAATAATGGGGTTAATATAACAACAACAGTAACAATAAATGAAAAGAGAGAACATAGAACACAATTTGTCCAAGCTTACAGGTACATTTCAAGATCAGTTTCTGTCTTAATTTGTTTGATCTGATTTGATCTGTCTTTGATCATTATTTTGCCATTAAATGACCAACAGTCATTTATGAAATTGTTCTTTTTCTTCTGTCTTGCAAGCCAGAGCATATGCGATCTTAGTTTCGTTAGGTCTTCATTGATGAACACCTTGGAGTAATCTTCAGTTTCTTCTTCATTTTCGTCCTCTTCTTTTTCGGCATCTTCTTCAGGCTGTATCTCAGGATCCATTTCGTCCGCCAATCTTTCAGCTTCCATCTCTTCTTTACTTTTTCTCAGATTTCTTCGAGATTTCAATACTTTGGCCTTCATTTCATAAGACTTCAACTTGATAATTATGTTTCTTGTGCGGCCAGGTTTCACTTGTCCAACTCTGTAGATTTTTTCGACATCATCTTCGTCAATATCAACATTCATCTGCATTGTGGCCATCGTAATAAACCTGTCCATTAACTTTTCATCATTCTTATCAGGGAGGCCAGATATTCGAAGGGAATTGCTCCTGGTGTATTGCTCTTGCTCATCAACATGAATTTCCAGTGACTTGATTCTCTCGCTGAGTTGAACTATTTGTTGATCTTTATTTTTGATCTGCTCTCTAAGTGCTGACATTTCACTTTGTAATTGTTTGTTAGTCTCAGTACACTTTTTCACTGCTTCCTTCATTGCTGTTAATTCCTCTTGCAGTTTATTAATATCAAATTTCAGTGGATCTGTAAGGCATTGTTGGAGCTTGGTGATGACTTGATCACTAGACAAGGCAGCAATTAAGCCAGTGACAAATCCTGCTTGCTCACCCATTTGTTTACTTAAAGACCTTGACCACATCAAAACAAACCACTATATGGGTCATGTACTTGAACAGATTGACTAGCAATTATGCTAGTGTAAACAAAGTCATTTGATTAATCCACAGTTAAGGCTCAGTCCAATTAAGGCTCAGTCAGCTTAAGTCACAAGTAGCAGGTCTATAAATAGATTTTCAGCAAACACATGGTCATAATTAAAACAGTCTTGGCATGATACTTGCTGCAGATTCTTTCATTCAAGCATGTTCCCTGAAGCCCAGGTGTGTTCAGCTAGAAGCTCATCAACTTTTCACTCGCCATTGTCTGTTGTTAATCTTGTAAGAAAAGATAATAAAGGAGCTGCTCTGCTCTGCTGGTGTGCCTGAGAGGCTTATTCTGGGAAACATGACCTGGATTTCTGTGACTGTAATTTGCGCATGAAACCTGGCTAAGGACATTGTAGAGAATACAGAAAAGCAGGTTGCAAGTTTTCATAACTGGGCAATCAGTAGTTTTGTAGGAGTAGCGTAAGGGGTCCGTGAATTAATAGTATGATAGTATGATGATGATGATATCTTCATTGCTGTCAAGTTTAAGTTTCTCTTTTTTTTTTTCCATTGTGTTTTCCCAGGTGGTCAAATGCACAAGGACTGGCGCTCCTTCACTCCTCGGTCGGCTGGCAAAGACTGGCGATCGGTGACCCCCATGTCAGCGAGGAGCGGCAAGAGCCAAGGACTAGTTGTTTCAGACATGGAGATTGAAATCGCAAGCTCCAAAGGGGGATACGTGAACGACGAGGAAAGATCCGACAGCGGAATGGGATCCCAGTGAGTCTGGTTTTACATTCTGCATCTTAATAATTGCGTGGCAGAGGGCGCCGTGGAGTGCAAACTTATAGTCCTCCTGGTGGACAAATGACGAGCCCCCATTGTCATTTGTCTTATTGCTTTGTTAACAACTTAACATCTACTTCAGATAACCCCAGAAGCTAACTAAATAAAATTTTATCTTATCTTATCTTAACATATATATGTAAATCAATTAGATACGTTTGATCTGGAAATACAGTAGGGCCTAATAGGCCTTCATTGGCCAATATTTTGTTAGAATTTCTGAATAGCAAAAAGGGTCATTCTTCAATGTCTTCACCGTTTAAAAAATAACATATTT